>OX465584.1:56805334-57405334 GCA_950022655.1 Alentia gelatinosa | reverse complement strand
GGGGGTGTTCCACTGGACCGACGGTAGCCGATTCCGTAGCCAGACAATCGCCGATTATTATCGGATGCCCTAGAATTTCTCAAATCTTTGAAAAGGGTCATTTATTAAACTATCATTATCAGAATTAAATAAATTACAATACGTGAGCTTCCTCTTAAGGGCCCATGAACAATTGATAGGCTGAGAAATCAGCCTGGTGGATTGTGCCCTTTAGCCATATAGACGCACGGCGCAGGGACGCTATGTTCCCTAGCGGAACGCACACGTACTAAAGCTACGTGCCGTGCGGGCAGAGCAGAGGAGAAAAGACGGCACGAGTCAGGAGAAACGAAACGGATAAAAAAAAAAGAGGAATAAACCTGGAAACACCTGAGAACGGAGACCGAGATGCGAGGTGCTATTTATAGCCCGGAAACTGCCGACTATTAGAAACACTGAGGGCGTGGTTGAGGTCCACACACTGCGGCTGAGTTGGGATGGATGGGTATTGTTTCAGTATCACGAGGCCTAGAATCTTACTACACTGATGATATATTTTTTGGAAATGATATCTAAGATACTAAAAAAATAGATCATTGGCTACAGATTCAGTAAAATATTATAGAGGAAACCTATGCAAGTTTAGGATCTAAGCTTTTATTATCCATCGTATACAAAGCCCCCATTGAAAATGTATGGGGACTCAGTAAACCACGACCCATTGTATAAAACCTGTCAGATACCATAACTGTGGTATACGGATTCTAACCTGTGGTATACGGCCTCAAAACCATGGTATACAGGAAAAATAGTCCCTTTTACTATAGAGCAAAGAAATAGTCCCTATTGGTAAACCCTTTAAAATGGCAATTACTGGGTTTGATTTATTCGAAAAGATGGATAATAAATGCAACAAACGATGATTTTGTGGACAGGCAGCTCTGTAAACCACTCGCGGTTGACCTCGTAATACACTCGCTAGCGCTCGTGTATTACTACGCGTCAACCTCTCGTGGTTTACGGCCGCCTATCCACAAAACCATCGATTATTGTCTATGTATCCCATCGAGTTTGAATCATACTAATTCACAAGGCGAAGCTGCGTGAATTATGTAGTGATTCAAACGAGACGGGATCAAACTCTGACCGTAAACTTGAATGAGTTTCTGAATTTATCTTACTCTTCATATTGATTAATGGACTAACATTTGTGACATAATCCCCCATTGGATATTTCTCCTAAACATCTCATGGGTGTTGGATACGAGTTCCCTATGTTAGATCTATGGAGATAAAACACCACGGGAGGATATGAGGAAACGCAGCTACTGAGCCTGTAGTGATGCTCGAAGTCATTCACCCCGTATTCATGGCCGTAGTTACGGAACAAAAGACCGTTAAAGGCCATTGCTACGGACTCAATTATTACGTTTCCTCATTACACATCTGTAATCGATAAAAAATGTCACTTTTGACGACAGGCCCAAATATTATTCATAGAAGTTCGTGCAAAGATATTACATCTATATCATTATCCTACCCCTAGTAAAAAAAAACGCCATAGGTTTAACATTGGGTCATTCATGGAGACGGGGTAGGGTAAATACTAAACTGAACTCGAGTCACTAGTGTGAGTGTTGATCCTACCCCTAATAAAAAACACCATAGGTTTAACATTGACTCAATGTATTTGACGGAGCGTTGAATAAAGTGTTATTTATGCGCCGATGTGAATAAAAAAACGGACCAATCAGGGACGAGATAACGAAAGTAGATCCGGCAGCATTGATAACTACTAACATGGATAATTACAAATATTCTCTGTATATCGGTGAGATGGGGTAGGATAAATACGAAACTGAACTCGAGTTAGCTGTCTCAATGTTTATACAACTCTGGTCAGGTCTGCTACTCACTAAACTCGGCTAACGCCTCGTGTATTACTATACACCTATGGCCGAACATGTATGAAATACTGCCCGCTGCTAGGGGTGTAGTATAAATAATGTTCGCGCCCACGGTGACAACGGGCCGTAGTGAATTGCAGTAGTCTTTATGCTTTTTGTAAAGTTAATATAGGGCGTTTAAAACGATTGGGAGGTGTATAGTAATAAGAAAACTTAGTGACTGAGCCTGTACGGTGTCCATTCTCGGTCATTTGATGAAAAAATACGGCCCTCCCACCTGCGGTGTCGGGCCGTATTTTTATCATCAAATGACCTCAAACGGCCATCCGTACGGGCTCAGTAACCACGTTTTCTCATAGTAATACACCACCTGCCCATCATGGCATAAACATTGACAAGGCTAACTCTCGTTTGCTTTCTACTAATTATCGCATTCCAGTCAGTAACCCGACCTGCCCATAGTGCGATAAACACACACTTCTCACTCTCGTTCAGTGTCCGTTAACGCGGGGTGTTCGCTTACGCGGGGTGTCCGTTAGGCCAGGTTCTACTGTACTTATATAGACATCACTGCTACATGTTAAAAAAAGTTTGGAAATCACGCAATGGAGTGCAGAGGCGTTTAATGTTCACTATTAATTAGCAACGACGGAAATGACAAATATCTAACGTAAAAAGACGACGTGGGAGGGAACGCATATGACACAGTGATCCACTTACCCACGTTAAAAAACGTACACGATATGAAGATACTAATTAGCTGATACTACGCTTGTCAGCTAATTAACAGCAAACAGAAAGTATACGTTTTTCTCCTGTAAACATCAATACCTCAAATATCAAGAGTGCATTCCAAACATAACAGCGGCATATTACAGTTCTAATCTCGTAAGATTCATTGATAGATTTTTGTAACTGGATAATTACTCTCAGTAAAGACTGTTCATAATATGTAGTCTGTAAACATTTTTTTTTCTTTTGCCATACAGGTGTTATTGCCAGGTTTGCTTATCAATGATATCTAATCTGGTCTTTAGGAATTAAGGGTATGATTAATTGTTGTTTGTTTGGGTAGTTTAACGTCCAATTTGTTCAATTAGACTTACTTTGGATTTGACCGAATCTATGAGATGAATGTAGGAAGAAATCCTACCCCTACACATTTACTGAGGTGAGAGTTCTTTTACTTCCAACATCACATAGACATGGTATGAGAAGGATCGGCCTTTGATATAGCAGTAAATCTACCACTGCTGTTGGGTGAAGGAGAAAAGTGGCTGCAGTGGGACCCGAATCAACAAGGCTATAATTTCACCCCTCACCCCCATTTTTTTCTCGCATTGAGAAAGAGGGGTTTGGGCCACATCTCTGGAAATGGATCCGGTATTCACAGACACCATGGCTGGATAACTTTAGAAGACAAATTTAATATCTATAATTGCGAGTATAATTGGAAATATTCAAATAATCCGAGGCGGACTTGTGAGGCTATCTAACGCAATGGAAGGTATGTCGGGCTGCACTTATCCTTTCTGTACTACACATTTGTGTCTGTTATATTCATATCATATCGTATTCACATGGGGCCCATTATATAATCTAGGATGGTACATGAAGCCACTTTTCTGTATGCTAAGGAGACACAGGGACGATTCGGGTCAACTTAATTCACTTATCTTTGTTTGTTTGGTTTTATTTAACGTCCAGTTAACCATTGTAGGTTCTCCTCAGACTTTATCAAGGTTCTTTTACACCACAAGGGTGGGGATAGTATCTATGTGATGAATTTAGGTAGAAATCCAACCCCTACACTTTTACAGAGGTGAGAGTTCTTTTACTTCCCAAACCACATAGAATGGTATAAGACGGATTGGCTTTTGATATAGCAGTAAATCCACCACTGCTCGGGATAAAGAAAAGTGGCTGCAGTGGGACTCTAACCCACAACCTTGGGATTACAAGTCCAGTGCCTTAACCACTGATTTGAGGTGGATTGTAAGGCTATCTGACGCATACAAGGGACTGGCGAATTGATCCTATCCTCACTGTACTACACATTTGTGTCTGTCATATCGTATGCACACGGATTTCTCTCTGCTTCTCCTTTCACTGACCACTGACAGGGCCCAGTTTCCTGTAACGAGACCCACGGGAGAGAAAAACAGTTTCGCCGCATCTTTTCAAGAATGAAACCCTAGAAACGACCCCAACTGAAAACTGATTCCAAAACGCCCGACACAATGCCATGCTGATTACGGGCGCTTGGAATTAATACTTCCAATCTCCGTTATTTCTCCTAGCCCCTAATAAAAAAACGCCATAGGTTTAACATTGACTTAATGTATTTGACGGAGCGTTGAATAAAGTGTTATTTATGCATCGAAGTGAATGAAAAAATGGACCAATCAGGGACCAGATAACGAAAGTAGATCCGGCAGCATTGATAAATGTGGCCATCCTCCGATGAGTGTCAACTCGCGACTGACATGGATAATTACAACATTTTCTCTGTATATCGGTAAGATGGTGTAGGATAAATACAAAACCGAACTCAATGTTTATGCCACTCTGGTCAGGTCAGCTACACACTACACTCGGCTAACGCCTCGTGTAGTAATACAAAACCTGCCCATCGTGGCATAAACATTGACAAGGCTAACTCTCGTTTGGTTTCTACTAATTATCCTTCTCACGGTCCAAAAACATTCAACGGCCCCCTGAGGTCACAGCATCTGGAGCCCCACCTCTACAGACAGAGTGGGCAGTGTCGAGGCGGGCATTTTGTACACCCAGGTAAGCCCAAGGAGTAGACATAGGTTGGGTTGTTTTTTTCCTTTTAGCAACAATTTCTATCACAACATAATTGATTACAGCATTAGCTTTATTTTTATTTTGGTGGTCATTAATAATTTGCTTCTTTTTTTTTTCATTTGAAAAAAAAAAAATTCTTAGGTTGGTTGCACTAATCTATCCCTTTCTACATTTATATCCTCGTGTAGTAATACACATCCTGCCCATTGTGGCATAAACATTGACAAGGCTGACTCTCGTTTGGTTTCTACTAATTAGCTTGGCTAAAACTAAGCCCGTTTATTGACCCTGGCCGGCAGTGCTTTGAGCGAGAAAGGTTGAGCTACTCAGTGTGGTGGTGTATTGACCTGACGACAGAGGGCACCACACGGGGCAGGCTAGACTTGCTCAAATCTTTGATTATGAACATTCATTAAATGATTAGACACAATCAGAATTAAGTTCATTATGGTATGTATCCTCCTCTGACTGGCCCATGAATCAAAGACTTGTCCAATAGGAACAGAACCTCCTGACCTGTAGCCAGGATTACTGCTGTGAATAGAGTGTTGGGAATACTGGAGCTAAGCAGCACCAGAAATCCAACACCATTACCGATTGTACCAGTGCCTGTTTCCCAGCGATGAGGATAGCTATAGAC
Organism: Alentia gelatinosa; assembly: GCA_950022655.1. NCBI lineage: Eukaryota > Metazoa > Annelida > Polychaeta > Phyllodocida > Polynoidae > Alentia > Alentia gelatinosa. The sequence continues at coordinate 57,399,997 of OX465584.1, read as the reverse complement.
CCTATTGGGGTATCCCATAATTCAGTCTATTTACAGGATCCGGTGTTCGCTGGTTGCTGTCTTTGTATGGTCATAGACCCTTGACCGCATTTATTGCAGTTTAACAGTTTTTCTAAATCTACAAATTGGAAATCCAATGCCAGAAATGGAAATTTCAGTTATTTCTACATAAACATTTCAAATTATATCCGGTTTCTCCGGTTATAAATCAGAAAATCATTGTCCATCAGAATACAGGCGACCAAGGTGCGGCCAGCCAGTCAGCAGCGGATCCTGTACTTACCCGGGGCGATATTAGGGAGTTTAGTAACCTCTGGAGGGTCTATAGGATGCAGGGACTGGAGCCAGTCTAAGGGCAGGCCTTCTATTGGTCCGTGTCTACAAGGATTACCACTCGGCTGGGCCGGGCGGCCTTGGGACTCCTTGTATCATCGCTACATTGACTCCTGGGGAGAACATCCCTGCACCTCCCACTCCCCCCGTGTCCAGCCGCCCCCCACCCCCCGGGAGCACCTCAGAGGGGCTCGCTACTCCAGCTCTACTTGACATAGATCCCCATAGACTAGAGCCTGAGCAGATTGAGCATCTTCTCTATGAGTTGAGAGCAGCTCTGGCCGATTTATCTCAGCCCTGGTATTTTTGTCCCCATAGCTTTGACGTTGGGTTAGTTTCTTTGGTAATGTTCAGTCAACCATAAAAGGCGTATCCCACTATCACGATTTGAGCCTCCGACACACTACGAGAGCCTTACGACAAGCGTTCAAATGAAAAAAAAAGAAATTTTTATCGGAAGGAACGAGTCTAGCTTTCACGATAGACCGTTCCTTCTGATAAAAATTTCATTTTTTCATCGGAACGCTTGTCGTAAGGCTATTGTAGTGTGTCGGAGGCTCAAATCGTGATACTGGATACCCCTTTTATAGGTCCTTACCAGACTTTCTCAAGGTAGTTTTACACCACGAGGGTGGTGATCTAATCTATGTGATGAATTCAGGTAGAAATCTCACCACTACACATTTACCGAGGTGAGAGTTCTTTTACTTCCCATACCACATAGACATGGTATGAGAAAGATTGGCATTGGGAACTCGTTCTCAATGCTCATACAAGTATTGCAGTCCACTCTCCATGGTCTACATCCATGTGGTATAAAGGTATGGAGAATGAGTTCCCAATGTTAAGCCTATGGGAGAAAACTACCAGAGGTGAGATAAATATGAAAATAAAAGTATTACAGCTTTGTTTCTCGGGCATGTGAGAGGTGTATGGGTTGGGGACGAGTCACTCACATCAGCGACTCCGCGCACACCCACGCAGCTGGTCTCAGTGCTACTCCATCTCAGTGGAGAGGATCATTGTTTACCCCTAACTAAAAACGTGCCAAGCAAATATTCAAAGTGCGTGCCACATTCACAATACGCACATGGAGATCTCAGGACCATCTTCTCACTCGGCCAGCGGCTCTGTTATAATCAAGGGATGCCAGTTATAGTGGAAAATGTTTGCACACAAACTTGAGTTACTATTGGTCTTCCATTTCATGAGTTTAGCAGGGGAATTTTGACCAATCAGAGCCTAGGATCCCTGATGCTGCCTGGGTCTTCCACACACGTTTCTGTAGAATTTTCTGAGATCGATGAAGTGTGGAAATTAGGTAGGTCTCTGCCCCAGCATGAGAGTCCGTGAGGAGATGCAAAGACTGTGGTCCTGCCTTGAGGTGGATGAGTATTGTGTCTCTAACTTGGGAAATTTAGTAGTTTTAATTTTAAATGCAAACCCTGTTTCATGAAGCTCAAATAATAGAATCTTAAAATACACTGAAAAAAATCTGTAGAGCATGAACAGAGAAAATGCCTACAGGCATTATGTACATGGGCAGAGAAAATTCATACAGGCATTATGTACATGGACAGAGAAAATGCATACAGGCATTATGTACATGGTCAGAGAAAATGCCTACAGGCATTATGTACATGGGGGGGGGGCGAAAATGCCTACAGGCATTATGTACATGGGGGACGAAAATGCCTACAGGCATTATGTACATGGGGGCGAAAATGCCTACAGGCATTATGTACACAGGGGGCAAACATGCCTACAGGCATTATGTACATGGGGGTAAACATGCCTAAAGGCATTATTTACAGGGGGGGGGGGGGGGCGAAAATGCCTACAGGCATTCATGATATATTCAGGCATTTTTCAAGAAATACAGGAAAACTTCTAAGAGTTTGTGTAAAATATGGAAAGATGTATTTGGAAATTTATATATTTTATAAACTTAAAAAAAATAAATTAAATTTCGGCAACAAAAAAGCTTTTTGAGGTCACATGAAAGAGAAACTTTACAAAATGCCTTAGGGCAATGTCGCACCCAAGTCACATACAGCCCAGGGATATCTCGGTCCCTGTAGCCACTGATACCCACAAACCTGCTCGCCTGGAAAGGGTTTAAGAAACACAGCCTGAATAAAGCATGCGCGTCTCACCGAGCGCAGCGCCCCCTTACGTGAACGCCGAGAAGTCGCGGACAAGAGACGCGCCATCCAGGTCTTGTAGAAGGAGCACGTGACCGGATGTCGGACTGACTGCGTCTCCGGGACGAGTTCTCGGCCATTGCCGGTTGAGTAATCCCATTGATAAACACCGACAACAAGGTACCCAGCTGAGACAAGCCCACAAAGACTCAACACTCCCACACTGCCGCCTGCTTAGACTTGCTCGAGTCTTTGATTATGAACATTTATTGTTGTTTGTTTGTTTGCTAGGGTAGTTTAATGTCTAATTTGTTCAATTGGACTTACTTTGGGTTTGACCAAATCTATGAGATGAATGTAGGTAGAAATCTCACCCCTACACGTATACCAAAGTGAGAGTTCTTTTACTTTCCACACCACATAGACATGGTATGAGAAGGATTGGCCTTTGCTATAGCAGTAAATCTACCACTGCGGGGGTTGAAGGAGAAAAGTGGCTGCATTGGGACTCCAATCAACAAAGTCCAGTGACATTTACCACTGAGCTAACTCCCCACCCCAATCGCTTTTGTTTGCGTGCAAGCATATCCGGTCTGCACCATGAGGATGCAAGGCAGCCAAGAGGGTGAACAGATTGGTAATTGCTATCAAACACAATCAGAATAAAGTTCATTATAGTATGAATCCTTCTCTGACTGGCCCATAAGTCAAAGACTTGTCCAGTAGGAACAGAACCTCCTGTATCTGTCCGCCTGTGTTGTCATAACAATAAAATTCGCCTACTCCTGACTGAGGCCCGATTGAGATCAAAGTGAGAGGGTATCAATCTCCAAGCAGATATCCTGTCCAATAACCAGGATATCTGTATGGAGAGTGTTGGGAATACTGGAGCTATACAGCGCCAGAAACTCAACACTATTACTGATTGTACCAGTCCCTGTATCCCAGCGGGGAGGGTAGCCATAGGATGCAGGGACTGGAGCCAGTCTACTGCCTGCTCTCTCTAAAGGCAAAGAGAATTTCTTTTCAGATGAGGTTTCGCCACTCGTTGAATGATAAATTGAATCCGTGAATAGATTGCAGCTGGCAATGTTCAAAGCCTTACCCACAGGATGATTGTTTGTTTGTTTGTGTGGTTTAACGTCCAATTTGTCCAATTAGACTTACCCCACAGGATGATATTCAATAATGATGTATTTTGATTAATGGGAGTCCTCTAATTACTGAAATTATAGCTGCATTTATAAAACAAGTTATAACATGAGCAGGAAGTACATTATTTTAAAATCTAGGCGTGGTCCAGATCCAGGCTTTAAACCGTGTGTTCCTAAACTCATTTTAACATTAAAGCAAAGGTGGATTTTTGCGGAGGTCCAATCCTTGGCAGCAGGTAAGGTCATATCATGGAGAATCTGTTTGTCAGAGGCAACGGACAAGCAGAATAACAAATTAAGCCACAGAAATCAGGGGCCTGATTCTGCAAGTGCAGAAAGTGCACATCGCAAACATCTCTCCCGCTCCAAGCTTCTTCTTTTTTTCTTTTTTTTTAAATTCTCATCCATTCCTACAGGGATGTCAGCAGCCCTTGAAGAAAAGCCCTGAAGTTATTTGCTGGGAAAGCACCCCACCCGCTGACGGAATACAATGAACAAGCTTACTGGGAACTCAAAAACGATGAGAACTGTGCCTCCTGGTGAGTAGGACTGGTACTACAGCCTGTGCCCTCCAAGCAGAGCCCTACCTTTCATGTCCTATAGATGTTAAACCAAAATGTACATGGGAGATTGTAGTATGAAGTTGGTTTTTGGTGTAAGTTTGGTAACTGCCCAGAGATTTCAGGGATTTTCATCAATGCATTATCTATTGGCAGCTTGTCAGGGTAAACCCTGAAAATCATGCACACATTTATATTGAAAACACATCCTCATTCTCTAGGGAATGGCGACTTGGTGTGTGGGGAGGTTTGAACCACTCTTTATTGGTGCGAACGAGGCATGATTTATTCTCGTGGTTTTGCACAAGAAAAAAGATTTGATAAAATAAAAATGAAAACTAGGATTTCCTTGGAAAATAGGAAAACTGCCATCTCTCTTATGGATGGATAGTTTTTTTTATTTGATTAAACGTCCAGTCAACCATTAAAGGTTCTTACCAGACTTTCTCAAGGTTCTTTTACATCACAAGGGTGGTGCTCGAATCTATGTGATAAATTCAGGTAGAAATCTCACCCCTACACATTTACCGAAGTGAGAGTTCTTTTACTTCCCACACCACATAGCAGTGTACCTACTACTGCTAGGGGTGGGACTTCAACCCACAAAGTCCTACAACCTTGGGATTACAAGTCCAGTGCCCTAACGACTGAGCTACCCCCCCCCCCCCAACATGAGAGTCTCTTAAACAATCGACTTCCGGAACCCACATCGAGGCTTCCCACAACTCCTTGCGCCACACCCACGTGACAGTGAGATGCATTCTGGGATGGGCAATGGGGACATGAAAAATAAAGCGAATTCTTGCCAGATGGAAAAGGATAAAACGCACCGCTTTTGTTTTGTATGAAATTTAAGTCCTACCTCATAAGCAGCGCCTCTGCTGGTGCGGAGGACCATTTGGTAAAATCTCCTCAGTCATCATAATGGTGCCCGATAAAGCTTTTCTTTCTCATACCAGCTTAAAACCTCGGTTCAAGATATTTTGTTGCTGAAAGTTCAATACCTTTGTGCCTACAAAGGCATAGAAAAAGGGGGAGAGATTGAAAGTGATACAGATAAAGGTAGGAAGATGGCTTCACCCCCGTGGCAGGGGACCCACGACAGCTTATTCATCGAACTCAGAGGAATCCAGCTTGTTTGGGGAGGAGTGGTGGGATTTATATAGAACAGCATCGGGAATCGTATAAATACACAATACTACACTCGTTTGGATGTGCCCTAATCGTCACTCGGCGAATTCATACGGTTTGAGTGCGGTTCTGAATTTATCTCACCCTTTCACTGTTGCCGACGTTTAAATCTCTTATCTAGTCTTGTCTTCTCTCTGAAATGCTGGCCGCTGATTGGTCAATCGCCTCTGACGTCATCTCGTATTTACTACGCCACGACCATGGCGTAGTATTGTCACTTTACCGGGGTGATCGTTGAATTTTTTTTTTCTAACGTTATTTCTATGGCTAAACCTGTACGGTATTTTTCTTTATAGGCTTAAAGCCTATCAGACAGCGACATCTATCACCGATTCCCACCGACCCGATCGACGATAATAATCGGGAACAATAATCTCGCTGTCTTAGACCCTCAAACTTTGACATTAGTCACTCCACTTAGTTTAACTGCTACGTAATTCACTCAGCTTCACTTTGTGAATTATTCCGAAGTCAAACTCGGTAGAGAACAGACCAAGTTATTTTCATCTCATGAGTTTTCTTCTAAGTACTTTTTGATAAAGCCAAGGCTAGTTCGGAGGATAAAAAAAAACACAAGACCACTTATAACCCTCGATAAGAAAGATTCCTCCCCTGAGCAATTACATCAAGTGGGTTTCTAAATACCACAGACAGTCCATCTTGTGGGATGGTTTGAAGAGATCCACACCTAAAACCAATTCCTTGTTAAATACAACCGAGAATAACTTCCCGGGGACCCATCCCAGTCCCAAACATCAGGAGAAGTATCTGAAATATCTAAAAAGTTTTAAAAAAACACACAAAAAAACGATGTATTTATAAGCACACTCAAAGAAGCAGCAAGGAAGTGGCACAGGGGAACTGACAGCGCGAGCTTACACCTTCCTTCCAGACGGAAGCTCGAAGGTGGCAGAGATTAAGCCAGGGGAATACATTCATAGGAAAGTGTCTGGATTCCGATGAATAAACCATATTGTGGCCAGTCGCTGGGCTCGCCCTTTGGCACCTGCCAGACCAATACAACACAGCCGCCGGGTTCATTTGTAAATTTAACACAAGGGAGCCCCTACATGGATGTGCCACCAACGCATGTGTTGACCTGGCGCGTACTTTCCTACCAAAACTATCACCTTGTTTGTTTGTTTGTTTGTTTGTTTAGTTTAACGTCCAATTTGTTCAATTAGACGGAATAGAGGGAAACTTTGTTCCGGTGAGAATAAGTCAAAGTTACGAGGTAAGGCTTGGGAAAATTACTGTCCAAGGCGTAGCCGCGGGCAGTAATTTCCCAAGCCTTACCGAGTTGGACATTGGACATTTATTTTTAAAGATTTCCTATAAATACACTTGAAAACACATCTATAGTAGCTCAGGTGCACTTTTTATTCTTTTTCAAGACAAAGATATACATCTAGACAAAAGAAATCGCCGGAAAACTCCAGTGTTCTTCTATTTAGACGTGAACCATGTTTCAGGAAGAGAATAGAAACACTTCCCGGTACCCCAGTGTTCACACATCTCAGAAACTCAGAGGGACTCAAGTGGTCAAGAATACTTCCTTTTAACGAGAACTTGCCCCTCCTTAAATACCAGATCCTAGACGTGTTACAAAGTTGTGAGTTAGCATTTGACAGCTTCCTGTTCTACAAGTACCTACTACGTTTCATTCAGGTGTCTTACGTGTGAGAAACTGCCCTCAGACATCCCTGGAAACACGAATCAAATATAAACACCCTCCGCAGTTTGTTTGGTTTGATTTAACGTCCAGTCACAAGTATAGGACCTTACCAGACTCAAGGTTCTTTTACACCACAAGGTTGGTGATACTCAGACATACAGCAATCACACCTAGAGTGTGAACTGTAGGTGTGATTGCAAGAGTGTTCTCTTTTTGACAGATTAGAATGCTAGAACAATCTAGGGCATTGTATTAACGAGTCTGGGCTGTCTAAACATCCCAAGGGTGGTGATCGAATCTATGTGATGAATTCAGGTAGAAATCTTGATCCTACCCATTTACCTAGGTGAGAGTTTTTTTACTTCCCACACCACATAGACATGGTATGAGAAGGATTGGCCTTTGATATAACAGTAAATCAACCACTGCTGGGGTTGAAGGAGAAAGGTGGCTGTACACCGCACCAGATAGATATGGTATGAGAAGGACTGGTCCTTGATATAGCAGTAAATCTACCACTACTGGGGGTGAAGGAGAAAGGTGGCTGTACACCACACCACATAGACATAGGAAATGTACTGAAAAATATGGTTTTCTTCAATTCTTTCAAAAACAAGGATGGTGACCTATGGTTTTTAAAACCTAAATAAGTAGTACTATATAAGTACTATACTCTGTGGAAGTTTGAGGAAAATTACATGGGTTTTACTATGTGAAAAAAAACTTTTTAGAATTTCTATATATCCTAAAATAAAAAAATCATAATACTGATCTATAAATCAAAAACTAGCACGGTGACCCCCGATTTTTAAGTTAGATATGTGTTCCATAACACTTGGAGATCATCATATTAAATTGACATGGGTTTTAATTTCCAAGCCAAATTGGCCGATATGCCTTTAATCATCGCGAGTGGAAGTTTAAAAGGGGAATCTATGATAGAGCACACGCGACTCGGAGCTTTGCGTTGTTAAGAGGGTCTGAGTCTTGTGGTATTCCGAGCCCGGAGGTTATCTATTTCTGTTTCTGTTCAGATAAAATTCAATCTCGGAGATGGTGGTTTGGAGGTAAGCTTGGTGGCTGTTGTCTAGAGCAAGGACAATCTCTTGCGGTTAAATTCAACTTGATCATAAGCTAATGCACCTCACTGGGACCTTGTGGAGTGTATTATATGAATTAAAGAAGAAACCAATACGTTTTCGTCAAAATTGTGGTTTTCCATGAGTTTGATGTGGAATGATATGAATATAAAGGCAACAGCCGAGTGAATATCACAAAGCATTAAAACGAGTTGGAGAACAATGACTTTAAAGGACAATGACTTTCTGTATTTATCTCACCCCTGGGAACACTAAAAGAATGGACAGCACAAAGGATATAGACATCTCACCCCTTCACATTTTTACTTCTCACACAACATAGTCATGGTATGATTGGCCTTTGAAATAGCAGTAAGTCTAACACTGCTCTAAATGAAGGAGAAAAGTGGCTGGAGTGGGACTCGAACCCACAAAGTCCCACAACCTTGGAATTCAGTGCTCTTAACCACCACCCACTTCGACTACTGCGGAGTCAAGGTGCTGTAGTAGAGATAGTCGTTGGCGATGGTTGTTGGATAAGAATGATGGGGCGCAGGTTTTTTTTAGATCAATATAGATTCTAGTCTATTTGTTGTTGAACCCCCTCAGGTACCCTGAAGGAAAGATTTAAGCTTCTCACTTGTGCAGACTTAATTCAGTCAATTCTTTCCATCTTTTCAACAATCTTTACAAACAATCAATGAGATTTGTCTCATTGTGGGTACAGCTCACTGACGGCGGGTACATACACAATATTGACTGGTTTCAGATACAAGCGGCTGTATGCTCCGAGGAGTTGACATGTAGTAATGTTCATGTTGTTACTATTTTTGAAGTCATTTTTTCTACTTCCTTGTACCTTTTGTCAGCTTAGCAGGATATGCTGAGCAGTTATAGGTATATTGCATGCTTGGCACACTAGAGGTTGTCTCCTCTCAGGAGGTTTCCTTGTGTAGGTCTGGAGTGATCTGAACAAATGACCTGTTGGGGTGCTCCTTAGCATCAGTTCCTTTTCTCTCACCCCTGGTATTTTTTCCCCATACACTTAACATTGGGAACTCGTATCCAACGCCTATGGAGTATTTAGAAAAAATACTTAATGGGAGATCATATCACAAATGTTAGCCCATTAGTCAATGTGAAGGGTGAGATGAATTCAGAATCCTATTCAAATTTAAGATCAGAGCTCGATCCTATCTCATTTGAATCGCTACGTAATTCACGTAGCTTCGCCTTGTGAATTACTACGCGATTGGATACAAGCTCTCTGGCTCTAAACTTTCATAGTTGTCCTCTATAGCATCTTCTTCTGTAATGAATAAACAAGGATTAAAAGTAGGCATGGCATTTACATGTTTTAAGAGGGGAGGGAGGGAGGGAGGGAGGGAGGGAGGGAGGGAGGGAGGGAGGGAGGGAGGGAGGGAGGGAGGGAGGGAGGGAGGGAGGGAGGGAGGGAGGGAGGGAGGGAGGGAGGGAGGGAGGGAGGGAGGGAGGGAGGGAGGGAGGGAGGGAGGGAGGGAGGGAGGGAGGGAGGGTGGGAGGGAGGGAGGGAGGGTGGGAGGGAGGGTGGGAGGGTGGGAGGGAGGGTGGGAGGGAGGGAGGGTGGGAGGGAGGGTGGGAGGGAGGGAGGTGGAAGCCTGCTGCAATATATAAAAATACACTACTATCGCTGGGTGCGGACCACATCTGACCAGAGCGGGCCCCACCCGCTAGTAGGTATTTATTGAACCGCAACGGGTGCCTACACAATATATATAAATACACTACTGTCGCCGGGTGCGGACCCGGTATCGAGGGTATCGAGGGTCTAATTATTGAATTTATTCAGGATTCCTGAATATATTACTGTAATGTATTATAATATAAGCCGCAAAAACCGTTCCCCGTCTCCCCTAATATATTTCGGTCTTGACCTACAGGTCAAACCGAAATAAATAGACATCTTAACATGTTCATGTAAGACACCGCTATATTTGGCATGGGGTGCTAATACACTTAATACGACTGGAGTTAGTGTTGGACAGCCGGCGGTGGGGTCTGGATCGCACGCAGGAAGCATGTTAGCCGCAGACTAATAACGTAGAGTACTTTATAATCTTCCCCTTTCCGTTGATTGCATGAGGCTGATCCGCCAGCTCCATAAAGACGTAAAGTCCTGCCGCCTGTGGTCCAGACCTCTCCATTAACGACTCCCGTGTCTGGCCTTTCCTGGCCTCGGAGTCGGAAAAGGAGTACATTCAAAGTACGCCGGATGAGAATGTGATCCTGATATAGGAAAGCGGAGAGGATCTATTATCCATCTAATACAGAGTGTCCGTAGAGAACACATAGGGAGTGTGTATGACCATACTCAGAGCATACAGATATGTCCACCTAATACAGAGTGTCTATAGAGAACACATAGGGAGTGTGTATCTGCATATCCGGAGCATACGGATATATCCACTTAATAAGAAGTGTCGACAGAAACACATAGGGAGTGTGTATCGCTATACCCAGGGCATAGAGATATATCCACCCAATATGAAGTGTCCATAGAAACACATAGGGAGTGAGTATCTACATACCCCGAGCATATATATGTCCACTTAATACAAAGTGTCCATAGAAAACACATAGGGAGTGTGTATCACCATACCTAGAGCATATAAATATGTCCACCTAATACAAAGTGTCCATAGACAACACATGGGAGTGTGTATCACCATACCTAGAGCATATAAATATGTCCATCTAATACAAAGTGTCCATAGAAAACACATAGGGAGTGTGTATCTGCATATCCGGAGTATAGAGATATGTCCACCTAATACAAAGTGTAGAGAATACATAGGGAGTGTGTATCACCATACCCGGAGCATATAAATATGTCCACCTAATACAAAGTGTCCACAGAAACACATAGGGAGTGTGTATCACCATACCTAGTGCATATAGATATATCCACCTAATACAAAGTGTCCATAGAAAACACATAGGGAGTGTGTATCACCATACCTAGAGCATATAAATATGTCCACCTAATAAAAAGTGTCCATAGAAAACACATAGGGAGTGTGCATCACCATACCTAGAGCATATAAATATGTCCACTTAATACAAAGTGACCATAGGAAACACATAGGGAGTGTGTATCTACATACCCAGAGCATACAGATATATCCACCTAATACAAAGTGTCCACAGAAACACATAGGGAGTGTGTATCACTATATCCAGAGCATATAGATATGTCCCCTAATACTTGGGTGATACAGATATGTTGTATGCTCCAGGCTGCAAAAGCCAGCGTATAAGAAAAAATAGTGCATATAAAAAAATAGTGTATACCAAAATGAACTAATATCAGTACGCCGCTTGTCAGGAAAAGGTGGATGATAAATTCAATATAGACTGGTTTCAGATAGAAGCGGATGTATGCTGCTTGAAGTTGACTCTATGTAACATTACTACGTGTCAACTTTTCGGAGCATTTGACCGCTTGTATCTGAAGCCAGTTAATATTGTGTATGTATCAGTTGACACCTCATTGTTCCCTGTACAGAGCATACAAAGAATACCGCCTGTCTACTGGAGCTGACTTGAGTACACAGTCTCAGAACAGAGGGGTTTGTATCGCTGACATTTATACAGGGATACAAGTCATGTTCGGAAAAAAAAATCCCACACAAAAACACACAAAAATGGTTAGATAGAACCTATGGGGCACAGAGTGGTTGCTAGTTCTGCCATCATCCACCAGGTAACTGTAACATAGCGCCACTATTGTCAGGGGCAAAAACTGTTCTCAGTTGTTATCATCTATAGATAACATTGAGATAATGCGATAATTCCTCCACGGCAAGCTCCAAAAAATAATTTCGATAAAATCCATTGATAATTGGTCCTGTCACCTGGTGGTTTGGATGGCGTCGGGGGCAAGATGGCTCTATTGCACAATAGCTATATTTGTTTGTTTGTTTGGGTAGTTTAACGTCCAATTTGTTCAATTAGACTTACTTTGGGTTTGATCGAATCTATGAGATGAATGTAGGAGAAATCCCACCTCTACACATTTACTGAGGTGAGAGTTCTTTTACTTCCCACATCACATAGACATGGTATGAGAAGGATTGGTCTTTGATATAGCAGTAAATCTATCACTGCTGGGGGGTGAAGGAGAAAAGTGGCTGCAGTGGGACCCGAATCAACCAAGTCCTGTGCTCTTTACCACTGAGCTAACTCCCCACCCACCCTGGTCGCTTTAGTTATGCTTGCGTGCAAGCATATATCCAGTCTGCACCACGAGGAGGCGAGGCGACCAAGAGGTTGAACAGATTAGTAATTTCTGTCCACCCCAGCAGACCCAATAGCTATGTGCCTTATAATATTGGTGGGTTAACTGTACGGACATGGCCAGTAACTTTGAGGACAGACAATCTTTTTTTTATTCAGAGAAAATTTAGAACAATATTTATTCTATTGAGCGATCTTCAATATCGAGTAAAACATGAAAAAAACGTATCAAATATAGATAGAATAAAAAAAATTGTTGGGGATCTTTAAATAGCGCGAAATATCGTGGGAAAATGGCGGCGTTTGGGTCAGATCTAAGTACGTTTAAATACTTCAGGTACCCGCAAAACTTCCGTGACCAGATAAAGCCTGTAATTTGGATCCGGCAATAAGTTAGATATCTTTTTTTTAGGTTGTCTCTATCTGCTCTGCCGTCAGCTGCATAACATAGATTTCCCGCTGTGAATAATTAACACGGGCAATCACACTCTTATCTGGACCCCACTATCAGTGCAATATCTACAACGATAACACGGGAGCATTTATTATTTTAACATGATGGCTGAGTACAGTGACCTCGGAGGCAGTCACCCCATGTGGTGATTCACGGAACTTTAATGTCGTTATAGGACTTCTCAGCATCTGTGAAGCCATGTTCATGAGGTTTCTTTGGTTGTTTGTTTGTGGTTTAACGTCCCAGGGGACCCTGAGGGTATATAGGGACCATCAATGATTTAGCCTTTCACTTTCATAGACTTATTTCAGTCAGTTCTTTTCAATGTTTCAAATATTTTCAAATATTTTATATAAAATCAAAGAGATTTGTCTCTTTCATAAACACGATGATATCTTTCTTTCGAATAGTTTCGAACAACATTTTCATGTTGTTAGTGTTTTTCAAATGCTTTCTTCTATGTTCATGGGGATGTCTTTGGTTGTCTGTGGTTGGACGCCCCAGTGGGACACCAAGGGTACACAATATTATCATGGTAATGTTGTATTCATTACTCACCTTTAGAGTATTCATTAGGAGAAAAATCTTGTAAATTTGATGCAAGCGCCGTGCTTTGTTTATATGAATTAGTTCCTATAACGCCCGTCAGGTGGCCCAAAAAGCCGTATTCTGCTAGGAGATTCCGGAGGTCCGTATTCTACTCAGTAGCGATCTGTAAGCTTCATAGGCTTAGTATGGAGACTCTGTATCAGGTGGGTAATAAATATAGAGGCCATCAAAGATTAAAGGGCTGGTTCTACCAGCATGATGGATTTGATGTATTTTATCTTGGTATGTCTTGTTTTATTACCCACCTGATACAGAGTCTCCATACTAAGCCTATGGAGATTACAGATCGCTACTGAGTAGGATACGGACCTGCGGAATCTCCTAGGAGAATACGGATTTTTTAGATGAAAGTAGTCCCATTGAGATGAAAGTAGTCCCTTCTTAACTATGTTGAAAAGTTTTCTAAAGATCATATTTATTGCTTAAATCTAAAAAATAAGTGAGTAATAAATACAACATTACCATGATTTCGATCTGTGTGGCCGTATTCTCCGCGTAGTTGACCCTACGCAATACTACGCGTCAACTACGCGGAGAATACGGCCACTCAGATCCAAATCATGGTAATATTGTGTATATATCTGACAGTATCATGATATGTTTTACCTCCTTTTCTGTGATATGTCGTGCGCGATGATATTTATTTCTCATGATAATTTGTGCATATTTTGGTGCTCCACCACCGCAACACCACCTAATCTATTACCTGACACAGAGTGACATGTCACGATATATCGCAACAAGATATGCGAAGGTGCTTAATCGTACCGATGCTTCGGGGCAAAAATGCATGTGGTTACTCAAAATCTAACAAGATTCAACATGTCAACCAAATCGTGAGGAATCTTGCTATATTCTGTGTGCTGGCTGAAGACCCCCTTTAAGCTTTTCACTTTGTAGGTTTATTTCAGCCAATTTGTTTCGTATTATGTGTCCGTACTTCGCTAAAAATATTATATTTGACTTCAACCTTTGTTCATTATCAATCATCTGGTGACTTTCATCTGCAGGGGCCTGTTGAATAATCTAGGATCTTCCATGAAGACCCTTTTTCCGTACGTCATACAAGGCTTATTGTTTAACAATATTCAAGATCGTTCACTAAGACAGTCTTAGCTGTCCATATGGTTGTCCATCAATGTTCGATTACGTTGACCCACATCGTCCCTGTGTCTCTATGGCATACAGAAAGGAGTCTAAATGTACGATCCTAGATTATTAAACGGGCACCAGATGCCTGCTAAGACAGTCTTAGTCGTCTATGATGTCGTCCATAAGGGTTGAATTAAGTTGATTCACATCGTCCCTGAGTCTCTATGGCATACAGAAAAGGGTCTAAATGTACGATCATAGATTATTGAACCGGCACCAGATTTGTTTGTGGGTTTGATTTAACGTCCAGTTAACCATTTAGTAGAAACCGAACGAGAGTTAGACTTGACAATGTTTATGCCACGATGGGCAGGTCGTGTATTACTACACGAGGCGTAGCCGAGTGTAGTGAGGAGCAAACCTGACCAGAGTGGCATAGACACTGACAAGTCTAACTCGAGTTCGGTTTCGTATTTATCCTATCCCGTCTATGCTTTTGTCTCACTAAAAAGATAAATATTGACTCAACGACCAACAGAACTTTTTTCATAGTAGCTGACATCCTGCTCTCTAATTGGTCAATATTGTTATTACTCTAGTGGCATAAAAACACTTAATGTCACGGCCTGCCACATAAAATCTGCCTATGTTAAGTCCATGGCCGTTTTTTATTAGGGGTAGGATAAGGAAGGTTCTCACCAGACGCCTGCTAAGACAGTCTTAGCCGTCCATGATGTCGTCCATAAGTGTTAAATAAAGCTGACCCACATCGTCCCTGTGTCTCCTTGGCGTACAGAAAAGGGTCTTCATGTATGATCCTAGATTATTAAACGGGCCCCAGGTTCGTTCAGCAATAGGTCGGCGTCTCCGTTAACGTATCTTTTACAATCAACACCCGTCAACTTGGCTTTCATACTTCCCGCGCCTACCTGACAGGGATGTATCGATGTAACAAATGTCGTCTGCTCTTACTCGACCTCTAACGTCAGAGGTCAAGTCAGAGCAGACGATATTTGTCCAGGAAATGACGCACACGATGGCCGCTGGTACCTGGCACATCTCAAGGCACTGTCATTGTTTTAGACTCAGGTACCAGGCTTTGTGTGATGGCGCATGACTCCGGATCTCGACATTTCAATTATCATAATTTTTAAAAATTATGATATAATCAGTATAAACAGTATATAAAACTAATTACAGAAGTGGTATACATACACAATATTAATCTGCTTCTGATACTGGTAGGCAAATTTATGTTATCAAAGAAAAGATAAAAACGGGCACCGATCTTTTCGCGCACTACTTTGCACGATTTTTTCCGTAATCTCGATTACGCCTATTCGTATTATCCTCAGTAGTGATCTCGAGACTCTATATGTTTATAGCGACTATAGAGAAAACCTATGAGAATTTAGGGTCAGAGCTCGTATCCCATCGAGTTTGAATCGCGTGGTAATTCACAAGGCAAATTCCCATGAATTACTACGCAATTCAAACAAGATGGGATCTAGTTCAGACCATAACCTTGAATAGGTTTCTGATTTTATCTGACCCTTCACATTGACTGGAGGGCTAACATTTGTGACATAATCCCTCATTGGATATTTTTCCTAAATACTCCATGGGCGTTTGATATGAGTTCCCAATGTTAAGTCTATGGGATAAAAATACCAGGGTTGAGATAAAGGTTCGAATCAGACGGATACAAAACCGTGAGATATACAAAGAAGCTAGGTTTCAAACAGCAGATATTTCTTAAATAGCAGCAGGGCCAACCAGCAACCAGCAAAAGGTTTATCTCTAGCACTGCCCTCTGTCGGTCCTCATGTGGAACTACACTTAAATGGGGTCGATAGCTCGGGGGATGAATGACCTTACACCTGCGCACTGAGGTCGTTTTGTCGCCGCTAAAATGGCCGCCACAAATGACCGCAAATCCCTCACCCTTCACAACCACAACGCCCCCACACGGAACGCCGGCGAACCGACCGTCGGAGGTTGTTTGCTGTCACTGAGAATAACGCACGTTCTCGTCAATGACCACGTGACTAAGTGACTTCGTGTCGCCGCCACACTCTGCCCCTTCCGCTTGGGGGCGCTGCGGCTGACGTGGTTATGGTCACGTGGTGTCTGGGTGAGACGCAGGATGAGCGTCCCTGCTTGTTTACTGCAGTCAACGACGCCTTCCTAATTAGATGTGTGTGAATAATAAGTGGTACATCAAAAATATGGCGTGAATAAGCGGTACTGTTATAGATATGGCGTGAATAAGCAGTACTACATAAATAGGACGTGGAAAAGCAGTACTTTATAAATATAACGTGAAAAAGCAGAACTTTATAAATATAACGTGAAAAAGGGGTACTTTTATAGATATGGCGTGAATAAGCGGCACTGCATAAATAGGACGTGAATAAGCAGTACTGCATAAATATGACGTGAAAAAGCAGTACTTTATAATGGTGGCATGAATAAGCGGGACTTCATAAATATGGCATGAATAAGCGGCACTTTATAAATGTGGCATGAATAAGCGGTACTTTTTGATTGTGGCGTGAATTCGCGGTACTTTAAAATGTGGCGTGAATAAGCTATACTTTTTATATGTGGCGTGAATAAGCGGCACTTTATATATGGCGTGAATAGGCAGTACTTTGTAATTATCACGTAAATAAGCGGTACTTTATAAATATGGCATGAATAAGCTGTGGTTTATAGATATGGCATGAATAAGCGGTACTGCATAAATATGGCGTGAATAAGCGGTAATGACAATTGTGGCCCATCCAAACTCATTGAGTATTGTCTATTTATACAATTCTTCATCCAGTTCTATATAATCATTTTTACCTACCACATATAAAACGTTAGAATTTTGTGATATCTTTTTGGAGTTGCTGCCGTACATAGAGACATCGTGAACCCGACCTGGGCCTGGAGATTGAAGGGCCACGAGAGTGAGATTCTCGTGGAGTTCTAAACTGTAAGCAGCTACTCTTTTTTGTATTTCTATATGCAGACATACGTTTTCTCTTATAAGTCATTTCGAGCCATGATGAAATCAAAGTTTAGTATTGTAGTTTTCTGATCTACTTTTCTCGTGAGAAACCAATGAGATCTCAACTTTCGCTGGTTACAATAGGGAGCCAAAGTGAACCCGTTGCAACCACAGATAGCCGGTTACAAAATACTATTTCTGGGTATAGGCGCTCAGTACTTTGACTATGTAGGTTCGAGATTATATGTGTCATTCTCCAATCTTTTAGATCCAAATTTTTAATAAACTTAACAACTGTCATCGTAGTTTCGAAACAGAGTTATTCAGAGTCGATAGTAGTAAACTACACTTCAAAAGTAACAAAAGAGACCAAAAACGAAAGTCTAGCCTCAAACCCCCATAGGTTTAGCACTAAGCCTCGTTCTTGCGGGCCACCGGAAATGGTGATTCGTAAACGGGTATCTGTGGTTTCAGCGGGTTCACTTTGGCTCCCTATAAGACTTCATCGTGAGAGCTGAGGCATGGCCGACGCTTGTGCAGGATGTTGGATCTCAGCTGTTTAATATTGAACCCGCATGAGCTGATTACATGGGCTATTTCTCTGAGGGCTTTGGATTACGCTGTAGCAAGTCTGGCTCATATTACGTGTAGTCTGAGAGGAACATAGAAAAGCAATGTTGGTGGTAGAACACACGAGGCCCCGTGCCCTGAACCCTTAAATCCATTCCGATGTTTTACCACTGGGCAGGTTTACTGTAGCTTTACGTGATAAATACAAGGTAAAATTGTCGATGAGATGCACCGATGTCGAAGGCAGAGGTTCATCTGGGGGAAGTTTCATAATCTAGGATCGTACATGAAGAACCTTTTCTGTACCTCGTACAAGGGTTATCGTCTAATAATATTTAAGTCTGTTGGCTAAGACAATATTGGCCGTCAATAAGCGTTGAATGAAATTGACCCGCATCGTCCCTGGGTCTCTATGGCGTACAGAACAGGGTCTACTTGTACGATCCTGGGTTATGAAACGGGCCCCAGATCTGATCTGACACAGTATACCTATCTTTGCATTATCGTACACCTTAAAATAGCCATTTTTTTTACTTCGCTTTTGGACGATTTGTTGGTTTTGCCAACGTACAAACCCCGTACGTCACAGAAATGATCCGTACGTCATGTACATACTCCATATGCCACATACTATCATGAAACATCACTAAATTCCATATGATTGTTTATATGGCATGAGTTGTCTTCGTGGCATGATATCACAAAGCGGAGCTAAGTGATATGTGTAGTGGAAGACAACGAATGGCATATGAACAATTATATGAAATTGAGTGATGTTTAGATTTTACAGTACCCTGTCACATGTTTTTAACTTCATATGTCACCAGTGGCATATAAATACTTTATGCCATAACCGTGGCATACAGTTACACCATGTTAAGTCTATGGAGATTTATATAAGGGGTAGGATAACTACACTGTATGACACAGACATACCCCATATGCCATATACGCCACGTACGTGTTGTACGGCGATAAATAGATATACGGGCGGTACATACGCCCACAGGTATATATATAATTATGGATCATTTGGATCTTCAATCTATAAAAAATAAAGTTTCAGGAAAAGGTATCACAACCAGCACACATGACAAGTGACGCATATTGCTGAAATTTCGTGCTTGATATTATCATATCATACAGATGTTGTACAACGTTACAATACCAGGCATGTAATAACCGATAATCACAAGTCTCCAAATAACCTCCAACAGAAATAAAAGAAAAAAAATACCCCCTCCAAAAAAGAAAAGAGTACCAGAGTCCCATTACTACTGTAATTGACGCTGAAACTGGGCGAGGTTAAAAATAATAACCAGATTGACACCGAATTATAACGGCCGCCATCCTCTTGATGCAAAATCGTTATCGTTAAACGAGGAGCGAGCGGGCGGCTTAAGAAGCCCGGATAATCTCGGATGTGTCAAACTTTGTAATCAAGTTGGCGAGGAAGAAGAAGAACCGCCAGTGGTGGGGCAGAATGCTGGCAAACTGAATGATTCCGCACCGGGCCCCGCCCATTGTCTCCCGAGTTGAGAATGGATTGTCGGAACGGGGACCCGTGTGGAGAAAATCATTAGAAATAATTAATTGCATCTCCTGCTTCTGTTGTGGGTCTTTCGCAAAAGCCCGACACAGGAATGGAAACAGCCAGGTTGGGTCTTAGTGGAGAAACGTGAGAGCGGGTCTTTGAGGGGGACTTCATGGGGAACTTTCATGGGAAACTCTCTGTGTAGAGATCAGGGAATTCTGTGTAGACTTCTACAGGCCTCCCAGTGCCCTGCGTCCTCAATATAGGTTTTTTTTGTATAGGTTTTGAAAATTTAAATATAGATTTTTACAGGTTTTTCAAGGCCCAAAACATAGGCTTTTATAGGTTTTTAGGATTAACATATTCAGCATAATAAAAGTCCAAATATAGTAAAAAAAAATTCTGACATCGGGAAGGGGGGGCATTGACGCCACAACCCAAAACCCCGTAGAAAGAAAAAGTTTTGATCAAACAAATATAGTGAATCGCTTATTTTCAGTTCTTGATTTCTAAAAATGTACCTAGTATTAAATTGCAGGAAGTCAGGATGTTTAGCTCACCAGGTTATACCCTGCAAGCACGTATATGGATGTTGAGTTTCCAACAGGCAAGCCAGCCTGGCAAAAAGTCACACCAATTGCTGATTCTTAAACACCTTTATGATCTTAAATAAACAAATAATGTGGATTTCTTGTCATATGACAATCTAACTTTGTATCAAGTTAACTTCTAAGATTTCCTGTACACATCAATCTGCATGGCAGTAAAAATATAGGTTTTTATAGGTTATATAGGTTCCTTTAAAAAAATAAAGGCTCAAGAATCAAAATATAGGTCTTTATAAGTTTTATAGGTTTTAAGGTTTCACTGGGAGGCCTGCTTCTATATAAGGGGGGACCCTCTGTGAAGGTGCGTATTTGGGGAAACCTTGGTAGATGTGTCATATGTATACTTAGTAGAAACCAAACGAGAGTTAGCCTTGTCAATGTTTATGCCACGATGGGCAGGTTGTGTATTACTACACGAGGCGTTAGCCGAGTTTAGTGAGCAGCAGACCTGACCAGAGTGGTATGAACATTGACAAGGCTAACTCGAGTTCAGTTTCGTATTTATCCTACCCCATCTCACCGATAGACAGAGAATATTTTTAATTATCCATGTTAGTAGTTATCAATGCTGCCTGATCAACTTTCGTTATCTCGTCCCTGATTGGTCCGTTTTTTTATTCACCTCGGTGCATAAATAACACTTTATCCAACGCTCCGTCAAATACATTGAGTCAATGTTAAACCTATGGCGTTCTTTATTAGGGGTAGGATAATGACTGATTTCAGATACAAGCGGCCGTATGCTCCCAGAAATTGACGCGTAGTAATATCCGAGGGACATTCAACTGCTTTTATCTGAAACCAGTCTATGCTGAATGTATTGTCCACCTTTATCCAACTGGTGGCGTTCCGATTTTAGTTCACTTTAAGTTATGTTGCAAATCTTTTCGTTCCTCGCATTTCAGGATTTCCTGGTTGTAGAAAAGCAGTAAGAATTGGATGCATGCCACATCTCACAGATTCACTTTAGTTATGCACTATTTTTCCACGTGGACGATTTTTATGTATACAGCCCTTTGAGGAAGTCACCCATAGGGAACTTTCATGGGACACTCTCTGTAGAGATCAGGGAACACTGTGTAGACTTCTATATAAGGGGGGACCCGCTATGAAGGTGCCTATTTGGGGAAACCTCAGTATATTTACCCTCCCCCTAATTAAAAAAAAAAAATAGGCTTAGCACTGGGTCACTGTATTCGGGTGAGCGTGCAGCAGTATACATATACAATATTATCGTAAAATTGGATAAGTTTTAATCTTGGCCACCGTATGACACGACTGGAGTTTGGCATACTGATTTCACGATGCGAAGGAGTGGCATGCGGTGGCGATGATTAAAACGAATCAGGTTTTGATTTTATCCCACCCCGTCTTCTCGATTTTGGAATATTATGTGATAAAGATTCCGTATGCCACTATTGGCATATAAAACTCTGTATGCCAGTCAGCGTAACTCAATGGTAAGCATATGGAATTTATATTAGGGGTAGGATAATGACTGATTTCAGATACAAGCGGCCGTATGCTCCCGTATGCTATGTATACAGACCTTTGAGGAAGTCCCCAAAGGGAACTTTCATGGGAAACTCTCTGTAGGGATCAGGGAACACTGTGTAAACTTCTATATAAGGGGGGAGTCTCTGTGAAGGTGCTTCTTTGGGGAAACCTCGGTATATTTACCCTACCCCTAATTAAAAAAAAAACCATAGGCTTAACACTGGGTCACTGTATTCGGGTGAGCGTGCAGGAAAGTGATATTTATTGCACGTGGTTACCAAATGAATTATTGGAGACGTAAAATACCCCACCTGCAATCCAGTACCCCACTCACCACACAAAACCCCACCTGCCAACACAAGATCTTTCCCTGGGAAGAAGTGTATTGTCTGATAAGAAAAATAAAGAGAAAAACGCTCCACCTACCAGCCACCCCGCCTGGAACCATCCCCCATCCCTGTGTATGTTAAACCTCGTTACCCCGCCTTACCCTATTACACCCCACACACCCACAGTCATCACATCTGCGCTGTGGCGAGCCGCCTTGTGATTTGATTCACCCTGCCTAGCCTGGAAGCCGGGCCTATGTGCTTACTCACAGTAAAGGGCACATCGATATTGTGCCCTGGAGACGGCCATCTTGCCCTTTGATGCCATCCAAAACACCAGGTTTATCAATGGATTTTTACTCACATTATAGGGCACATAGCTATTGTGCTCTGGACACGGCCATCTTGCAACTTGATGCCATCCAAAACACCAGGTGGCGGGACCAATTATCAATGGATTTTATCAAAAATATTTTTGGGGGGCTTGCCATGGAGGAATTTATCCTTGTCTCAATATTATCTATTGATTATTATAATAACTGGTAACTATGGTTGCCCTCCGACTACAATCTTATAATTTCCTAGTTAGAGCATGCTTGCATGCGCTATATACATCATCTAGAATTTAGAGGGGTCCATATAGACTTTCAGGGTACTGCATACATACTACCACTTCAATATCTGTGTGCTATTTCCTGTGGTATTGAGAACAGAGCAGGAAGCCAGTGTCTCAGGGTCTTAGAGGCGTGTCCAGCTGACCATGACCAATCACTCAAGACCAAAATACCTCATTGACCTACTGATAGGCAGTTACAGAAATAGTAAGTTGACTGGGTGCAAGTGGGTTACAAAAATCTATCCCTAGGCTCAATCTAACTAATCTTAATTGTTATTCATTTATAATTGCATGCTCATTCATCTATGATGAACATACCATTTACTCCTAGTATATGAAGGCAGAAGTTATTGTTCTACTTGATGAGACGTATTATTGAAGGCTTTTGTAATGCCCACCTTGCTACTCTATCCGTAGCATGTAAGTTCAGCCCTGGAGCAACGTGGAAAAAGGCACATTAGAGCCTACCGTTATCCTATAATATGAATAAAAGACTTAAAAATAAATAAAACCTTTCCTTCGCTAAACCTACAATGAAAACCTGCTTTGCAGATTGTGGATTTGTGAGAGAAAAAAAATAAATAAATTAAAAAAAACTCTCCTTACCAATTCAAGTTTTTTTCCCCCCTTACCAATCCAGTTCATACAAAGACATACTGATGTATCCATATTGATGACTGGAGGAAATGAACGTGTGGGTGGAGAATCATATTTCTACAAGAGGCCCAATAATTATGGCCACATCCTTGAGGTTATATCTGTGCAACACATACAAACAGTATGGGCGAATCGATATATTTCCATATGAGATCCCATTCTATCATTGCATTAAATATTGCGTTTAGAATTTCATTCAACCTTGATATCAAGTTTAAAGAGCGATGAACTAAAGTCCCTGAAGTAGAGGTCTCTAGCCAGAGGGAATACGCAAAATGAGGCTGAACTCGGGGTACTTGACTGCATAAACCCGTAAGTCGATGATTAAAGTGGTGATTCCACCAACACACAAGATATAGCGAGATTAGTCCCGATTTGGTTGTCTTGCTAAATCATGGTAGGTTTTGAATAATCGTGTGCATATTTGTCGCGATGTATCTTGAGGTGTCGTGGTGGTGGGGCATCAAAATTTTATTTCATGTGACATGTCATGATCACATGGCAGATTCACATGACATGTCATGTTACAGATTTAAAGTGGCATGTCACATGACAGATTTGATGTGGAATGTCATGTGACAGATTTCACAAGGTATGTCAAGTGGCAAATTTGACATGACAAATTTGCACGGCATGTCGCATGGCATGTCATATGGCAAATTCACATGAAGTGTCACATGGCAGAGAACATGACCCTGCCATGTGGCAAATGTCATATGACTGATATCGCATGACTTGTCACATACCAGTTGTCACATGACTTATATCACATGGCTTGTCACATACCAGTTGTCACATGACTGATACCGAATGGCTTGTCATATACCAGTTGTCACATGACTTATATCACATGGCTTGTCACATACCAGTTGTCACATGACTGACATTGCATGGCTTGTCACATACCAGATGTCACATGACTGATATCACATGGCTTGTCACATACCAGTTGTCACATGACTTATATCACATGGCTTGTCACATACCAGTTGTCACATGACTGATACCGAATGGCTTGTCATATACCAGTTGTCACATGACTTATATCACATGGCTTGTCACATACCAGTTGTCACATGACTGATGTTGCATGGCTGGCTTGTCACATACCAGATGTCACATGACTGATGTTGCATGGCTTGTCACATACCAGATGTCACATGACTGATGTTGCATGGCTTGTCACATACCAGATTTAACATGACTAATATTGCATGGCTTGTCACATATCAGATGTCACATGTCTGATACCACATGGCTTGTCACATACCAGATCTAAGATTCAGTGAACACCACAGTGAAAGCTGTCATGTTGCAACTGCAGGCGCTAAAAACCACCAGGCACACAATCTAAATGAACACGATTTACTAACTGCCACTATTTATTCCCTTCGTTTTTGTTTCTGACCTGATTTGGGATAATTGATTTTGACGACCACTTTACCTCGTTCTGAATCTGGGAGAGCGCTTTCTCCGTTTTCGAGATCAGGATTCACAAGTTATTTTAGAAGAATCTTATCTTTACCTGAACATAAGCATCATATACACACGTCTGGATATTAGTTCTCCTTCACACTTCACATAAATATACTAGGAGCAATAAGTATGTTCATCTTTGATGAATGAGCGTGCAATTATAAATGAATAACAATTAAAAGGTTTGGGTTATATTCAGTCTATGAATAGTTTTCTGTAACCCACTTGCACCCAATCAACTTGCCATTTCAGGAACTGCCTATCTAGGATCCAAACATATCAAACACCAGTGGGTCTTACATATTTTGATCTTGAGTGATTGGTCATGGTCAGCTGGGCATGCCTCTAAGACCCTGAGACACTGGCTCCCTGCTCTGTTCTCAATATCACAGTGAATAGCATACAGATAGTGAAGGGATAATTTTTACGCAGTACGCTGGAAGTCTATATGTGACTGCTCTAACCTCTAGGCAAGTATATATTATATGCGAGCACTCGTCTAATAAACCATGCTCAGTATCTGCAATGGGATGAATTAAGCAAGGGCCACTACACATTTCTTCGTCTATATTTGATAAACACACATTGCTGCTAGTGTCTACCCTGAGCCACATGACTGATATTGCATGGCTTTTCACCGCCCCACCTCCTTGTGGGCACAGGTCCAACGGAAGTGGACCAACGACTGCCATGCCCCTGGTGGCGACACCTCAGGCTTTTAGAGGCTGACCCCTGACCTTTTAACTGCCCACTTGAGGAGCCACTCAGTCTAAACTGCAGGCTCTGTGAGCTGCCCCTGTCCAGCAAGCCAAGCAACTAGACTTAAGTTGAGGTTAATATTGCAAACATCTTCTGTGAATAAACCACGGCTTTTTTTAGGGATGTCAGTTGGATTTTTTAAAAAAAGGGGAAATATTTTTCAAGTGCGATTTACTGGCTCTGAGAGACTAGGAAAATACTGGTATTTATCTATTCGGACCAGTTTGACTTATTCTAATACAACATGAGTGGAGTTTAACATACCGTCGAGTTTTATCTAACTCAATAGGTAAATTAGGCCAATTTACATTTCATTATGGTTTTCTTCAATTCGGTGACGTTTAATTGATTTTTAAAACTGAAATGTGTAGTACTATACATTTACTATATTCTGTGAAGGTTTGAAGAAAATTACTTTGGTTTTACTTTGTGAAAAACAACTTTTTAGAAATTCAAGATATAAGATCCTATAATCTTATCATAACATTTATATAAAAACTAGCATGATGACCCCCATTTTTTAAGATTAGCTCAGTTTTCTGTAACACTTGGAGATCATCATATTCAATTTCCAGTAACTTTACATGGGTTTTACTTTTCAAGATAAATTGTCAGATATGCCCTTAAGGATAGTGATATTATCTTCAAACTAAAACCTAGATGATGTCACAAACATTAATGGCATTTGCCACTAAAAGGCGTTAATTGCACATATTACTCATATTCACTAATCATACGTATTAGGACTATAAATTCACTTAATACTTTACTTCGCTAATGCCACAAATTAGGGTATATTACTAGTAGTTACTACTAAAAGTCATGAAAAGGTCAGATTACTTTAACTCACTATTAAATGTCACTTATTATAACATCTCAATGCTGATGCATATCACGATCCATTCATCTTAGTGAGCTCTTAGTCAAAAATTAAAATCCGAGACGGACCTGTCAGCCTCCTATTCCAAACACAATTAAAAAAAACACAAAAATTTAAAACCCGTCACTATTTTTATATTCTTTTAACACGGTGGGCTCTGTCTCATCGTCCATTTATGTGCGACTATTTTAGGATTTTAACTGATATAAAATGAATTACAATCAACAATCTTTGACAACTTTTGCATGCCAAAGTGCCAGGAAATCAGTTCTTTTTTCTCCTATTTTTTCATCAGCTGCGGAAAAGCAGTGTCTTAGCCCCATCCACCACATCTATAGGATATCAGTTCATCTTATTTGGGCAGTTTTTGCTTGTGGTCTATTCTATTCATTCACTCTAATACATATTGAATTGGAGACTTAATAAGTACTATATTCATGAAATGTACCTAATGCATGTACACAATGAGGATGGTACAGTGACAGCCATACTCACAGATATTACATGCATACTCATGAGTAACAGTCCTACTCATAGGAGTCCTACTCATAAGAATGACAGCCAAACAGATAGAAGTAAAAATCATACTTTTAGGAGTGAGTCATACTCATGGACATGACAGCCATATTGTTAGGAGTGACAGCCATACTTGCAGGCATGGTGGCCATACCTAAAGGCATGACACCCATACTGATATACATGACAGCCACACTTGCAGGAGTGGCAGCCATACCTAGAGGTGTGATGACCATACTGATAGATATAACAGCCATTTTGTTGGGAGTGGCGGCCATACCTTTAGGTGTGAAATCCATACTGATATACATGACAGCCATACTTGCAGGAGTAGCAGCCATACCTAGAGGTGTGAGGGCCATACTGATAGACATGACAGTCATATTGTTAGGAGTAACAACCATACCTTCAGGAGTGACATCCATACTGCTATATGTGACAGCCATACTTGCAGGAGTGGTGGCCATACCTAGAGGTTTGATGGCCATACTGATAGACATGACGGCCATGCTAATACTTCTTTTTTTTAAAAAGCTTTTATTCACTTCTGTTTATAACACTACTTCCAGCCATATTGTTAAGAGTGGCAGCCATACCTATAGGCATGACGGCCATACTGATAGATAGACATGACAGCCATATTGTTAGGAGTGGCAGCCATACCTATAGGCATGATGGCCATACTGATATACATGACAGCCATATTGTTAGGAGTGACAGCCCCAGTGTTAGGGGTGGCGGCCAACCCATAGAGGTATGACGGCCATACCGATATACATAACAGCCATAGTGTTAGGAGTGACGGCCATACCTAGAGGCATGACGGCCATACTGATAAATAGACATGACAGCCATATTGTTAGCAGTGGCAGCCATACCTATAGTCATGATGGCCATACTGATATACATGACAGCCATAGTGTTAGGAGTGGTGGCCATACCTATAGGCATGACGGCCATACTGATAGACATGTGAGCCATATTGTTAGGAGTGACAGTCATAGTGTTCGGAGTGGCGGCCATACTTATAGGCATGACAGCCATACTGATATACATGACAGCCATAACGTTAGTAGTGACAGCCATATTGTTAGGAGTGACAGCCATATTGTTAGGAGTGGCGGCCATACCTGTAGGCATGACGGCCATACTGATAGATATACATGACAGCCATATTGTTAGGAGTGGCGGCCATACCTATAGGCACGATGGCCATACTGATAGACATGACAGACATATTGTTAGGAGTGGCAGCCATACCTATAGGCGTGATGGCCATACTGATATACATGACAACCATATTGTTATGATTGACAGCCATATTGTTAGGAGTGACAGCCATAATGTTAGGACTGGCGGCCATACCTACAGGCGTGATGGCCATACTGATATACATGACAGCCATAGAGTTAGGAGTGGCCGCCATACCTATAGGCGTGATGGCCATACTGATATACATGACAGCCATAGTGTTAGGAGTGGCGGCCATACCTACAGGCGTGTCGGCCATACTGATAGACACGGTAAGGACAGTACCTTTGAAGGGCCCCTCTCGGATGCGCACTGTTTGGCCGAGCAGCTCCGTGTCTCGCCGGGCGCCGCGGCCCCGGCCCCGGCCGCCCCCGGCGGCGGCGCCCTGACTCGGGTGCATGGGGCTGGCGATCCGCGGCGAGGCGGGCGTGTAGCCGCCCATGGGCAGCGCCCCGGTCATACCCTGCAGAGAGAGAACGGGGCACACGTTAATGTGGGGTCAGAGGACGGGTCAGAGGACAGGTTAGCGTGTGAGGTAACCTCTGTATGGGTCAGATAGAGTACAAATGTTTCAAATCCCTAACAAAATTGAAATTACAGAACAGTTCAAGCGCCAAATCCACTAAGGCGACCAAGGGAATGCGTCTGCGATCCGTGCGACTGTGCGAATCACATGCGATAATATTCAATATATCAGATATTGTCGCAAGGCATTCGCATGTCCATGCGAACGTCTGCGAACGTCTGCGAACCCAAATTCGCATGGAAAATCGCCTTAGTGGATCTGGCGCTTCACAATGCTTTGAAGTTTGTTTGTTTGTTTGTGGTTTAACATCCCAGGGGTCCCTGATGGTATATAGGGACTATCAATGATTTACCTTTTCACTTTCATAGACTTATTTCAGTCAAATTTTTTCAATGTTTCAAATATTTTCAAGTATTTTATATAAAATCAAAGAGATTTGTCTCTTTCAAAAATATGATGATATCTTTCTTTGGAATAGTTTCGAACAACATTTTCATGTTGTTACTGTTTTTCAAATGCTTTATTCTATTCTCTTGTATGCTTTGTATAGATATTTATTCTTCCTCCCTCGCATTTTCACCTTATTCTGATTGTATACCTGGATGTACAGATCTAGAGACCTGATCTTTTATGTGCTATTGTTATTTACATATCATGAAACATCTATCTTATTGGGGTGTTTGTATCAACCAAAAGATAAAGGGATAATTTTTAAATAATATTCTATTTTGTTGTTTCTTATACTCAACCAGTTATGGTTGTATTTGAATAAATTTGGGGAAGGGCCAGGTCAAGAAAATCAACTTTATTAGTTGAGACCACGCCCTCTTTATTGTTTTCCCAAAAGATGCAAAAATTGCATACATACACAATATTAAGTGGTTTCAGATACAAGCGGCAGTATGCTCCAAGGAGTTGACGCGTAGTAATATTCGAGCGTATGCGAGGATATTGCGTAGAGTCAATTCCGAGGAGCATACAAACGCTTTTATCTGAAACCAGTCTATATTGTATTTATTATCCACCTTTTCTGCACAAGTGACATGTCGATATCAGTTCATTTTAATTATGCACTATTTTTCCATACGCACTATTTTTCCGTATGCGCCACCCGGAGCATACAACATATCTGTATGCGCCGGGTATGTCCATACACGCTGCCTATGTGTTATCTATGGCCACTTTGTATTAGGTGGATAATAAATAACCATGAATACTGATGATTGTAGCGATCTATGGATGACAATAATGAAATTTTAAGAAAAAAATATGCCGGGTACAGGGTGTTCCAACACAGCCTGGGATGAAAGTCGGGACTGAGGAAAAACAGTGGAAATTAAAAAAAAAAAAATTAAAAAAAGGTATGATAGGTGTTAGCCGCACAAAACCAGACTCGTTTGGTTTCAATCAAAAGTTAAATTTCATTGATGATAACATGAATACAGACAAGTTATTAAGATGACTGATAGGTGATGGTATTAAAATCTCGACGTTTCTATTAACATAATTCATCTTCATGAAAAAAACAATTATATTATTTTGGAAAAGAAATCATCCATAAAGTATGTAGGCAATGAGGGGTGTAGGGATGGGGGTGAGATTTTTTATTTATTTTGCGTGTGCTCCTTCTTTGTTCTATTGTGTACAATATTGAGAGGGTGGGCGGAGCAAAAAAATTCAGAATTTCTGCATAAAGATTTTATGGATGGCCCCGCAGAATGGCTATGAACTATATACATTTCAACTCTGTGAATGTTGCCGGTGTAAATGAAATGTTGCGATTTTGTTATTTGTCGGAAAACTTGCATCCGTGTACTGCTGTCGTCGTTCAGTTTTCCTAAAGAGTTTATCGAACTCTATCTTTTTACCACTCTTTATCGCTTATCTGATAATCATTTAATTTACACAAATAAAAAGTAATGAAAAAATGGAGATTAGAACTGGAATTCACGGAAGCATAGTTCAGTCCTAATGAGGGCATGCTAGGTATGTTTGTTGTATGGTCAACTATCAGAATTTATCTCACCCCTGGAATTTTTGTCCCACAGGCTTAACATTTGGAACTCGTTCTCCATGTCCCTACGAGTATTAAAGTTCATTCCCCATGGTCTATATCCTGTGTGTTACCCATTCCTTTAGTGTATACAGGGGTGAGATAAATACAAAAAGCAACTCGTAATCTTTGTTCTGATTTGAACGCCATGTGCTCTGCTATCGCCTCATTCATATCACTCCGCATCAAACTCATAGAAAACAACGACTTTGACCAAAACTTGTTGGTTTCTTCTTGACTATCATCTACGAACTCTAAGGTTTGATAATTAAAGGCGAACGCTCCACAGTCTTGTCTGGATTCATGAGAGAGTTTCTCTGAGACTTCTGTAGTACAGAAGGTGCCTCTGGTACTGATAACTGATGGCTCCAAGTCACACGAGGCTGCAATAGGAGCCCACAGAGGGCGATCGTCGACTGACGCGCCTGTAGTTAACGCTCATTCCTTCATACTACTCACCACTCCCTCCACCTGGGGCCAGTTCCCGAAGTGGGCCGTCCATAAAATACGTACCCACCAACGGGTGGGGTTTGGGGGGTTGGGGGGGTTGGGGTAAAAAATTTCGGAAATTTTTTGTATGCTCCTTTTTTGTTCTATTGCGTACAAGATTAAGAGTGGGGGTGGGGGTAGATCAAAACTTTAGGATTTTTTGCGTATGTTCCTTTTTTTTCTCGACTGCGTATAAGAGTGAGAGTGGGGGGTGGGGTGAGGTTCAAAATTTTCGGAAATTTGGGTTTGCTCCATTTTTTTGTTCTATTGCATACAAGATGGAGAGTGGGGGTGGGGTGGGTCAAATTTTTTGAGTTTTTTTGCGTATGCTCCTTTTTTTTGTTCTATTGCGTATAAGATTGATAGTGTGGGTCGGGTGGGTCAAAATTCTCGGAAAATGTGCGTATGCAAATAATAGGAATAGGAAAATCCATGATCCGTTTCCATGGTTGAGCTATGCGTTGTCAATTTGGGACAATAATATCCTGGGAACACTATAGCAACATGGTTCAAAAACTGACAGGAAAGGTGGCAGGGATACAAGTCGGGACTGAGGAGAAAAGACAGAACTTTAAAGCTCTTATAGAAAGAGAATAATTCATAATATCATTTTAGAACACAATGGCTATGAATCGATGCATACTCTTAGTATGCTTCTAAGCTGAAGCTGAATTCAGAATTTTTAAAGATTACAGAACAAGCTTATCTAAGATTTAAATCTTAGGCAACTTGAAGTCTATATTATTCCTAAATATTTCTTGAAATTTCCATCTCTTTTAGACTAAAATGAAAGTCCTACATGTAGGCAAAATCCTACAAACTGGCATCCCTATTCAAAGTAACAACGCCAACGGCTTGCCATAGAGGAGTTTTTCCACGTCTTGTTAAAACGTGCCTACTAGTCACAGTGCACTCTCCTAGCAGATCTTTCGCGGCGCTAGCGCTTACTAATCTCTGCCTCAACCCAACGCTGGTTCCCTGGGTTTCCACTAAGGACATGGGCAACCAGCTAAGATTTCAAATTCAAAACAGTGTAACTGTCAAAAGTTATGAAACTCAAACAACTCATATATTATGAGTTGTGAAATATGGGAATTGTTAAATGAACTATACAAATATTAAAGCTGTTCCCTTTTCAGCTTTAAACCACTTTATAATGTGAATCCAAGGTTGATTAGACTGTCCCTTCGACTGTCAAAGCAAAACCCTGCAACACATGAGGTGCCTTCCACTGAAGAAAGTAATCCCAGAGACAGTGTCTAGTTTGAAATAACAAATAAAAGAAATGAGTGAAAATCATTAATCATTTAAATATGTGTATCTCTATGTACAAGTAGAATAAAAAAATACTGCCCAAACCATGACATATTTAGGATATTTGAAAAAAACTGGCGGATGGGACAGATTCTGTCCCAAACAGGCAGGTTGGTGCAGAGATACAAGCGGCTGCAGGAAGTAGAGCGCTGGATTTCTGCTTGGAGAGTGGTCACAGTGCTCCTCCGCCGACACCTCGTGACTGGAGAGTGTAGATTCTCTCTCGTCTTTGAGCGGCGATTGCCTGCAGATCTCAGGTGTGTCTTTATAAAGTTATGTCTGTTTTTTTTTATCCTCGTCTCGAGCTGACAGTTTGCACGGTCACACAGACACTGTAGCGGGAGTACAATGGCGGCCAGGTTCAATAGAGCCTTCAGATATCACAGATCACACGGCGTATGTCGCGAGTAACAGCCTCCCCTCACGCCATTACGTACGCGACATGCATGCCGCCAGCCAATAACGCCATCTTTGTTGTGTTCGACAACTCCCACTAACGTTATAGACAAAGATCATGTATTTATCCTACCCCTCATATAAATCTCCATCTATCGATTTTACATGGTGTGGCTGTATGCTACGGTTATGCCATAAAGTATGTATATGCCATGGGTGACATATGAAGTTAAAAACTTTTTTTTTTTTTTTTTTTACATTTTTATTGGGTTCGATTCGTTGCTACAAGACCCCGATCTGCCATCGCTACCCTGCCGGGGTAGGATAAAATTTAATGTCACCCAATTTCATATATTTGTTTACATGTCGTTTGTTGTCTTCCACTACAGATATCACTTAGTTCTACTTTGTGATATCATTTTGCGAAGACAGCTCACGCCATATAAGCAATCATATGAGAGTGGTGATGTTTCATGATGATACTGCCATACATTTAGCTATTTGTGAACTATTAGTGGTTCAGGGAGAGGTTTGTGGAGTTGCAAGTACTTAAGACTTTAAAAAACACAGGTTACCGGCCTAGTTTTTGAGAGCATTGAAGAAAACTACATCTTTCAGTACATCTCCTTTATAAATCAGGCTAATGTAAATTGGGTTAATTCACCTTTGGAGTTAGGTCAAACTCATGTTATACTTCACTCATTTGGTATTGCAATAAATCAAATTTACTGGGATGAATTAATTAATGTCAGTATCTGAAAATCACCAAGTGGCGCCATTGTGAATTGTAGGATATGCCTTTTAAGGTATATCGGACAATTTTATAATTTCTATATATTCTATTATGGAATCATCATAATATTGATCTGTAGATCAAAAACTAGCATGGTGACCCCTGATTTTTAAGTTAGATATGTGTTCTACAACACTTAGAGATCATCATATTAAATTATCAAGAAAAATACATGAGTTTTAGTTTTAAAAAAAAAATCTAATTTATTTTTTTTTAGTTTTCAAGTCAAATTGTGAGATATGCCTTCAACGACTTTAGGTGGGCGGTAGACCTGACCTTGGTGACCTGACGTGACCTTGGCGGGCGGGAAATGTCGTCTGCTCCCCGCTGACCGGTCTAATTGAGCAGCTCATTGTGCTGTAATCACTCCGCCCACTCCGCCCTGCCCTCACGTCCACATCTAGACGTGCCGCCATCTTAACCAAACCAAGTCACAATCTCTCTGCCTTTTTCTTCTTCAGTTTTTCTTTATTCTGGAGGCTCTAATGTTAGGGATACATTTTCCGGACGGAGATTTCAGATACACCGGCAACACTAGAATATATATGTCGATTTATAGCCATTCCCTTCCAAATTAATGTTATGAGTTATTATTTTTATACATGTTTTAATTTTCCGAATTTTTCCTCAGTCCAAACTTTCATCCCTGCTACTAGGCTCCATAGTACCTACTTTCCGTAGGCTCCAGGGCCAAGATCGAATTTTCTCATTTTTTGCATGCTATTCATGTATAATTAACGCATCTACAGAACAGCATATAGATCATCTTCCTAATACATGGGTTGACTCGGGTTTCAGTTAGTTTTGGTTATACTTTATATTATGATATTTACTATGAGGATGGTATTTATATGTAGTCATACAGTTTCCAGTAAGCTCAGACTCTCCATCGTATTCTCTATATTATAACATTTTTTTATGTTGGGATTCTGACCACGAACCACAAAACAGTCGAGTTTTTGTTGTGGATGATTCTTTAATTTTTTTATACCTATCATACGTCATACCTGATGTTACTAATAAGTCCAGTTAATGCCAACGTCTCGGCCTCTTGATGTGTGGCTTTTTTCAGGGGTGAGACTGTACATGATAGTGTTATGAGAGAGCCTTATATACATTAGAGCCTCATGGGAAATTTCTAGCATACTCAAACCCCTTTTCTTATATATATGATAGCTAGCCCCCCCCCCCCCCCCCCCGGTGGGTTTGTTTGTTTGTTTGGGTAGTTTAACGTCCAATTTGACTTACTTTGGATTTGGCCGAATCTATGAGATAAATTCAGGTAGAAATCTCAACCCTACACATTTACCGAGGTGAGAGTTCTTTTACTTCCCACACCACATAAACATGGTATGAGAAGGATTGACCTTTGATGTAGCAGCATATCCGGTCTGCACCACAAGGAGGCGAGGCGACCAAGTGGGTGAACAGATTGGTAATTGCTGTCCAACCCAGCAGACCCCCCCCCCCCCCCCCCCCCGGGTGGGTTTTTTGAATGTGTCATTGACTGACAGTGACAGTAACCAGAATATGTCCTGGGTTGTCTTTCACGCAATCCTGCCTAAAACATGTTAGGAGAGCACCCACAACAGTGTGGTGTCACGGTTGTGATGGGTGGTTGTTACACTGCTGTGTTCTGTTTGACACTGCTTCCTGGGAGATTTCACCATCCCCTCTCCATCTTCTATGCAAAACATTGAAGAAGGGACGTACTCAAAATTTCCGAAATTTTTAATCCCCCTCCCCACCCACAAACTCCGCACGTACTTTATAGATGGTCCCCATACAATCCACTCATGGAGTGTCAGTAAAACTCTCCCGGTCACAAGTACTTGACCTCTGGGATGTTTTTCTGCCTGTGCGATTGGATACAGTAATTGTTAATCACGAGAAAATGTATTGGGATTTCGGGATACTGGCCGGAGTCGCCACTCGACTGATTGCTCCTGATGTAGTAAAGTGAATTTCTCCAGGTTGACGTCAGTAACTGGTGCCTCGTACCTCGACGCGGGAAATAACCGGTGGAGATAGGTTTTGGCACTGATTGTACAGCAGGGCAGACGATATGACCTTCTGTGTGTCACGTGATCGTCATGTGACTGTCACGTGATCACCACGTGATCAGCCACGTGATCGGGCCGGTTTTTTGGCGGTAGGTAATTGATAACCTGGTCAATGTGACCTCGACAGTCGCTGTCAAGTTGTCTGTAAGAATTGTCGTCTGCTTGTCATAAACCCATCAAAGGTCTAAAATTACTACCATAAACCGAAGAGAATTTCATGAATATAGTACTTATTAAGTCTCCATTTCAATATGAAGGCATATCGGA
Organism: Alentia gelatinosa; assembly: GCA_950022655.1. NCBI lineage: Eukaryota > Metazoa > Annelida > Polychaeta > Phyllodocida > Polynoidae > Alentia > Alentia gelatinosa. Next base: position 57,363,839 of record OX465584.1, on the reverse strand, counting down.
CAATTTGGCTTGAAAATTAAAACCCATGTCAATTTTCTGAAAGTTTAATATGATGATCTCCTAGCGAAGAGACATTCTGTGAGTTAATTTGTGAATGTAGCACCAATGGGCTTCTCCATCGGCCTGCGAATATATTATCCTACCCCTAAAAAAAAACTCCATAGGCTTAACATTGGGTCACTGTATTCGGTCTGGAGTTCAGAAAAATGAAAAATATCGCTCTAGTGGTATACACTTGACAAATGACGTCACTTGTTAATGTAGAAGTAATTTAGACAGGCAGAGTAGGATAAATTCTAAACCAATCTCAACTTAGTCGTGTTACTGTTAATCGCACTCCGGCTTCGCCTCACGCAGTAATACGCGATCTTGCCAACGTGCGATAACACGACTAACTCTTGTTTGGTTTCTCCATATTATCCTACCCCTAATATAAAATCCCATAGGATTAACATTGAGATTCCGTATGCCACGCTGACTGGCATACGGACGTTTGTATGCTACTAGGGGCATACGGAATTTTGATGATTTTCATTCATGATTTTGATATTAAAATATTGTAGAGAGGGGTAGGATAAAATCAAAACCTGATTCGTTTTAATCTTGGCTCCCGAATGCCACTCCTGGCGTTCGGTTCCGGATACCACTCGGCTCCGCCTCGTGATATCACTACGCCAAACGTCAGTCGTGGCATACAGGAGCCAAGATTAAAACTCATCCGGTTTTACGATATTATCTCACCCCAGGGTATAAGGGGAACATCAAAGTGTTGAGCTTTTCACTATTGTAGACTAAATTCAGCCAATTGTTCTCATAGTTTGTAACAATATTTATAAAACTCTGAAAGAGGTGGGTCTCTTTCAAAAAGCTGATTGTGTCTTTAGGAGTAGTCCCAAACAGTTGTCTCATGTCAATCACCAACCAAAATCTTTAAAATATTTTCCTGAACTCCCCACCATTTTGAATAGCATAGCAATTCACAAGATGAAGCCACGTGAATCACGAAGTAATTCAAATGCATGTGATACGAGTTCTGACCGTAAACTTGAATAGGTTTCTGAATTTATCTCACCCCTGACATTGACTAATTTGTTAAGATTGGTGAAATAAGCCCCAATTGGGTATCTTTTCTAAATACTCCATGGGTATTGAGTGCAAGTTCTCAATGTTAAGTCAAGGGGGGGGGGGGGATACCAGGGGTGAGATAATTGTCCATATTCTCATGCTGGCAATTAGAGAATAGGTCTCTATAGAATAGTTATGGTGTTCGGTATATTCAACCAATGCAGAGATGGCAGTTTTCCCTTTTTTACAAGGAAATCCTTGTTTTCCTTTTTAGTTTATGAAATTTTTTTTTTCTTGTGTAAAACAAAGAGAAAATAATTTGGGGACTCATTTACACCCATATAGAGTGGTTTAAACCACCCCATACACCACACCCTCATAACATTGCCAATAACGATGTGTATTCCATGTTTTCTCAGTCCCTCTGAGACAGGAAATTTTACATGAACAAATATTTCTTCTTTTTCTCATGGCCCCAACTGACATCCCTGCGTATGTAAAAAGGGTAACATTTGAAGAAACAAAAAAAAGGAAAGGTTGAATTAAGCGGCATTGCTAGCCGTAGACTAGACTGGCCTCAGTCCCTGTATCCTACCCCTCCACCCCTCCTGAGTTACACAGGGACTGGTCTCATCCGTAATCGGCCGTGTTGACTGGCGCGATATTGCACCACACTCCCCAAGCAGAGGTCTGGCTACTGGTCAGGATATCTGCTGAGAGATTGATACCCTCTCACTTTGATCTCAATCGAGACATAGTCAGGAGTAGGTGAAATATATTGCTATGACAACACAGGCGGCCAGGGAACTGGAGGAGGGGAGGGGGAGGGGTAGAGGGAGGTATAGGGTTACAGGGAGCGGTTTGGGGTCATAAACAGGAGATTCTGGTCAGAGTGGACAAGTCTTTGATTCATGGGCCAGTCAGAGAAGGATACTATAATGAATTGTATTCCGATTTTCTTTAATCATTTAACGAATGTTCATAATCAAAGACTTGAGCAAGTCACAGAGTACCCGAGTGAGAAAGGTCGCTGGAGACAGCCGCTCCATTTTGCCGGGCCTGGACCCACAACTAATGGGCCTCCCTTTGTGACGGGTTGCCTTCGTGCTGGGCACCGCCAAGGGCGTGACCCGATGAAAAAATGTCGTCTGCTCCTTCAGCAGCTTTTCATTCGCGCGCTTTTTTGACCGGAGAAGTCACTCCTGCCGCCCACAGAGGGCGCGTCGAGGGCTCCTTCATCGTAGTGCGAGTTAGTGCCGCTAGACGGCGTGCATCCTGCGTTGCCATGGCAGTGACATGCGCTCGGTCCTAGGGAGGACCCACCCCCGGCTGGCCAGCATCCAAGCGATACCCGTCTATTAAATACGTGGACTTCTCACTGGTATCTTAAAGGCGTATTGAACTATTTGGCTTAAAAATTGAAAACCCATGTCATTTTCCTGAAATTTGAATATGATGATCTCCAAGTGTTCTAGTACACATATTTATCTTAGAAATGGGGGGTCACCATGCTAGTTCTTGATTTAGAGCTCAATATTTGACAATTTTTATAAAAGAATATATAGAAATTCTAAAAAGCTACTGTTCATATAATAAAACCCATGTCATCTTCCTCAAACCTTCACAGAATATTGTAGATGTATAGTACTACACATTTCAGTTTTAAAAGTCATAGGTCACCGTCTTGTTTTTTGAAAGAATTGAAGAAAACCATATCTGTAAGTACATTTTCTCTGTAGGTGAAGCAAATGTAAATCGGCCCATTAGACCTATCCAGATTGAATGAACTGGATAAAAGGTTAAATTTACTCATCTCAAACTAGAGTGAATCCTAAGGAACCAGTTTTGACTGATAATTAACAAAATTTAAAAATCAGCAGGTGTCGCCACCATGAATTGTAGGAAATGTCTTTAAAGGCATATCCTACAATTCACAGTGGAGCCACCTGGTGAGTTTCAAATATTGACATGTATCCATTCAAATTGTTTTTTTTTGTGATGTGTTCTAATGTTGAAATCAGTAAAATTTAAAATTTTGTCTAGTTTGACCTTATCCAATCAGTTAAGATATAACATCTATGCTTGTATGACTTATATAGGAAATGCATTTAAAAATATAGCGTTCTTCAATTATCTAAACATACAAGGATCCATGTTGACCACATTCACTTATGTAGTACTACACATTTATCATATCATGTGAATGTTTGAAGAAAATGACTAGGGGTGTACTCTTCTAAATATATTCTATTATAATAGTATAATAATATAATAATATCAATCCTGAATAAAAAAGATACAAGCATGATGGCCCCCGATTTAAAAATTAGATACTACAACATCGTGAGAACGTCATATTTCCTTTACAGGAAAATTACATGGGTTTAAATTTCCAAGGCAAATTTCCACGGGGGACACAGCATATCTTTATAAAAGCAGACAAACATACGGCACTTGCAATGTATCATCATGGAAAGTATGGAGAAATAATTAGACATGGCTGTTTGTGTCTGTTATCTAACGTATGCTTATGCTCATTTGAAATCTACAAGTTTTTTGTTCAGCTCGTTCCGTTCACATCCATTGATGACACCTGAGCTAATTAGGTGTTGGTGTTTGTCATTAGTTACTGTCTGACCTTGGTGGAGCTCAAACTAACAATAAAAAATAAAAAATAAAAAAGAGCAAGCTGCCGTATAAGAGTCAAAGTGTGTTTGAAATATTACGGTATTACTAAGCGAGATGTTCCTCTATCCATAGATTAAGGATGATGCTATGATGACAATTTATAGTTGGTGCTGAACTCTATACTTCATATGTGATTTAAAATGTTTGTCAAGATTGAAAATCATGACTGCGCACACAGGAAAGAATGAATGTAGATACTAGCATGTTTATCAAGACCGAAAAATCATGGTTATACACTCAGGAAATAATGAATGTATGTACTATTAGTGAAATAAAGAAAGAGCTTGCTCAATTCAAAAAAAAATAAAGAAGCTTCTTCTCTTTTTTAATCTTTAATAAATCTCTTTATCAACCATATCTAGATACATATTTAATTTATCACACATATGTACACAATATTGACTGGTTTCTGATACAAGCGGTCGTATGCTCCGAGAAGTTGAAGCGTAGTAATATCCGAGCGTATGTGAGAATATTGCACTAAGTCAAATCTGAAACCAGTCTACATTGTATTTATTATCCACCTTTTCTAGATAATTGGCATACTGATATTACTTCATTTTCGGTACGCACTATTTTTCAGTGCGCCCTATGCTATTTCGTATGCGCAATTTATCGGAACCCGGAGCATACATACAGCATATCTGTATGCTCTAGGGATGGTAATAGACACTCCCTATGTGTTTTCTATGCACGCTTTGTATTAGGTGGACAATAAATAGATATTCCCTGTAGCTAACAAATGGTCTACGGTGTCACCTGCAGTTTAGTAGCTGGTTTTTACCATTAGACTCAGTTATTTCACAACCCTTTCCTTGAAATAATTCTTACATTACAGACAATTAAAAGTCCAAGCTCATAGACTATAAAGTGCTGATTCCACCGACACACAAGATATAGCGAGATTGGTCACGATTTGGTTATCGGGCTAAGTCGGGCTAGGTTTGAACAATCGCGTGCCTATTTGTCGGGATGTGTCTTGAGTTGTCGCGGTGGCGGAGGACCAGAACATAGACCCGATACCGCACGGGTATGTTCTGCGACAATAGAGGTACGACACATCGCGATACTGTAAGATATTACAAGATATATCAAGATATATCACAACAAATCCATCGTGTTGGTGGAATCAGCCCTTAACAGGGATGCAAGTTGGGACTGAGGAAAATATCGGAAATTTAAAACGCCTAAAAATAATTTCTAACGTTTTTTTGGAACAGAATGAAAATGAATCGAAATATATATTGTTTAGAATACGAGGCTAGAGACACTTCTTAACACGGCCGATGCTAAAAAAACAAACAAACAAAAAACGAAATATATATATTTCAGTGTTACTGATGTACATGACATGTCGGAATTATGTCATTTGATCAAAAACTTTCATCCCTGCAGGATAAGGTTCCTTTTTGGATTTGTGGTAATCCGTTCTACGAGTATTATCCTACCCCTAATAAAAAACGCCATAGGCTTAACATGGGATTTGTTTATTTCACGGGTGTGACATAAAGTGTTGTTTATGCCACTTCTTTCTGATACTGAAAAAATATGGAAACGGGGTAGGATAAAATCTAGACGCCACTCGTTTGAGTTTGAGCTTATTTATGCCACTCATTTTGTTGGCTCCGTAATGTCACTCGTCTTCGACTCGTGAAATCATGGAGCTAACAAAATGCGTGGCATAAATAAACTCAGACTCAAACTCGTGACGTCTCTTGATATTATTCAGTGTTCATGTAACTTAAACTCTCATCATACAAGAGCTTAGTGCGCATTGTCAAGGTGCCTTTGATAAAGATATATCCCCCCAAAAAAACCGAAATGAGCTCGTGTTAAACTAACTCATAAAAGATGCACATGTCTATGAATAGCTACTGAATTCTGTCTCCGGTTTAAGGTTGACGAAACAAACGAGACAGATTAACTCCTCTTTCTCTTCCTGTGTGGGTTTACTGAAGCTGGAGAGCAGCCAGCCGTCTCGTTATTGTAAAAAAAACATTTAAAAAAAAAAAACATTAAAAAGAAAAAACATTAAAAAACATTAATTTTTTTTTTCAATGGGAGCAGACGACCTGCTCCTCACTCTATTGCGGTAGCTCGAACTGTACGCTTCGCCACGTTTTCAGAATTAAAAAACATTTTAAAAAAAGTAAAAACATAACCTATAGAGACAGCAAAGCTATCCAATTCATGATACGTCGGCCTATGGAAGCGAGAATCGCCCCCAATCTCCTGTACCCCAAGTGAATAATATCTACATGAAATAACGAAATTTCAATTTTTCCTCTGGATTAAGAGGAGTCAGGTTAGATATCGTTATTTTAAAACGAAACAAAAAACAGCATTGTCCTACCATGCCCACAGGGATGCCATAGAGAGTTAAAGAAGAGACTGATGTGGGGGGAGGGGTTACCGACTTTTCAACCAGTAACTTTCATTAGGGTAACATAAATCTTCAGTTATTCTTCTTGAAATTTTAACCCTTTCCCTGCCGGACCTGGTCGCAGGTGCACGTTTTTAAATGCAGCATGCCTGACACTGGACCACATCTGTAGTGCGGCCCTATGTTACAATCGTTGTGAAAATTTATTCTTTTCCACCATATTTAAAGTTGTCTGGCAATGTTTCCATGGTGATAACTACAAAACTATTTATCCGTCATCATTACAAAGACGTTTTACATAATCTCTAAAAAATTAACATTTAACAAGAAATGGAAAATAATGCCTTGAGGCATCATTTGAAGTAGCTACAGGAGTGCCCTGAGACATCATTTGCACTAGCCATGGGGGTGCTTTGGGGCATCACTGGTAAGGAAAGAGTTAACAGCACAGTATTTATCCCCAGAAAGCGAAGATTGGAGAATTTATACTATAAAGAGATGTCACGAGTTTGAGAGTGGCGTCTAGATTGTATCCTACCCCGTTTCTACATTTTTTCAGTATTAGAAAGTAGTGGCACAAACAACACTTTATGTCACACCCAGTGACATAAACAAATCCCATGTTAAGCCTATGGCGTTTTTTATTAGGGGTAGGATAAAAGGCACAGATGCCATCACACTGATGGTATTTACACACCGCCTTGCCTTCTATATCATATAAATTTATATATTCCTTTAATTTCAGATAAAAAGACCTCGGTTGCTCACGCGGGGGTGTTGTGCTGTACACGAGCTGCCTCAATCCGTTTCTCCCTCATCTGTTCATGGCTTTTATTTTTTTACATGAATGTCTAAAGCCCAGTTCACACTGTGCGTCTGGAGGTGCCCTGCTACGTGGCAGACAGGAGGTACATTAGAGCGCCTAGCACCGGAAAACGCAGTGTGAACTGCACGTTTCCCGCTAGCAGCATGGAGTTGTCCCATTACACTAAGTCCATATAAGGAATAGAGTAGACCGAGTAGCCAATGACTGCATTCGCAGCAAACCCCGACCTTCACCCTGACCTCCTTACATGATATTTTCTAGCGCCTTGGGAGGGCTATACAGTCGAGAGTTGACCTCGAATCTTAGGGGCCACAACCACCCTCCTAGTCTGAGACCTGCCATAACAGGTCTGGAGGTAACTGACTGGAGGTACCTCAGGTACGCCCAGTAGCAAGCATTTCGAGTATCAAACATGTTTGATATTTGGTACCGCGAGTCACTGACTGGGCGTACCTTGGTATTCAAAGTCGCAAGCTTTCTAGTCGCAGAGGCAGTTGTTTGTTTGTTCGTTTAGCTTAACGTCCAATATGTTCTATTAAATTTACATTGGGTTTGACCGAGATGAATTTAGGTAGAAATCACACCCCTATACATTTACAGAGGTGAGAGTTCTTTTACTTCCTACACCACATAGATATGGTGTGAGAAGGATTGGCCTTTGATATAGCAGGGGCAGTGGTTCACACGCATATATGGTCGGAAGCAATTTGGATGGTCGCAAGCAATTTGCAGGGGCAGTTGTTTGTTTGGTTGGGTAGTTTAACGCACAATATGTTGATTTACATTGGGTTTGACTCAATCTATGAGATTAATTTAGGTGGAAATCACACCCCCACGCATTTACCGAGGTGAGAGTTCTTTTACTTCCCACACCACGTAGACATGGTATGAGAAGGATTGGCTTGGTTGGTTGGTTTGATTTAACGTCCAGTTAACCATTGCAGGTTCTCACCAGACTTTCTCAAGGTTCTTTTACACCACAAGGGTGGTGATCGAATCTATGAAATGAATTTAGGTAGAAACCTCACCCCTACACATTTACCGAGGTGAGAGTTCTTTTACTTCCCACACCACATAGACATGGTATGACAACCTTGATATTACAAGTCCAGTGCTCTTTACCACTGAGCTAACTCCCCACCCCTGGTCGCTTTAGTTATGCTTGCGTGCAAGCATATCCAGTCTGCACCACGAGGAGGCAAGGCGACCAAGAGGGCGAACAGATGGTTAATTGCTGTCCATCCCAGCAGATATTTGGTCGCAAGCAATTTGGATGGTCGCAAGCAATTTGGAACGTCCAGTTTCAAGTTAGGTACAGCTTGTTGCAAGCTCTCCAGTCGCACAGTGTGAACAGGGCTTGTGTGTCCACAAGGAAATAGTCAATTTGATGATGACGCATTTTAAGGGATTGAATCTTGTATGACCAACTTTCCTAGCTATGAAAATATCGACATGAAGAACATCTTCGTACTTCTTCCAGACTATATCTGTTTTTACTCTAGTAGCATCTCACAAAAAGATGCAGCCAGGATTACAGAAGCAATGCTCTGGCCTTGGTTCTTTCATTTCATTGGTAAAACTTTTTACTGCGGTTCCTATAGAAGAACTTCAGTTGGCATTTAAAGTGGTATTTATACGGAGCAATTAAATGGCAAGCCGTTTAAAAGGAGGTGTACCGTTACCATCGTCGTGTTAGGTTTCTTGCGATTTGTGAGGTACTTCACCAATACAAGGGATATTTAATCTGAGCTTAGTGGGTGCTTGCAAATAACTAAACAAAAGCAATTTTTCATTATAATTGCACAAGTTGTTCTTTTGTTAGTTGCCTATATCATTACAACTGGTAATTTTGTTGACTCTCAAGAATAGTCGATTCTCACTGTATATTTGGGAATTTATTTGTTTATTTATTTTATTTTAATTTTTCTCTCCCGTAGTTGGGAATTTATCTTGGCCCAAATACTGTTCACTTTTGTCACTCCACTCCAAGTTATTTGAAAATGCATATGATTGATTCTTCCACTAAGCTGCGTAGGGCATTATCATTTTCTTTCTTTTCCAAAACAAGATTCCTCCTCATGATATTTCTTCGCTGAGTTTGGTATCATAGAGTCAATGTACTGCAGATGGATAGAGAAGGTGGTACCTAATTTTTTTTTACATACAAAAATGTCTAACGCTACTATTGCGAACAGAGAGAGCGAAAGAGAATATTACCCGACAACCCAAAAGACAATTTTACGTACATGAGATTAGGTTCTGAGTGCCTTTGACGAGGCACAAAATAAAAAATCTTTATGGTTGGCATCGAAGGCAACCAACAGCGGATACAGTCACCTGGTGACAGTAGCACGTGTGACTGTTGCCATGCAATAGTGTTCAGCGACCTGGGACCTGTTTCAGTAGTTTCGTGACATGTCTAGATGGCGTCTGTGACACCATACGGACAGATCACAAGATTGCAGTCAATAACACACGGAGTTTCACTCACTTCTCGTAGTAATTAAGCAATGGAACTTTAGCATCTTCTGATATTTGCTAGTCTTTTTCCGCTGTTGCTTGCACTGTTGGTGCCGCTGTTGATGTCTGTCTATGCCTAATGTCACGAGACTACTGAAACAGGTCCCTGTTTCACTAGTTTTGTGACATGTCTAGATGGCGTCTATATGGTGTGTCCAGTTTCATAAGAACTAGACATTAGACTTCCTTTTGTCCATTCTTTCTTGCACTGTTGGTGTCGCTTTTGATATCTGTCTAACAATTTTGTCACGAAACTAGTAAAACAGGTCCATGCTGTGTAGATTTGTCTAATTCTTATGTTTGGGGGTCTGTCTTTTCCTAAGATCAGCTACTTGTGTTGTCACGAAACTAGACAACCCCAATGTCTGTATGCAGGGATGTCAGTTGGTGTCCGCGAAAAAAGTGGAAATTTTTTCATGTGGATTTGACTGCCTCAGAGAGACTGGGAAAACTTGGAAGATATGTCCTTGTCGGCCAAGGCATGGAGCTGAGGGTCTGTGGAGAGGTTCAAACCACGGTTTTATTGGCCAAAATGAGGCTAAATCAATACTATCTTTCTTTGACGCAAGTTTAAGAAATTACATATGCTGAATATGAAAAAGTGGATTTCCACGGAAAAGTGGAAAACTGACATCTCTGTGTATGGTGTCACAGACATGTCATGAAACTAGTGAAACAGGTCCCCGATCAATGTCACGGTCCTTGAACCGAACCGTCATTTACAGTAGTAGCATAGTGCCATACAGTCATATCTTCACTAGCTTCATCCGAAAATACTCAAAATTAAACTTAAACTCCCTCTGAAATAACTCCTAAATAAAATGAGTTTTTCTTCTTCCGGTAGAAGGCATTGAGTACAGAGTGAGGGTGGCGATATATCACCGCGCACGGGACAGGCTGCAGCAGGCCCGCGCCAGGTGGCCGCCTCGCAATTATATCTCCATAAAGTATTCACCGCCACTTCGCCCACACAGGAAGCGGGGCGGCGGCGGGGCGGCGGGCTACAGCGAGGGACGGGGCGGGTGTAGGGCAGCGGGCGGGCGGGCGGCGGGCGGCGGATTGCGGCGGGCGGGGGGTTGGCGGCGGGCTACAGGGAGGGACGGGGCGGGTGTAGGGCGGCGGCGGCGGGGCGGCGGGCGGCGGGGCGGCAGGGCGGGCGGGGCGGCAGGGCGGGCGGGGCGGCAGGGCGGGCGGGGCGGCAGGGCGGGCGGGTGGCAGCGGGCGGGTGGCAGAGGGCGGTGGACGGGGAGCGGTGGAGGGCGGGCAGCGGAGGGCGGGCGGGCGGGCGGGCGGGCGGGCGGGCGGGCGGGCGGGCGGGCGGGCGGGCGGGCGGGCGGGCGGGCGGCGGGGCGATGATAGGGCGGCGGGGCGGCGATAGGGCGGCGGGGCGGCGATAGGGCGGGCGGCGGCGATAGGGCCCCGGTAGCCGTCTGGCCCTCCTTCCACTTCCCGGAAAACCTGAATCATATCCTGCGCGCGTGCGCGGCCCGCTTCATTTCCCGGCCGCAGATCGCGGCGATTAAAGCGGCGACCGGGACGAGAAGGGATCCATCTCCATCACTCGCACCCGGCGCCGGGCCCGCCTCGCCGCCGCCCGCCACGGGGCCGCCGTCCCCGAAAAGAAACTATTGTTGGCGAGTTGGGAGAGGTTTCTTTTGAATCTCTCTCTCTCTCTCTCTCTCTTTTGAAGGGAGTGGTGCCGCTGTGGTATCACATGGGAGGAGGTGGGGCGGGCGGGGGTTCTGTAGGTTACCGGGGTGTTTCTCTGATAACTCACGAAGCCATCAAGACCTACACAGGCACATGGTCAATGTGCCAAACGAGAGATGGGGAAAAAGTGATCCTATAACCTATGAAAGTTTAGGGTCAGAGCTCGTATCCCAACGAGTTTGAATCGCGCAGTAATTCACAAGGCGACGCTCCGTGAATTACCTAGCGATTAAAATGTTTTCCTATTAGGATAAGGTGGTTTCCTAATAGGATAAGGTGGTTTCCTAATAGGATAAGGTGGTTTCCTATTAAGATAAGGTTGTTTCCTATTAAGATAAGGTTGTTTCCTATTAGGATAAGGTGGTTTCCTATTAAGATAAGGTGGTTTCCTATTAGGATAAGGTGGTTTCCTAATAGGATAAGGTGGTTTCCTAATAGGATAAGGTGGTTTCCTAATAGGATAAGGTGGTTTCCTATTAAGATAAGGTTGTTTCCTATTAAGATAAGGTTGTTTCCTATTAGGATAAGGTGGTTTCCTATTGGGATAAGGTTGTTTCCTATTAAGATAAGGTGCTTTCCTAATAGGATAAGGTTGTTTCCTATTAAGATAAGGTTGTTTCCTATTAAGATAAGGTTGTTTCCTATTAAGATAAGGTGGTTTCCTATTAAGATAAGGTGGTTTCCTATTAGGATAAGGTGGTTTCCTATTAGGATAAGGTGGTTTCCTTTTAGGATAAGGTGGTTTCCTATTGGGATAAGGTGGTTTCCTTTTAGGATAAGGTGGTTTCCTATTAGGATAAGGTGGTTTCCTATTAGGATAAGGTGGTTTCCTTTTAGGATAAGGTGGTTTCCTATTGGGATAAGGTGGTTTGTCTGAGACAACTGGGATTCACTTCGCAGAATTACCATGCATAAAAATTCTTATTTTTATTTCTTTTATGTTACAGAATTAGTGACAATCATTTGAAATTCATTTCAAGTTGACTGCGCCCTACATTACACTTGGGGAGACAGTATCACACTGTCACTCGGATGTATTTCTTAACGAGCTCGGCTTAGAGCCTTGAGAATCCACTGGCCTGCTTCCTGTGCTAAAGACGTACATCAATGCAACCCAAAGATTCCTATAATCTCACTGATGCCACCTAGCGGGAATTCTGTGTGCCAGTGGATTCTCATGGCTCTAAGCCTAGTTCGTTAAGAATTCTTCTGCCATAGAGCGCAGTGAGAACCTTGTACAGAATACCACTTAGAGAGTGTGAGATCTTATGAGAGGGTTGCACCGTGGAGGATGGTTGTTATGCTGCATTTAGTAGAAACCGAACGAGAGTTAGACTTGACAATGTTTATGCCATGACGGGAAGGTCGCGTATTACTACACGAGGCGTAGCCGAGTGTAGTGAAGAGTAGACCTGACCAGAGTGGCATAGACATTGACAAGTCTAACTCGAGTTCGGTTTCGTATTTATCCTACCTCGTCTATGCTTTTGCCTTTTACTAAAAGATAATATTGAGTCAATGACCAACAGAACTTTTTTTCATAGTAGCTGACATCCTGCTCTCTGATTGGTCAATATTGTTATTACTCTAGTGGCATAAAAAACACTTTATGTCACGGCCTGCCACATAAAATGTCCCTATGTTAAGTCTATGGCGGTTTTTTATTAGGGGTAGGATAATGCTCTTTATGACACTGCTCACCTGGAGATTGTATAGCAACGGTTTGGATCTGACAGTAATTGTCATTTCAAGGTAGCATCGGTTGGAGAGAAAAGTGCTATTCGCTATGTATCTTAAATCTATAATTATTTTGCTTGCGCTACTTATCTGCTAAAGAATGATGGTTAGCATAAACTTCACATAAAGACGGCAAATTTGAGTCAGTGTACCATGTCCTAATATACCGGTAATAATTCGATCTATAAAAGGGACTGACAGTTCCAAACTGTTGCTGCGATAGAGTGCAGTTAGGCCTAGCCACGTATCATAAATAATTCGATCTAATAAGCAATTATGGAAAATAGTATCTATAATCGTACAGATATTCTCTTTTTTCTCCAAAATTTAGCTTAAGCGTGGGTTTTCAGTGATTATTTGTTCATGCCTCTGAAAATGATCCTCACCTACACAAGAAATGGTCGCTGTGAAATGTCGTCTGCTTCCGGTTACTAAGAGCGTCTGCCTCCTATTCTAGTGTCTGGTTCACACGCCAGGTGGACGCTTCATGAAATTAACTGTGCCATCTGAGCTAGAGTTCTCACGTTTGACACCAGGTGTCAGTGCGAACACTGACACTTCATAAAGTCAGCAGCTGCAAGTTTTCATGAGTTTACATTTGAGACTGATTGTAGTTAATTCAACTGGATACAGTCTGAAAGGCGGAAACACAAGCGACCCGAATTCAACATGAACTTTAAACAAATTTGTGGTCTGTAAAACATTGAAGCTGTATACGTACAAATGGGAAATCCATGAATTCAGTAGACCCTATTGAGGTATCCCAGAATTCAGTCTGTTTACAGGTCCCGGTGTGCGCTGGTTACCGACGTTGTATGGTGATAGACCCTTGACCCGTAACCCACAATCATTGCTTTTTAACGGTTTTTATAAGTCATCAAATGGGAAATCCGATGTCAGAAATGGAAATTTCAGCTATTTCTACATGTAAAGCCGAAATTATATTCAGGTTACTCAAATATAAATGGGAAAACTGTGGTTCATATGATCGTGGTGTGCCCAGTGGTGATCAAATCTATGAGATGAATTCAGGTAGAAATCTCACCCCTACACATTTAGAGAGCTGAGAGTTCTTTTAGTTCCCACAGCACACAGACATGATATGATAAGGATTTGCCTTTGATATAGCTGTAATACAGATGCTGCCGTTCAGCGCCGCCTAACGGCCCACTGGCTCGGACAAACACTACCGAGGTCCAAGTCCGGCCATATGTGTATAGGGAACACAGCAATCACACCTAAAGTGTGAACGGTGGGTGTGATCGCACAAGTGTTGTTTTTTGACAGATTAAATTGCTGGAACCAACTAGGGTATTGTATCAACGAGTCTGGGCTGTCTCAACTTTATAGTTGAAAATGATCTTGGTTTTAACTTGGAAAAAGATAAGCATATTATAGCTAGGTCTGCCTATGTAGTAGCAGGTATGCAGTTTCGGTGCCCCTGTGTTATCTAAGGTATATCCAAAGTATCATTGAGGTGATATGCATGTATGATACATCAAATTGGAGCTGGAATACCATAGAATATGATGCAATAACTTTTATTTCTATGGAGATAATATACATGGGTAATATAAACGTATTACGCTTATATACTCAGTGATCCAATGCTAAAGTATACGTTGCAGGGGATATGTTTGGCTTCAGCCGTGGCATAACTAGGCAGATAAGGTGCGACACCAGCCAGTGGAAAAAGGCCTATTCAATGGATGTTTGTTTAACGTCTCAGGGTTACCCTCAGGGTACAAAGTTACCATCTCGAGGTTTAGCTTTTCTCGTTGGTTTTACACAATAAGGGTGGTGATCAAATCTATGAGATGAATTTAGGTAGAAATCTCACCCCTACACATTTACTGAGGTGAGAGTTCTTTTACTTCCCACACTATATAGACACGGTATGATAACGATTGGCCTTTGATATAGCTGTTATTCTACCACTGCTGGGGGTGAAGGAGAAGAGTGGCTGCAGTGGGACTCAAACCCACAAGTTTTAGTCGTTTATTTAGACTGGCCAATGCTCAGTGCATTAAGGTACTGGTCTCAATGCACGGCCAGTATCCGTGTTACAGGCAGGGATGTCAGCATCCCTCGGAAAAATTCCCTGAAGTCATTTGCGACTCCCCCCCCCCCCACCCCCACATCTTCTGAAAAAAAATAATTAAAGACTTGAGCAAGTCTAGAGAGGGGCATATAGAGTGCCTCCTGCACCCGCCGGGTAGGTCGGGTAGCATGCCTGTGGTTAGATTGACCTCATTACTGCACCCCACTCAATCTCAGGGTGAACAATGATGTGTGTGTTGTTAACTTACACTCCCCCTACACATTCTAGGTTCTGATACGATTGGAGAGTCTCAGGGGGGTTCAGGGAGTCACTGAAATCCTATGGCAGTTTAACACACAGGCAGTCTGCATTCAGGGAGGCCCCCTGACTCTGCAAGGCCCTTGGGCCCACAGGGCACCACCAGTCTGGGTGACTGTAACCGGCGCCGTGTGTGCGCCTCCCGCTGCCGGCCGCTAGCGGGTACCACTGCCGGCCGCGAAGTACCCGCTAGCGGCCGCCTACACACCACAGTTCAGTGCAAATTTTGGATATATGTAGAGTCGAAGATAATCCCTGAAATCCTGAAATCCCCTGAGAACTGGCATCCCTGTACAGGAAACGTGTCATAAGCCACAAAATATAACAGACAACTTTTGTATACAAAAAAGAAAAAATAGGTACATCGAGAGTAGAATCATACGTAAATTAATCATGAGTGGCAAATACGGCCAGTCGAGACAGGGTCCACATCCAACATGTTCAGGTCCCTATAATAGCACAACTTATTTAACAAGTATGTAAAAAAACAGATCACAGTCACTGGTTGGGTTGAGTTCCATAGTCTAGTAAAACCTTGGGGTTACAACTCCAGTGCCTTAACCACTGAGGTAACTACCCACCCCTATTTTCTATTTGGTGTTTTTACCTGAACAGAAAATGTTGGTCCCTTAACGTTTGCATAACAACCAAGATTTCCAACATCCAACAAATAAATAGCGGAAAATGACGGATATCACAAATCCGTTTATTTTGGGGTTATTTCTCTTTAATGGAGCGTGGGTGGAAAGTGTTGGATTGGTGATGTTTTATGCCCATGAAACAGCAACTTGAATCAGTTTGGAAACGGATATATGAGACGATAATTGGGGGCATCTCGTTGGCAAATTAAAGACGAGGGATCTTCAACTACGACCAGTCTTGGGTCCAGGCAGCACTGAGCGACAGAAGCTCAATTCACCAGGGAGATTATTTAATAATAACTCCCCATCTTATTAGATTTGCTGTGTTGTTGTTTTTTGGCGGGGGGGGGGGGGGGGGTGGCTCATGAATTCAGTAGCCACGGTCACATTAAACCTTATTCATTTCTACATTTATTACCCACCTACAAATCGCTACTGAGAAGAATACAGAAAGCCGGAAATCCGTATTCTTCTCAGTGAAATACGGCTTTTACTGCCACCTAACGGGCATTATAGGAACTATTTTATATTATAATATATACAATAGACGGCGCTTATAATGAGTTTTTGATCATTTACAAGATTTTCTTTCTAATAAATTAGTCGGAAGGCAGGTAATGAAAACAACATTGTCATGATTTTGATCTGCACATTGTCATGATTTTGATCTGCACGGTCGTATTCTCCTTGTAGTTGACACTATACAATACTCCTCGCTATCGCTCAGAGTTTCATAACAAGTCAGCTACGTGGAGAATACACTCTGCTCATAAAATGTTAAAGAAAAAAACCTTAACTGTTGTGTTAGGATAAACTGGGCAAAATGTTCTGGCGTTAAAATGACTCAATAGGGATACTCAAGTGCGCCAATCAGCCCCACACTGCCCTCCTGCTGTCGCTAGTCTAGAACAACATACAGAGGAATAGATAATCCTAAAGCAGGTCCTCTGTTTCAAAAACAGTTGAGAGTGGACCGGAGTGTATTCTATCATCGCTACTTCAACGCCCTCTGGTGTGAAATCTGAGCTCTACCGACACGGAGGCCCCCACGCGGCGTGCAGGTGAACTACTCTCATCCCCGCTCCAGGGTTGACGTGTTCTGAGCCTACACTGGCCACCTGCCCCGCCCGCCGTCTAGTCTCACAGTGAAACACGAGACAGCACAGGCGGACTTTAGCCGACATGGTGAAGCGTGCTTCTTCTGGGAACCAATCAGACTAATTAGAAGTTTTATCAAGACATGAGTGATTTTCCTAATTAGACTGGGAAATGTCACGTTGTCCAAGAATGACGATACAAAATAATTGTTATCATTACGCAATATGTTGCGTCAGATTAACAGTTGTTTGTTTGGTTGTGTAGCTTTACGTCTCAGTAGGCTAGTTATTTCCTTTTGGGCCTGGTTATATTAACAAAAAGATGAAAAGGCTATTGTTTCAATGTCAGGAGTTACTGTAATCGTCTTTTATCCTACCCCTAATATAAAATCCCATAGGCTTAACATTGAGTTTTCATATACCACGCTGACTGGCATACAGAGTTTAATATGCCACTAGTGGCATACAGAATTGCTATCACATAATATTCCAAAATCAAGGACACAGGCTAGGATAAAATCAAAACCTGATTTGTTTTTATCGTGGCCACTGCATTCCACTCCTGGAGTTTTGGCTCCGGACTCCACTCGGCTTCGCCTCGTGAAATCACTATGCCAAAGTCCAGTCGTGGCATACAGTGGCCAAGATTAAAACTCATCCAGTTTTACGATATTATCTAAGGTGGGGTAGACCATGTGTAAAGTTCTGGTCTCTATATCCCCATAGTGACCAATTATATTGGTTTCTATGCGGAGAGATTAGCCATCTAAATTGTCCGTATTTAGCGGTACCAAATTATCTGCATTAAGGCAGTCGCCGTTTTGTAGCAGCTCCTCCCTGTCTTGATGTTGACCGTACAGCAGCCATGTAGTGAATGGATTGTTTACCTTCATTATCGCATGTTTTAGTTCCCAGTTTGCCCACATGAGGGCAGGGTGTGCTGACATGCCACCTGAGTTGACAGTGACATGAGCAGCCTGCATGGCATGTGCGACAGACTGGAGCGAGACTGGTCAAGCCTCATTGGTTGTTGGTGAACAGCCAATCACAGCACAGAGTTTACAAGCTCACACTGTTATAAGATGCTTCCTTCTGTCTGTATATAAACTGAACAATCTGTCATTTAAATCAATGAAGTCATTGACTCAGTACATAGTACATCTGTATTTGAGTTCTAACTCCCTTACACTAAAGGTCTACACCTAGCTAGACTAGTCCAGATATTAAACTTGGATCGTTTAATTGAGATGGTGTGTGGGGAGGTTCAATCCACTGCTTTATTGGTGTGAATGAAGCTCACTTTATACAACATTGTATCTTTGTTATCGGATGAGGCTTGTAGATATGACATCATATTTGGTGTTTTAACTCAAAAGGAACGAAATATTTATGACTATGTATCACATTAAATTATGAGTTTTAACCAATATGTGCCCGTACTCTGGCGGGACAAACCGCCACCCAAACTCGTCCTAACGGCACCCGTCCTTAAAGGGTTAACAGTTTTACAAATAAACATTCTTTTACAGAGTAGAAATGAAAACAAGGATTGCCAGGGAAAAGTGGAAATCTCTGATAAATAGAGGTATACATTTAATTTTTTTTTTTTTTAAATGCCATCCCTGGTTGGATTCAGTCCCTCTTCTAGTAGAAGGACTAAAACCAACCAGCCAGGGATGTCAGTTGGGGTCATAGAAAAACAAGGAATGTGGAATTTACTGCCTCAGAGAGACTGAGAAAACATGGAAAACACATCGTTATTGGCCATGGAATGGAGCTGGGGTGTGTGGGGAAATTTTACCCACTATCTATCAGTGTTAATGATGCCAAATTTACACAAGTAAAAATCCACCAAAAGCTGAAAATGAAAACAAGGATTTCCATGGAAAATAGGAAAACTGCCATCTCTGTACTAAAATCACCCCGCGTTGTGACAGAGTTGCTGAAAACACACTGAGAGGATGTTGGCGTGTGACTCACCTTGCTTCCGCCGGCTAACACCAGGTGGCGTGTGCGGCAGACGAAGATACCGGCGTTCTCAGTCATCATGCGCGAGTGGAGGAAGGCGAAGCTGCGGTAGAGATGGCGGATCTCTCCCTGACGACCCTGTCACCATCAAACACTCACGTTTAGATCCAGTTTATAATCGTCTAACAATGGTCCAAGAAATCATTAATAGTAAGGGACCATCCATAAAGTATACATTTACTATATACCCATGCCGTATATACTGTAAATACGCACCGTTTCGGCATATGACGTAAAAACACTAAAATACGGACCACCTTGCCATATACATTTATCAAAAATTGGTTGTTAAGTCAAATCAAATTGATTTTTTTTCTAAATTTCGGGTATATAGTAAATATATCACGTCCAACCATGCTTGTACAATTCACAGAACTCAATGATAATTTACCGTTTGTACGGAACTCGGCATAAATGCCTCGGTCCGTACAAACCGTAAATTACCATCTCTTTCTGTGACTTGTACAGCATGGTCAGGACGTTCTATATAATTACACACCAGGGGGTTGCAGGCCTCCCAGTGCCCCGCTTCGTCAATATAGGTTTTTTTATAGGTTTTGAAAATCAAAATATAGATTTTTACAGTTTTTCAAGGCCCAAAACATAGGCTTTTATAGGTTTTGGGGTTAACATAATCAGCATAATAAGAGTCAAAATATAGTGAATCACTTATTTTCAGTTCTAGATTTCTAAAAAATGTAACTAGTAATAAATTGCAGGACGTCAGGATGTCTGGCTCATCAGGTTATACCCAGCAAACATGTGAACGTGTGTTGAGTTTCCAACAGGCAAGCCAGCCTGGCAAGAAGTCACACCAACTTTTGATTCTTAAACACTTTTATGATCTCTTAAATAAACCAAATGTAGATTTCTTGTAATTTGACAATCTAACTTTGTGTCAAGATAACTTCTAAGATTTCCTGTTCACATCAATCTGCATGGCAGTGAAAATATAGGTTTTTATAGGTTATATAGGTTTAAAAGGTTTCACTGGGAGGCCTGGAATTGTTGCTCCACGTTTTGCGGATATCAGAATAGAGATCCGAGGTTGAAAGCGTTGCTCCAGATTTTTTTGTGGATCGTATCATAATTATGTCGCCATCTATATCAAATTAAAAATCTAATGAACCTTTCACCTATGACACTGAAAATGCGGTCTTGTTAAAGGTGGCGATACAACATGAAAATAATGATACCACACAACACGATCCGATATTACCAGAGCAACACTTTTCCCATATTTCTAGGAGCAACGGCCCCCAGGGATGTCAGTCTGGGTCATGAAAAAAGAGAGGAAATATTTTTCATATGGAATTTACTGCCTCAGAGAGACTTAGAAAACATGGAAAACACATTGTTATTTCGTTGGAATGGGACGGGGGTGCATGGGGAGGTTTTGATCTCTCTTTGTTTTTAACAAGAAAAAATAATTTCATAAATTGAAAATGAAAACAAGGATTTCCTTGTAAAAAACATAGGAAATTTGCATATATCTTTCTTTGTTCTATTGCGTACAAGATTGGGGGGGGGGGGGCGGGGGTCAAAATTTTCGGAATTTTTGTACATACTTTATGGATGGCCCCTTCTAGGATATTCATGTCTTCATCAACATTTTCTGTTTATATCATAGAAACTACACTGCTACATATAGTTATGGTAAATAATAGCTTTTCGAGTCTAGGCACTACTTGATCGATTACAATTCATTTTATATGTTCTTGTAAAATCCTACACTTCAACACACCTACTGGCAGAGTTACAATGGCTTGACAAAATTCCCCCCATCAAACTCAACACAAAGAACAGTCAGTTGGGACACTCACCGAGTGAGGACCCTCTGTGACCTTGACGACGTCCTTGATGGAGATGTTGTTGTTCTCTGCGTCCAGCGCCACCGCGTGGCGGGAGTCGCGCTTCTTGGTGACGGCCGTGTGTTTCATGTGCACCACCTGCCACACGGAGCAGACGACATTTACTGAGGGTTTTGTTGGGGGTTTTTTTTCAAGGTAGCAACGGCTTATCATAGAGGTGTTATTGCAGCGTCATAATATTAGGAAACGTCCTTACTATGGACGAAACGGTTTGTGTTCGAGGTCAGTCTTTGATTTCATACTGCCTGACGCCATAGGCGGAAGGCAGTATGAAATCAAAGACTGACCGAGAACAAGAAACGTTTCGCCCATAGTGAGGAAGTTTGTTTATTATTATATACCTTAAATCAATGAAAAAACAACATTTTGATGACTTATTACGTCACACTCACAGCGGGCACGAACATTATTATTACTGCACCCCTAGCAGCGGGCAGTATTTTATGGACATTCGCACACAGGTATATAATAATAATCGACATTTACTAAGATGTTGAGTAGTTATAAGACATGTAGTCAATAATTCACTGAGATGTTGAGTAGTCGTATGACAAATA
Source organism: Alentia gelatinosa (assembly GCA_950022655.1). NCBI lineage: Eukaryota > Metazoa > Annelida > Polychaeta > Phyllodocida > Polynoidae > Alentia > Alentia gelatinosa. Next base: position 57,342,357 of record OX465584.1, on the reverse strand, counting down.
GACAACAGTCACTGAGATGTTGAGAAGTCACAAGACAAGAAGATAACATTCACTGACATGTTCATTTACCTGGCCCCGGTATTTTTCTCCATAGGATTAACATTAGGAACTCGTACTCCACGGCCGTGAGGTTTGTGTACCCAATATTCAATGGCTAATTTGGGGATTCATTTCATCAATAAGCAATGTTATACAGGGTGAGATAAAATCAGAAACCCACTCGATGAAAATAACTCGGTCTGCACTCGCTTCATGAATTACTCTGCAGTCAAACGCAGTGGAGTACGGCCAAGCTATTTTCATCTCGTGGGTTTCCTTCTAATAGTCATATGACAACCAGAGAATAATTCACTGAGGTGTGGAGTAGTTATAAGACAAGTAGATGTCAATCACTGAGACCTTGAGTAGTCATTTGACAAACAGACGACATTCCCTGCCATGTTCATTAGTCATGTGACAAGCAGACATTCAGTGAGATGTTGAATAGTCATGTGACTTCTAACATGATGCGGATATTACAAATAGGCAAATAGAAAACTGGAAATAACTGTCCTCTAGATTAAGCTTTCAGAGACAGCTAAAAAGGATTCTATAAGCTTTGAATAACTCCACTCAATCTTCATTCTCTAGATTTTACCACCAGAGAGCTTAGTCTGAATTCAAGCTTATTCTGGTAGGATATTAAACTGATACTTGTTCAGAGTCTGGAAACCCAACTTGGACATCGGTGATCTTTTTTGCGATATGATTTTTTTTTATCATTATGTTTTTTTCTATCAATTGGTTGTTTTCGCCTCGTTTTCTAAAGCGATGTGATTTTTAGGTTGTTAATTTTAGAACTGAGAAGCGTACTTGTTTTTTAATTGAACGATGTTTCTGGGAGTTAAATGGAAATAGAATACGACAATGTATTTTCTAATGCATTGTACCATCAGATAAAGTTCATAGACTTAGTCTAGCTTATCCGTATAATGCATTGAAGTAAGGCTACATCTATTCTGGAATGATGTGTGCAATCTGAAATGTTGTTCCCAGTGCAGCATATCTCTCCTAATATAAATGCTCACCTATAAGCTAAGTATAACACTTTTCACAATACTGTAAGGTATTAAAGACGTACCTTTCCAAACTGATTAAGCACTTGGAAGCTTTCTCGCTCTAGACGCACAATCACTCCGACCGTGGTTGGACTGAAAGACAAAATTTAGGTGAGTTGTTGATTTGTTGTTTGTGTGTTTAATATGTTTGTTTAACGTCCAATATGTTATTTGTTTATTCAAGGAAAAGATAAGGACGTTGTACATTCGCTGCTTCATTAAAGCATTCTTCCCAGTACTGCCAAAGCAGAAAATAAACAACAAAAAATACACTATACATGGCATGATTGAGTTCTTCTCTACACAAAATTCTTATTATCGTTGCATCTCAATCTTGAAGCCCAGGTTTGGTTAACTATATGGGGGAGCAACTCCAAGCAGATCCTGTAAAAAACGTGCCTTTTTATATAAGTTAGGTAATAAGGAAGTACCCTTATAGAATATTCATGTAGACATACTGAATAGGATTATAGCACTGGCAAGAGCTTTAGCACTAGGCAATTTCAAAAATTGTGCTTAAAATGTATAAATGTGGAAGTTATCATGGGAGTAGCTAGAAGTAGGACATATTTTGGAGAAAAAAAGAAAAGTATATAATTTACTTACTCTATTTGAACAATTTCACCGAACTCGAACTGTCCGAAGGTGTCCACACCAGTGGCCATGTCTGTACACAACTGCAGATCTCTGGGCAGCACTTTAAGCTGGAAAGTGAAAATTAAGATAAAATCAATCTTCTTAAATCTATTACGTCTAGAATGCAAGGTCTCATGTGGAAACATACATGTCTAAAATTAACCCATTCAGGCCGGCTGATGGCTTGAGGCATCAACCAGGGCTGGCCAGGCGATGCCTCAAGGCATCATCCGGGGATGGCCGGGTGATGCACTGAGGCATCATTTACAAAATATTCGTATTTTTGTATAAAATTGAAAATAATGGCTCAATAAATATGAAACCTTCGGATAATGTAGATATAACATCATATTCGATATTTCTAGCTGATATGAAAAATAGTAATAAGTATCACGTGTCATGTCACGTGAAAATTCTATGTGAGTTTCTGGCCTCAGCTGAGACCTAAAATGGTCTTTTTCATTTTGTCAAATTATTTTCTCCTCACATCTAAAGTGACCTCAGAATTACCCTTGGGACGTTAAAAAAGTCCAGAATTCAGGGGAAAAGAAAGCCTATACCTGAATAGGAGTCTTTCTTTTACACAAAAAAATAGTCCAATAAAATGAAAATAATTTCGTTGGAAAATAGGAAAACCAGGGATGTTAGTTGGGGTCAGAGGAAAAAGTGGATTTTTCTGCCTCAGGAAGAACAGGAAAACTCGGGTAATACGTCCTTGTAAGCTATGGCATGGGGTTGAGGGTCTCTGAGGGGGGGGGGGGGGGGTTCAAACTACTACTTTATTGATGTATTTGAGGCAAAATCAATATTATCTTCGTTTGACACAAGGAAAAGCAATTACATATACTGGGTATGAAAAAGTGGATTTGCACAGAAAAATGGAAAATTGACATCACTGGAAAACTGCAATCTCTGTATAAAAAAGATAAGTGAGAGGAGTTTCTTACCTCGTGCATGGTGAGATCGGAGAAGAGCACGACGAGGTTCTCCTCGACACGCACGATGAGGCCCGTGTCGCCCTCGTAACGACCACCGATCACCTTCACGTGGTCGCCCATCTTGAACGCCTTGCGTAACTCGTGCGCCGGGAACTCCAGCGGGTCCTGCAACGACACACGACACATGGTGAATACACCTCCACAGAGATCTCAATCAAAATTCAGATCTGGTGTTATACAATGAGGCATGAAACAAGATCAAACAAGGTTTCCTGCCTCGTGTAGGTTATTCATGTCCACAGGAAGATTCAATGTCAACTAAAATTCCCCATAATAGAATTTAGTGATTAGATAAATGATATATGTTATATGCGTCATTATAAACAAAAACAGGATTTTTGTGTCTTTTTCACTTTATTTTTATAAACAAAAATAGTTAAAATGAAAATATTTTACTTTTTTATAAGATGCGAAAATAATGCACGTAAACAAGAAATAAATATATACTTTTTTAATGACGCCAAAACAATCTAGCCGAAACCATTACTACATGGGAAATAATCAGAAACACGAAAAGAAAAACTATAACGAATATACATATAACCACTCTCTTCTCTTATTTAGGATAACAGCAAGGCTCTAGCCACAAACTCCTAAAACTTTACATATATAACCTACTCCCCAGATGTACCCTAAGAACACTGCGTCAGAGTAGAGGCCACCCATAAAGTATTTACGCTGAATTTCTTAAATCTTTTACCCCCACCCCTGTCCCAATCTTGTACGCAATAGCACAAGGAAGAAGCATATATGCAAAATTTCCAAAATTCTTCACCCACCCACCCCCACCCTTAGATTTTTTTTTTTTAATTTGGAGGGGGGGTCTTTTATTTAGACTGGTGAAGGAGCATACGCAAAATTTTCGACTTTTTTCTACCCCCCCCCCCCCCCCCGACCCCCGAGTGCGTACGCACTTTATTTATGGCCCCACGAAACAGGACGAGAACTCACCGTGAGGTCGTTGTGCTTGGGCAGCATGGTGACCTTGTTGCCGTCAATCCGGATCACTTTACCGATGAGGTTCACCAACTCGCCCTCACACACCTCGACCACGTCTCCGGGCGCCAGGTTGTGGGTCACCGATCCCGAGCTCGACTTGGTCGCCACTGAGCCACTCGTTAAGGTCACTTTTTTTTTTAAATTTTTTTTTTTTTTTTAATATCATTCAACACAAAATTCACCAAGTTTGGTGGTCTTCCATTTTGCAGGAGTGTATAAGAGCAAATCCAATTGTTTGATGAACAGTTAATAAATATATAGAAGGTGATCTAAAAAACTCAACTTGGTGAGATGACACTCTTTGCTTAATAATACAAAAATTTAAAAAAGATATTATTGTACCAATAATAACTATAATATATAGAGGAAACGACATCTGTGTATAGCAGTGATGTCAAAAATACTATTACAATACTAATAGGTAGTATAGAGTAATACAAGGTTATCATATACAGGGATGAGGAGGAGTTGTATTGCTCAGCCACTGTTTCAGATATGAGCGTGTTATAAAGTAACTAGCGTGTTATAAAGTAACTCAGATCCCTTATTTTGGATTTTGTTATATAGAAATTGGAACATGATGTTTTATTGTCTAATTGGTATGTGATCTCTTGGACGTACATAGTCTATGAGCAGCAACGATAGTATGAGCCTTCTGTATATAAGTTATAGTTTCATTTATGACTACATGATGAAGGGATTTGTTTGTTCTGTGTATAGACTGGTGGAGTGGAAACCAGCAATACTATTGTTGAGTGCTAATTCAGTATAAATAAAAGTATTAAAAAAAAAAAATATGGATGAGGTAAGACCACTTGTCATTGTCGTGGGCGCTCCATCGTTGATCATGTATCAGTGATATTTGGATTTAGCCTTCAACTTTCCATTTCTACAATCGTATTTCTTAAGATTTACAAGACGAGGCAAAAAAACCATTTCCATAAAAAATCTCAATCGATGCTACCTTGAATATGACAGTTACTTGTCAGATCGAAATTGTTGCTATGCTATCTCCAAGGGGGGGAAATCTTGCAACTTTCTTTATTGTATCCCTTTTGTTTATATATTTGTTCTTCAGGAGTAAATAATTTGCTCACTAAGAAGGGTCAGCATTTATATCATTGGTGTCAATCGGCTTCCTTTGACTATCACATAATATATCTATAGCAGAAACGTGATTTAAATATACTTTACACTTTCGTAACAATCATTTATGTTGAAATGAATAAATTTGACTCCGACTTCATCTTTGTTTTGGTTATCTGTAGGCACATATCTAAGTATAGGTTTTCTGATATGGTTAAACTACTGTTGTACCATTGTGAATCAGAATTCACGAGATTAGCTGTAAGACTGGTGTCAGTGACAGGAACTACAGCACTAGTCACTGAACCCTAGTTACTGTATGATCCGACAGATGGCAACACCTGTATAATATGACAGCAACGTTATCAGGGTGATTTGCTTCAGTTGTTGACAAATTTGTTTGATACAGTATAAAACAGGATTGGATTTAAAAAAGGTATTATGACATTTCCAGGGTTCGTACATAGATGGCCCAATATCATTCCAGGCCTTTTCCAGGCTCTGTTATTCTTTTTCCCGGGCACACCTGGTCACTAGTGTTTAAGCCATGTCTGATTCATCACCAAATTTAGTTAAAATTGTCTTCATCTTCCTTACTACCTGTGGAATTTCATTATTTTGGGATAGATATCTATCAAAATCACTGAAATTTCATAGACAGTCAGGTACCATAGTTAAGGAAAGCTAATATTGACCTGAATTTCATGGACTAAACAATTGTTTTTATGCAAAAGTAATTTTTCCAGGCTCTTCCAGGTTTTTCCAAGCTCTCTGTGAGAATTCCAGGCTTTTCCAGGCCTGGAAAAGCAAAAAGCGTAATTCCAGGCTTTTCCAGGTTTTCCAGGCTCTGGACGAACCATGCATTTCCGTCAATATAAGCTAAGACTTTGAAATTTCTGATATCATCCTAAAAGAACATTTTGAAATACCAGAGAATTTATTAGAATACTTACACCCGTGGTACAAGGGGCAGCTTGCTATGACAGGCCGTTCGTCGCACTCACTGATGTCACAAGGACAGATAAAAGGATACGGTCAACCTCCACGCCTTCCGGTCTGTCCTCAAACTTCTCCAGTTCCGGGAGCGTGGGCTTCACTCCTTCCGTGATCTGTAATAAAAGTCTCGACAATAAATGAAACTGGGACCTGTTTCACTAGTTTGGTGACATATCGGTGACACCATACAGACATTGGGATTGTAAAGTTTCTTGACAACACATGTAGCTGCCCTTAGGAAAAGACAGACCCCGAACATAAGAATTAGACAAATCTACACATAATGGACCTGTTTCACTAGTTTCGTGACAAGTGTTAGACAGACATGAAAAGTGGCACCAACAGTGCAAGCAAGAAAGGACAAAACGAAGTCTAATGTCTGGTTCTTGTGAAACCGAATACACCATCTAGACGCCATCTAGACATGTTACAAAAACTAGTGAAACAGGTCCCTGGTTTACAAAATGTCAAAGGTTGGTTGTTTGGGTAGTTTAATGTCCAATATGTTCTATTTTTTTAGACCTACACTGGGTTTGAAGGTGATCGAAGTTTTGAGATGAAGAATATTATTGTCTTGAATTTCTCTACTCAGGGAGTTCTGTAATGTCATTCCCACATACACTGGACTTTGCTTTTTAAAATTAGATTTAAAATGTTTTAACTTAATAGGTCCTTAAAATTTGCTTGTTTGTTTGGGTAATTTAACGTCCAATTTATTTTATCAAACTTACTTCGGTCTGATGGTGATCAAATCTATGAGATGAATTTAGTTAGAAATCTCACCCCTACATATGTACCCAGGTGGGACTTCTTTTGGTTCCCACACCATATAGACATGGTATGAGAACAATTGGCTTTTGATATAGCAGTAAATATACCACTGCTGGGGGTGAAGGAGAAGAGTGGCTGCAGTGGGACTCGAAACCACAAAGTTCTACAACCTTGAGGTTACAAGTCTAGTGACTGAAACACTAAGCTAACTCCCTACCCCAAATGTATAAGGATGCAGAAAGGAACATTTATCATGAGTAAAACAGGGGTCACTTTAGGACATCAGGGGCCCGTTTAATAATCTAGCATCGTACATGAAAACCGTTTTCTGTAACTCATACAAGGGTTATTTTTTAATGATATTTAAGTCTGTTCGCCAAGACAGTATTAGCTGTCCATAAGGTCGTCCATAAGTGTTGAATAAAGTTGACCCACATTGTCCCTGGGTCTGTATGGCATACAGATAAGGGTCTATAGGTAAAACCTGAGATTATTAAACGGGCCCCAGGACATTTATTATATACCTATGCACATATATCTTACAGTTACTAACCTCTTACAGTTTCTCACATCGGCACACTTAACTAGTTTCCTCTAAGTATACCAAAAGGGGTCTTTTTTTAGACTAATGGTACCCTCTACAGTGCAGTGCATAAATATATGCCTGAAAAATTATCAAAGATGACTGAAAGCACCAGAAAATAGATTTTGTGATAGAATATCAATAATACTGCAGCTAATTGAAGCTAACTGATATGAAATTGACAGGCCTATGTAATACTTTCCTATCACTCTTACCATACTAAAAATGAAAAATAATGATATGGACTCATTCAAGACAATTGGTCCATGTGAACAGTTGAGTTTAGTTTAAAAATAGTCAACTCACGATAGCAGACATTACGAAGTTCTTGTAGAGGAAACCTTTCCGGCTGTATCGGTTTCCTTCAAATATGAGGAAGTCTCCATCGGAAGTAACTTCTCCGCCGATGGCCCTGAAATTACAAAGACTCACATCAGGGATGCCAGTTGGGGTCAGGAAAATATCCTACATGGGGACTGAGGCCAGTCTATGTATCACCCAAAATGCACATGGTGTATGGGGAATCCCGATCACTCTCCTAGCAGATCCTTAGGAATAGACCGGCAGTAAATGATATCTGCTATGAGAGTGGGGTTTATGTGTGGTTCTACACTAAATGAGGTACTCTTCATAATTTTGAAAGATTACCAAACAAGTTTATCGAAGATTTAGATAAACTGGAGTCTATATTTGACTCAATTTAAATCATCTTGTTTTCAGGGATGAAAGTCAGGACTGAGGTGAAAATCGGAAATTCAAAGAGCTTGTTAAGAAGAACCATTTGTTATATCATTTTGTAACAGAATGGCCATGAATCGATGTACATGTATATTCTAACACTGTGAGAGTTGCCGGTGTATATAATGTCAGAATTCTGTCGTTTGTAGGAAAACTTGCATCCCTGTGTTTTATATAAGGATAAGGAATTGTTTATACTGAAAACCAAGAAGATAACATCCAAGGAAAATGGAAAGCTGGCATCTCTATTAATAATGATTACAAATTTTGAGTGACGAGGCAGAAACACCTAATGGCGAGTGACTGAAAAAAAATATACAGATCTTTTTCAGATTACAGGTTAGTAATTAACTGACTGATCCAAAAATGGTAGATTTTCTGAGTGAATTCAGATTTCAGCTTTATGAAAAAAAATATCAGAAATAACAAAGATCGGCACACAAATGTCGACTTGTGTTTAACCATAAAAGCCCTGACATACCTTATGGCTTCAACGTCAAATAATTTCGCGGCAGGCTTTTTTCCTCGTTTTCTTTTCTCAGCATCCTAAATTGAGATAGAGAAATCATGTTATACATCATCAAATGCAGGATACATGGGGCACAGATACAAAGGTGGATGACATCGTCATCAGTCACTCTTACACCATAATCTATTTTTTTCTAACCTTTTTAACCACGTCTACACTCCATAATCTAATTAAAGAGCCGATTTACTGCTAGGGGATGGCTCTTTTCTTTTACTTTGCTTTTTAGATCCTTGTGAAATTCCTTAGGGATTTGAAATCATGTGGTTTCTACAACTATGTAGAGTAGCCCTCTAACAATATCTTTTTATCTAATAAAATATTTTTAGCTTGCTAGCAGGCGTTATAGCCACGTCTCATCAATAAAATAAAATCTCATGAAAAATGTTAATCTTAGCATCGATGTTAAATTGGTTAGACATAAACCATATAGATATTGTGGGATTTCTCGATGGGCCCCCAAAGGCAACATTACAGAGTCATTATCATACTAGGAAGAAGTATTTTTGACGGAAACCTATCTCTAAAAATGGCATAGTGGTTGACCGCTATGTTGTATTATACAGGACTGCCAGTTGGAGTCAGAAAAAAACCCATTGAAATACAGAATTTACGCATTACATACACACTGCATGGTGGTAATCAAAGGTTCAAGAGAAAGCCCAAACTCTTACATTAATTACATTAATGGGGAGTCTCAGTGGGGGATCGTGGGCTGTGGCTGAATTGGGGAATTTCGCAGCTGGTATTGAGTAGCCTAATACTTATTAGGATGTTATATTACGGCTGAATACCTAGGGGGCGCCAGTAGTCGGTCAGACATGCCCACTAGGGACACCTGTCGGCTAGATTGGCCACCACCTCTGTCTACACTACGTTCCAACTAAGAGGTTGGTAACGTTAACCCAGGGACGTGTCCACGGATTCTCACTCTCAGACCAAGTAGCTTTCTTTATCAATGGACTCTGAGAGCCGAAATACTCATTAAGAAATAGTCATAGCTCACAAAATTCATAATAGAGTATACCTTTATGGTTATTTGATTTAAAAAACACACAGAATGAAATATGAACATGGAAAAATAGCTTCAAGAGTGAGAATTCAATAAATTCTCCAACCATAGGTCCAGCTCACATAAAACAACTGCTGGGAGAGTAAGAGACACGAACAGGTAGTGGGGGAAGGCGGCCACGGATTTAACGTAACCAGAGCTAACGTAGTGTAGCTCTGGCCGCCAGTGTACCTGTCGGCACCCTAGGGCATTGATCACAGTCACCTGACCACTGCGCGGCCATTCCTATTCCCCCTCAGAGATCGGTCGCATTGGAAATTTTTTCCTTTACTTATATATTTTTCATAATTTGTTTATGTATAATAAAGTTCCGGCCATCAAGTAATGTTGGCTTGCGAGTAATTTGCCAAATCAATTACCCTTGTGTCATTCCTTAGTAATATACAATATTAAACATGGAAAAATAATATTCCATCCTGAAATTGAAAACAAGAATTTCAGTGGAAACACAGAAAACTGTCAATGATTTTATTTTAAACAGGGATGTCAGTTGGAGTCAGGGAAAAAAGTGGAAATATTTTTCATGTGGATTTTTCTGCAACAGAGAGACCAGGAAAACTTGGATAATATATCCTTGTCGGCCATGGCATGGGACTGAGGGTCTGTCGGGAGTTTCATACCACTGTTTTATTGGCATAAATGAGGCTAAATCAATATTATCTTTGTTTGATGTAAGGCAAATCAATAACATAAAATTAATATGGAAAAGTGGATTTCCACGGAAAAGTGGAAAACTGACATCTCTGTATTTAGGTATAGAATTGTCGAGACTCACACTGCCGCTGGTTCTCATGGCACCTCTCATACGTGTGTAGTCGATGCGTGGAATGAGCTTCAGGTGGACAACGTTTTGTGACGGCTCGACATAGTCAACCTGCAAACAGAAACCGTAATTAGAAGGGATGCCAGTTGGTGTCAGAAAAAAACATTGAAATATTTTCCATTGAAATACAGCCTCTATGCTTTATATACGTATTACAGTTGGGAATCAAGGGATCAAGAAAAAGCTCAAGGTTTGACTTTGGTCAGTGGGGAGGTCCAGGGGGGATCATGGGCTGTGGTTAAATTGGGTTATTTAGTAGGTGGTATGTCAATATTACACCAGGAAAAGTAATTTTCAATTCTGAAAATGAAAACATGAACTTCAATGGATATATTGAAAACTGACATCCATGAATTAGACATGATCTTTATTTATTTACTGTATCCAGGGTTTACAGTAGGGGTGGGGCACAAAGGTTGAAATTCGCTGAGCCACATCGAGGATGACTTGGAAACCAGCCTAGATCTTTCACTGATTCCCTCATTAGCCCTTTAAGGGTGGAGACCTGTGGCAATAGTATGTGGTTAAGGGCGGGTACTAGTGCTAATATATTCCGCCAGGAAGCGGGAAGTCTCAGGTTAATTGTAATAGTTCTATAGTTTAGGACGTAATAGAATATGCAATCATTAATCTTTCTGTATATTTCACCTAAAATCTTCAACTGGGTGTTGCATCTATAGTCTGTAAAAATTTCATGATTATATATCCAATATTTCCTATTTTATTACACAAAAGCGAAATTTTGAAAAATTAAGAAAAAGATGCCTTTTGTCATCACCACCACAACACAGTTGATGCCATATAGACCCTATTGAGGTATCCCATAATTCAGTCTGTTTACAGGTCCCGCTGTGCGCTGGTTACCGACGACGCGACGTTATATGGTGATAGAACCTTGAACCACAACCCGAAATTATTGCAGTTTATCGGTTTTTATAAATCTTCAAATGGGAAATCCAATGTCAGAAATGGAAATTTCGGGTATTTCTACATATAATTCCGCGATTATATTCAGGTTATTCAAATATATATGGGTAAACTGTGGTTCATGTGATCGTGGTGGCCCCAGCCACTCGCGAGCGGAACTTGTATTTACCCTGGGCGATAATAGGGAGACAAGTAACCTCTGGAGGGCGTATGGCATCACCCGCCGCGAATGGGTTAATCATTAGTCAGAGGTGGGTCTTTCATATATTCTTAACGCATTAATCTTTTATTGCTCTAAACCCAGAGAGTCAATATATTGTAGACAAAAAATAATTTTTTTGGTGAAGTATTCAAGAGGATTCAAAGTAGGTTACAGTTTACCTGTGCCAGGTCATCCTTGTAGATTCCACGTCGCAGTCTCACCCAACGTTTCGGCTTCAAGTTGGCGGTTTCCTTGACAATCTTCAGCACATCTGTCATTTCCTTGATGGGCACCATCTGTAGATAAAAGGCGATACATGTTAATTCAGTGCTCGAGTACTATGATATCAACCAGTAAAGGCACACATACTGAAGATAGGAACATTCTCAGTAAAATATATTGCAGTAAGAAATTGTGTGGCTGAGAATCTAATTCAATATGTTATGGATGAGGTTGTAGTAGGTCTACCTTCAGAGAACTTATTCAATGCATTTTTTTTTTTAAATATCATCCAATGCATTTTTTTTTATTGTGTTATAGGAATATTTGAGTATTTATTACTTGGTATACAAGCATTGGGCAAATATATAATAGTTTGGATGGACTATTGATTTATCATTCATCTTGCTGTTAAAATGTATCAACCCAAGTATCCTTGTTTTAGAACATAGGGATAAACTATACATTTCTAACGATCGCGTCACACAAACATTTCTTCTTTTTTAGAAATGTTATTGCCATCGATAGCTGCCTAGTGTTCTTCCACGCAATAAGACCCACGGTATTACTATATAATGGATGCGATGGGTGGAAAACAAGTAGTTAGAAAAAAATCCATCAGATGGCGCCAGCTGGTTTTGAATAAGATGTCCTGGTTCTCAAGCTGGCCACTAGTAGGCACCACCAGTCACACTGCTGGATGCAGGGAACTCAGATGGAGTCAGGGGAAAAAGTGGAAATATTTTTCACGTAAATTTCTCTGCCTCAGAGATATTGTGAAAACTTGGATGCTATGTCCTTGTCGGGCCATGGCATAGGGCTAAGGGTATTTATTTAGGGAGGTTCAAACCACTGTTTTATTGTCGTAAATGAGACAAAATCAATATTATCTTTGATCACCTGATGAAGTACTACTATCAATAGTACGAGACGTCATTACCTTATTGATACCCTGTACCTGAAACCCCTATTGTCACCTTGGTTGTCAATATAACATCATTAATAAGAAACAAACCAAACCTCCAACATTATCTTTGTTTGACGCAAGGAAAAGCAATTATATATACCGAAAATGAAAAAGTGGATTTTCACAGAAACATGGAAAACTGACATCTCTATATATGTTTAGGTTGTCTTTTTTAAGTACCTAATGTTTTTTGGGGGGTTTTTTTAAAGTCTTTTATTTATACTGGAGGGTCTACTAGGGTAGCACCCTGTTTCAGTAGGCTCCATGGTCGGGATTGCTTACCTGTTGGTTCCAGGCGCCCATTCGGAGACTTCCGACCCCTTCTATGGCCTGTTTCACGTGAGTCTGTTTGAAGGCTTCGATGTAGAGGTAGCCTTTCAGACTATCTTTGGCGATGACCGACTTGATTTGCAGTGGCTAAAATGAATGATTTAACGTATTAGAAACATGCAGTTAATTTCTCTAAATAGCAGCATCGATATTTCCTCTTTCCTATTTAAAGTTAATATACAATGAGAAGCAACTCTAGATAAAAGATATGAAGCCCAGCATTGATAATAATGTATGTACATGTAATTATCATACAGGGATGAAAGTGGGGACTGAGGAAAAAGTCGGAAATTCAATTTTGTTTTTTCATTATTAAAAATCGTGGAAACGGGGTGGGATAAAATCTACCCTACCCCTATGATGAAAGAACCATCATAGAAATGAATTTTTCAGATACAACAATTTAAAACTCGTTTGAGAAAGCAATGATTTATGACATTATATTGGACAGAATGGCTAAAATTCGATATATATTCTAACACTATGAGTGTTGCCAATGTAAATGAAATGTCAGAAATCCGTTATATGTCAGAAAGTTTGCAAAAACTTACTCTTCAGAACCCGAAAACAGCTTATTTAGGGGATTGTTTAAGTACTGACAAATATCTATAAATCTAATGTCAAAATACTACAAATATCCCACACTGTATGTGATAGAGACTGCGGTTATACAGACTGATAATACTTGCCTCGTCTGTGAACTGATATGTAATGCATTTCCTCATAAGGTGGATCGCCGTTGCTTTTTCTTCGCCCATCCGGCACTTTACCACCCACAAGTTCGGGTCTCTGTTGTAAAGAGAAAGAACCACCATTTGTTTCATTAGTTGATCCTGGCCAGCGTATAAGAAGTGTCTCGAATATAAATTTGAATAGTAGCAAATAAATGTATAAAGAAATGATAAAGATTATGCTTGAAATATATTGATAGTACACCTTTAACTCATGGATGGAAGTCGGGCCTGAGGAAAAAAATCGGAAATGAAAACTATGATTTTCGTGGAAAAGGAGAAAACTGCCATCTCTGTAAAAAGCAGTGCTTCTGTCTGATACTCTTATGAGATTCGAAAGTAAGGTCACTTTTAAGAAGAAACTCAAGATGACTATACTCCCAATGTGCTGATACAGTCCTGGATAAGGGATGCGAAACATGTCATAACTTACCAAACTTATGTCATCTCTATATATATACATTCATACCTTTTATCAAAACTTTGTATTATAATATTCATCATTATGTGTAATATCATTTATATGATCATTGCTATAACTACTATTCTCTATTTACTATTTTTGTTTATCATTATCAGCAAGAGAATGTACGACACTTGGACTACTAATACAGTGGAGCAAAATATAAAACCGCCAACCTGGCGAATGTTGCTCAATAAACGATTAAAAAAAGATAATGAAGAGCAACGCCAGCTCGAAACATTGTGTCATAAAAATTCATATAAACAATTACAACGATAATCAAAAATATCTATACTATAATCCAGGAGTTTTGGGTTTGTGATAATCTTTCTACAAGTTGTTTTTTTTATTTAAAAAAATGAAAAAAAAGAAAGAAAAAAAGAAAAAAGAAAAAATAAAATAAAATATAATAAAAACCCTCACTTGACACCGGGCAGCAGCCCCTGCTGTGTGATCTCATCGGACATCTCCTCGCCCTCCCCGAAGCGGTCGGCCACCGAGTTCTCGGCGTATTTGCGGCGGTAGTACTCCTCGATCTCCTCCTCCTTCTGGCTCCACATCTCGGCGAGGCGCCGCTTGCCCTCGATGTCCCTGGCGCTGGGCCCCGTGTCGTCGTAGCCGCCCATCTCCGCCTCCTTGGCCAGCTCGTCGTAGCCCTCCTCCGCGTCCTCCTCGTCGTCATCGTCGTCCTCGTCCACCTCTGTGTGAAAAACACGCACCAGGCGTTACTTTCAATATTTTTTTGTTTCTACCCTTTAAAACCCTTTAATGGTGGAACCTGTGGCCGGACCATATTTAAATAGGTGGCATTAGGCCACTCAAAAAGAAACCTTGTTTCTCATCACTGCGCGCATCTGCAAAAACGATTTTAGAAGTTTTTTTGTGGTTAAAATAAGATGAACCTCGATAGAAATTATGAAAAGTATGTGTATTTGGTATCAAATTAAAGCTCCTCATGCCAGGGATGCTTTCAATGTATAAGCAGTATAAATCTGAAAACCCCGCATATGCAGACACCCTGTATAAGCGGACATTTTGGCCCGGAACGGAGGATGACCGCTTACGCAGGGTTTTACTGTATGTCTAAAGCCCATTTTATGACACTTTTAAGCCATCTTTGATCCAGCAAAAAAAGCAACAAAAAAAGCATCCCTCATCATATTTTTCATGGCTTGGTGATAAGAAACAAGTTGGTTTTTTTTGAGTGGCCTTATATACTACCAGGGGTGACAGATCTCAGGATGATTACAATTATTTGAAAACATATTACTTTTAACCCTTTATCTACGCTGTAAAGTACCAAATACACACCCTGAAATACGCCGCTGCAGTACCATTTTCACCCCTGTAGTACGCTGGCACTTTTCACAATATCCACAGTGTCGTGGTGTCGAACCAGGTGTTGCTTTTATTATGTATTTTTAACCCTATGGATATTCCACTGCTCATAGGACACGTGAAAATATATCAAAATACCATTAGTCGTTGCTTTTATTATGTAATTTATAACCCTATAGATACGCTGCCAAGGATACTTATATAGAACGTCCTGACCATGCTGTACAAGGTACAAAAAGAGATGATAATTCATGGTTCGTATGGAACAAGGAGTTTACGCCGAGTTCCATACAAACCATGAATTATTATCGAGTTTCGTGGCATGTACATGCATGGTAGGTCCTTCTATTTTTAATATATACCCGAAATTTTTAAAAAAATCATTAATTTCCTTTGGCTTAACAACCAATATTTTAATAAACGTGTATGGGAAGGTGGTCCGTATTTTCCTGTATGGACTAGTGGTCCGTACAGTATTTTTACGTTATATGGCGAAACGGTGCATATTTACAGTATATACGGCATGGATATATAGTAAAATATATACCACGCCTAGTATCATTTTCAGCTCTTAAGTCCGCTGGTTCTTTTGGAGCTAGCCAATGTGATGCCATTTTACTGCCATTTTTAGTAATATATGAACATTACCATAACAACATTTTACCATAATTGCTTAATAATAATTTTTCCCCTTTTTTTTTTGTTTGCTGCCTACTAATACAGACCTAGCCACGTACTCGACATAATTGCTTAATAATATTAACTATTTCATGAGTTTATATTTGGCTCGGTAATGCCTCAGGGCATCGTGGCATACTATCCCAGGAATGCCTCCAGGCATCACAGCATAACAAATGGGTACTTGGCCAGGGAGAGGCATGCATTTCAAATTTAAGGCCATGCACCAATATAAGTGCCATGGATAGCAGACAACTGATAACCTGAAATACCATGAAAACTGGCATCCCTGGACTAAGACTCACCGACATTTTGCTTTTAAGAGTTGTTTTATTTAAGAATCAAGCGTTTAGACTCAGAGAATGTATCATTGTGTGGATACTCCACTTCTCAAAGGACACATGGAAATGTATCAAAGTACCATTGGCTAAATAAGTTTTATTCTCAATTTTGTTTTGCATTTTCTTTATGTGATATTCTGTAATACTGTTATCAGTGTTATTGATTATTACAACCCTAGTATCCGACTAGGTTATGCTAAGAAAGAAATTGATGAGTGTTTTGGCTTTGTCCCCATTCCCCATCGAATCTTGGGGCATGCAGTAATATGAACGGGACGATAGTTGAGTGAATATTGTGAAGTGCTCCAAACGAGATGGTGAAAGGGGACTCAGACCAAACACGAATATGTTTCTGGTTTTATCTTAAGACTGGAATATCTATCTTTCTCCCATTGAGTATGACTTACCATACTCCCAAGTCTGTTGGGTACGAGTTCCTAATGTTAAGACTAGGGAAGTTTATACCATGCTAAGATAAGTGTAAACATAGCCATGTCCTAGCAGAAGTATGAGATTTTCTTTTACAATAATTGAGGAATTCTCTGTCATAAAAATCTAAATTTGGGAATAACACCGAACACCACCATCAAGCGGCTATAGCTCGCCTCCATGTACCAAAGTGTGTTCAAATCTAATAAAGTCAAATTTCACAGTATGAACCAATCATGTCAAATTCAGTTTTTGTACAGATTTAAGAGTTCTTCACAAGTTTAGGGACCTGCACTTAGAATTTCAACAAAAATTGAACGATAGACTGCATATCAACCTAATGAAAACGCTGCAGTCATCTTGAACTCAATAAAGACCAGTTGTAATACTTTTTCATCGCTAGCCTTATACATTATCTAGGTATGTCTCACCTAATAAATGGACATAAATATTCAAAATTGGTGGCAAGAAATCCTAAGCTGATATCCACGTAAAGACTAAAGGCTTGATTCCATATAGCAGATTTTATTCCCGCTGTTCTCAAAACGTACTCTAGTTTCGGTCCTGCAACAAAGACTGGCCTATGTCTGGTCTCTGTCTGGAGGCCATCGGCGCAATAGAATACGTATGCATCAGCACCAAAACTGGAGTACAACCGGAGTGAAATCGGCTTTATCCTACCCCTAATAAAAAACCGCCATAGACTTAACATAGGGAAATTTTATGTGGCAGGCCGTGACATAAAGTGTTTTTTATGCCACTAGAGTAATAACAATATTGACCAATCAGAGAGCAGGATGTCAGCTACTATGAAAAAAAGTTCTGTTGGTCATTGACTCAATATTCATCTTTTAGTAAAAGGCAAAAGCATAGACGAGGTAGGATAAATACGAAACCGAACTCGAGTTTCTACTAAATATGGAATCTGCCCTTTATACTGGAGGTGTACAGCGGAGAGACACTCACCAGCCTCCTCTATGATGAAGCCCATGCCCTTGCGTTTCTTCTTCGGGCGCTCTTCGTAGTCCTCCTCCTCCTCGGAGTCATACTCATCTAGATCCTCGCCTTCTGGCTCTTCGTCTCCGGACACTTCGGGCTCGTCCCCGGAGCCCGCCTCCTCCGCCTCGCTGTGGGCGGGACTCCCTCGCCGGCTGCCGGCATCGCTGCCCGCCCGACTGCCGCCGCTCGCACTGCCGCTGCCGCTCCGTGCGGGGCTAGCCCGTCCACCCTGCGACACACCAGAAACGGATCAATGTATGATTTACTATTCACCTTATATGAAACGTCCATAAAACACACAGGGAGCGCGTCCACCCTGCCACACACCACATACGGGTCAATGTATGATTTATCACCCACCTTATGCCCCAGTCACACTGGCGTAAAATTCGGCGTTTCTTCTACGTATTTGAATTGTTGGAGACCACGTATTAGCTACGGATTTGGAACGTATTTGTTTGCTTTTCTTTAACGTTTTAGTACGCTTCTCAACGTTCATCAACGCTTATCTACGCTTCTGTACGCATTGTGGCGTTTTTCGGCGCATTCCGACTTTCCTTTACGCATCTCCGCGTATTGCGGCGTTTTGCGGCGTATTTTGAGATTCTAAAATGCGTAGAAGAACGTAGACGTGCGTACACGGAAAAACGGCGTTTTTTACGCCAGTGTGACTGGGGCATCAAGGCCATTAAAAAACCTTGTTTCTCATCGCTGTGCGCGTCAGCAAAAACGTTTTTTGAAGATTTTTTTTTAATAAGATGAACCTTGATAGATATCATGAACGATATGTGTATTTGTTATCAAAATAAAGCTCCTGATGTCAGGGATGCATTCAATGTGGTACTATGTGTATCTAGGTATTCCTAAAACCGTGGTATTCATATCTCTCTTCATACTGCCTACACAACCAATAGTTCCGTGCTGCTACCTGTTGTCAAACTATGGTACTTGTCATTTCAAAAGCCATCTTTGATCAAGCAAAAATAAAACCAAAAAAAATGTCCTTGTCATATTTCTCATGGCTTGGTGATGAGAAACTTTTGTTTTGAGTGGCCTTATATGTAACTGTCCATAGAAAACATATGATCCTGGTTCCTATAAAGCGAACATACTAAAAACTGTGTACTAAAAATAGGCATACCTAAAATCAGGGATGTCAGTTGGGGTCAGGGAAAAAAGTGGAAATATTTTTCATGTGGATTTTTTCTGCCTCAACGAGACAGAAAACTTGGATAATTTGTCCTTGTTGGCTATGGGTCTATCAGGGAGGTTCAAACCACTGTTCTATTGGCGTAAATGAGGCCAAATCAATATTATCTTTGTTTTACATTAGGAAAAGCAATTACCTAAACTGAATATGGAAGAGTGGATTTCCACGGAAAAGTGGAAAACTGACATCTCTGTAAAATGACCTAACATCAGTACACCACTTGTCAGGAAAAGGTGGATGATAAATACAATATTGACTGGCTTCAGATAAAAGCGGTTGTATGCTCCTCGGAGTTGACTCTGCGCAATATCCGCACATACAATTCTCGGATATTACTACGCGTCACCTGCTCGGAGCATTCGACCGTTTGTATATGAAACCATTCAATATTGAGTATATATGGAGACAGAGTTCGTGTGTGTGAATAATAACTGGTCGAGATAATTTGAAATGTGTTTTTACGTTCCAAGTTCGAAGAATGCGTGACATAAAAATACAAGTTATTGAGAACAGATTTCATTCACACACTCACTGACTATAACTGAAGGTGCTATGGTGGGACAACTATAAACATTCGTCCCTCTGTGGCCAATGAAATCTGTAAAGGTGACCCGTAAATGTGAGAAATTCGCACACAGGTACATAATGATAAAATATACGCGAGACTGATCAACAAACCGCTCAACAGACAACAAATTGTGAAATTCAATGGACAAGGTTTAACTTCAACCGCTGTCAATCTTTCTATTCCATATTAGCCTACATTTCGGCCTATGGGGTCTTGCTTTCGTCAGACCTGGAATGATTATAATTCCAAAATAAATTCCAGTTCCTCAATGTTATGACCTCGGCAGGAATGTTGAACATTTCTAACGATCCCAGCACGATAAAGGGGTCAGGGAAACATGATTGCTACTCTGATATTCTGATCCAATGTGGAATTGTTATATGTCGTGAGAGAATAGTTTGTTTGTTTCTGTAGTTTTACGTCCCAGTAGGCTAGTTACGTCCTTTTGAGAGTGAATGAGAGAATATAACAAGTATCTATTTCTATTCACTGATAATATAGTAATAATAGTTTAGTCACTAAGGCAACTTACACTTCCCTGGAAGCTGTGGTCACTTTCGTCCCCGGAAAAATTACTTCCGTCGTCGCTGTCCGACATCTTTTAATAAAAATTCGCCTGCAGAGAAAAAGAAAGAGGGATTTAAGATTAGGGTTTGTAATCAAATGCGACTCGAGGGGGTATCATCCTTTGAGAGACTGAGTTGAATTCGGCAGAAGCAAAAGGGGCTGTTCCCAAATCAGATCCAATCAAGCCTGAGATCTCTTAGGGAACTTTCACAGGTGGAAAATTCTCACTCTCGCTTAGATCCTTAACTTGGATACTTGATAGATACTGTGTACTCGCTTGGCAACGAAGGAACACGTCCAAACGTCAAGGCTTTTTTTAGTATTATCATGGAGTTCAGAATATATACAATTCAAAAACAAGCATGTCAGGTTTTGACGAAAACCTCTAAGGAGGAGTTACAGTGCAACTCCATGAACAGATTTTGTCTCATATACTGTTAGTATATATACTTAGATGAGACAGATGAAGTAAGATGAAAGCAATGCCATCTCTGATTTTATAGTTACAATTTCTGGATCAGATACTAAACTATAATAATAACATATAAATCTTCTACACTAATATTACCATCTTGAATTTCCTTCTTCGGGGAGTTCCATAATGTCATTCCCACATACACCGGACTTTGCTTTCAAAAATTAGATTTAGGATGTTTTAACTTAATAGGTCGCTTATAATTTGCTTGTTTGTTTGGGTAGACACAGCATGAGAAAGATTGGCCTTTGAAATAGAAGTAAATGTACCACTGCTCGGGGTTTAGGAGAATGATGGCTCCAGTGAGACTTGAACTGACAAAGTCCTACAACCTTGAGGTAACACGTCCAGTGCCTTAACCACTGAGCTAACTGCCCACCCCAGTTGCTTACAATCCTCTCATGTTCTCGGTACATCCTTCCCTTCTATATCTTTTGCCATGCTATACATTCTACCTAATATGAGGTAGACCTGCATCTTTGCCCCAGGGTTTGTGCTCTACAAGAACGGTGTAACTCCTCTATGTTCATTTTTCCAATGTGAGTACGATTGCATATCCTGAGACTCATATTGTGTAACCTTTCATATTCAGGTCACAATCAGCTCAATCACTGACCTAATTCTATTTTTAGCAGCCACCCGTTCAGTCTCCCAACACAGGTCATGATTCAGTATGATAGGAGACCTTCAAAGTCTCCGGCAGGTACTGATGGCCTATGGCAGTTTACCATAAAGTCTAGACTGGCCTCTACCGCTATCGTGCCACCGCACAGCCACTACCCCTACACCCCACTTGATACAGGGGCCAGTCAGAGAAAGATACATATTATAATGAGCTTTATTCTGATTGTATTTAATCATTTGATGAATATTCATAATCAAAGGCTTTAGCAAGTCTACATACCTGTAAGCCTGTAAGCTTTCCAGGAGTCTCCCGGATGCTGAAAACCCTGGGACACGCGGGCTGCTGCAAGTCTATCGCTATTTAAAGTGGTGCCGGGTGACCGCCACTGAGTGCAGGTCGCTCATACACTACATTTGAATAGAATTAATGGATATGTTGAAGAAAATAAGAGGAAAACTAAAAAATCCTGGAGAACTGGCATCTCTTGTATACAGAGTTCCAGTGCAATAAGGGATTGTCCAAGCGAACCAATGGGGACAGAGATGTGTCTCAACCGAAAATATGGTTAGGAATATCATTTTCATGAATAACCCAGGGCCATCATCGTTATGGGGGTGTGGGGGCTTCTAAAATGTTGACGAGCAAACAAATTTCATTGTAGAAAGGATATATACAGATGTTAAAAAGCAGAGCTAGTTTGTATTGATTAATCGCCAGCCATATAAAAAAATATGCTGAATTTAAAACAATTACATATAACACCATGGCAAGAGATAACAATAAATAAAACAAAACAACAACAGTATTTGACGTCATAAATACTTAGGGAAACCAAACCACCACCACCCCCCCCCCCCCCCCCCCAAAAAAAAAAAAAGAAACAGTCGATTTTTTTGGTATCATTGAGAAAATATACTAATCTAGCGATCCTGTATTGTGTATAGGTGATATGATAATGTGAATAGTAAAAGGATTGAGCAACGATAGATATATGCCATGCCACATAGTCTCATAGAGGACAATAATATGAAAACTAGTGTGATGTCATCTCAACTCCTTTGAGCGGAAAGTTTAATGAATCAAAGGAAAGGCAAAATAGCTAACGCACTACTTTGCACGCTAGGGCCTTTCCCCCATATTTTCCTAGGAGAATACAGATATGTAAGCTCTATATGTTTAGTATTGAGACTCCGTCTTAGGTGGAAAATAAAGCAGAATAAAATGCATTAGGATTGGCTAGAGAGCCTGATATAAAGCTGCAAAATAACCACAGGAACAAGGGTCATGATATCATCTCTAAAAGGCAGTGTAATGCAGCCTACACTACCTAGTCCGAGAGACTTTGACTGCCTAGCGGACAGTCAGAGAGCACAACCGCTAATTTCCATAGTGAAGAAAATCACTTCCTTGGTTCTGAGTAATCCTGTCAATGTCAGTGCATGTTTATGCTCCCTTACCTTCAGAAATGCATAATAATTCCTTTTTGATGATAGAACTTCTGTTTTGTTCCTTTGTTTTACTTTTGGGAGCATTTTTCTACAACTCATTTCACCACATTTCACCAATTCCAACTTATGTCGGCCATATTTGATAAGCTGGTTCCTGGCAAAACCCTGTGAAGAATTACCTGCAGTTTTGAAACCAGTTTTTTGTTATTTTTGGCGCCTGCAGAATGCATTGAGATGGATTTTACAAACACTGGCTGTTCTATTACTTAGAACTATTGCAAAGGTAGGAAATTACTGTCATTTAACTGCATTTTGCCTCAGGAAACTATCTATCATAGAATCAGAAAGATTCAACCTATATTTATAAGGAAAACGGTTGCTGAGCTGAGATGTACATTTTTGGTCGACCTGTTAACATAGAACTCTATGGGTGTGCTCTCTGACTGTCTGCACCGCTTCACAGTCAGAGCCTCTCGGACTAATACTACCGTACCTAAAAATTAATATAATCAGGCACATGACTTTGAAGAAATCCACAATGTTCTTCATTAATTTAATGGCCTTTTTAAGTAGTGATTCCCTGTGAAGACACTCTAAATGCATTTGGCTCTCAGCGAATAATAAGTTTGACGAGTTTGATCAAGCATGTTGTATGTGAGTCTTTAAGTTTAAGGTTATCGGTTTATGATTAAGTCTTCATTTAATAACTTGATTGATTAAGACTTTATTATGAATTGAAGAGCGTGTCAACCAATATGCTGTGGCACAATAAATACTGGGAATTTATGTCGTATGGAATTGCAAAAACCATCAAAGCTGTAATATAACGCCTTAAAAGCTAGTAACCCGATATAACTTAGACTACTACTTTGCCATAATTTAATAGTAGAGTGGTGAAGTCCCAGGCCACACACCCGCCAGTTTCGAGTTGACAATGCCTGTTTGGCTCACATGCACAGCTGTGGTATATATGTTTTATACATATTTTCAGCAAATTTAAGCGTATTTAAGAATATCATCGTTATTCTTGTATCATAATGTGTCAACCAATTTACTGTCAAATGCATAACCTTCTTACCTATTGTTGTAGAGGGCAAAATATTTCCCCAGTAAAATAACAACGCTACAAATGTCGGTACTTCAACCGGAAGTTGTATAAGTAGAGTTGATGGAACTCTTTACAGTTAGTTTCCCACGAGCTATGTTATTCAAATTTTAAACTAAAACAAGAATAACAAAACATATCCTAAAATTTTAATCATATTTTATTTAATATAAAATAAATAATCATATGTAGTTCTTCTTCTCAATAAACTCGACAAAGTGTATCACCACCTCATTTGCATAATTTATTGATATTTGTTGGTCAGTTAAAGAATGCAATATTATTTTATCTTTATCTTATAATCATCCATAATATAAATCAAAATAGTCGTGTTTTTCCTTAAGTGTGCATGTTTCTGTCGAAAATATCAAACGAAAAATTACTCTCTGACGTCAGAGGTGGGGGTGTCATTTTGAGACTCCGCCATGATTGCAACATTGACGAACAATGAGACCAGGATTTATGTCTCAACCCAAGAGGATAAAGGACACCCAACTGACATATTCTAACTGTATTCGAAAGTTTAGACTGTAAAGATCACCTATGAATGATATTTGCTGACCAGCGACCCAATATCTACGAACAAATGTCCCTTGAAAGTGTGTTTGCCAACCCACCGCCTCTGGTTGGGTTGGCTAACAAAGAATCTGGGGAGGAAGCCAAAGAAAGGTCGAGTAACACGCCGGAACCATCTCTACTTTGCTATTATCCTGTCACTAAGTATTTTACTACATTTTACGGGACATTTTTCTCCACAAACTAAGCAGGTTGAAAGGTAAAATTGAGAGTATTTAGCGTTGTCAAAGGTATGCATAAATTATGATAATGAAACAAAGGATCTGCTACGAGGCCGCAAGTCAGTGAGACTCAAAGGGTTTCCACTGTAGTTGCATGTTCAATTTTATTCTTTCGTAAGTCGTCGTAGCATGTACACGTGTACATCTTTTATATTTCTGTGTAGTGTGTCCCCCTATCTAGCGTCTGTATTGGAAATTGAAAAATCCCCTATCGTTTTCAGAAGTGCCACATGGCAAGCAATGGGCGAGTCCATTTGGAAAGGGATATCAATTTCTTTAATACTTCTGAGCTTGGCAGGGCGCAAAATCCTGTTTGAAGTAAGTTTGTAAAATTACTCAAATAACTCTTGATAATACAGCTCCCAAATTTTCGTTTTTTGACTTCTGATAAACGGGCCAAAATTGACTAAATCTGGTGGAAACGAAAGTAAACGTAACCCTCTCACCCCCTGGAGTAGAATAGTCTAAATTGCGACGACCTTAAAACGATTTATCACGCTGCCGAAGAAAATGGCCTTAAAATGGGAAAAAGTAATTTTATTGGTACCCTGAATAGTTACGCTTGTGATTTGTGTCGATCATTTGGTTAGAAGTACACTTAGATCATCAAATTGGGCGAACAACCCTTATCGTGTGGTCAAGTGGTGCTGTCGTGTCAGAGTGAAATCTAGGTCACGAGACGGCCGCCATCTTGGATCCATCGTGTTAGGCTGTCACGTGGTTAGTTGTTATGCTGTGGTTTCCAAGGCCGGACGTGTCGTGCTGAAGTCCGCGAGATCGGGCACATCGACTCGGGTCCCACTGCTGACTGTACTGTTAGAATATAGCTCTGACTCGTACAGTCAGAATCTAGAACTAGGTCAAGCCACACAGCTGTTTTAGTTGCAGTCTTACTTTAAGCCACTGCTACATATTAACATCAATACAGACATAGCGAGTTCTAGTCACTCAACCAGTGGTATTGACTTCCAAGTTGAAGCCAGTAATATTGTTGACACGGGCCGACCAACGTACCATATTTTGCTCTAGATCTATGTCATAGTGTTTGGAAAGTGGGCCATATTTGGATTAATCTTATCATCGCCATGCAACCACTCTATATATGCCGTATATTTTCATTTTTATCGCATGGTTTGTTGACGGAACTTCAGAACTAATACTTGCAAGCTGAGTTCATAGTGTGAGCTCTTAGTTGTACAAGTGTTTGTCCTGCTCATATTTCAGCTGTCAGTGTTAGCTTAGACCAAAAAAGGAAAACTGATAGCTTTGGCTCCGTTTAGTAGCATACACAATTAGATCTGGTTGTGTTAGTAAAACATCCACCAATCATTTATGAAGATTTATTTTGGATGTTTTTGCAATGGAAGTAGAGCTATACTGTCAGTGCCACTAGGATCCAGTCCACTTGAAGTTTTACACTGAGATCTTTGTGTTGATCTAGAGTTTTAGGTTTGCTGAATGGCTCTGCAGTTAAAACCAGAGTAGCATCCACTCAGAAAGCATGAACTTTGCGATTCCCACGTGGAACACGTATCGATTCGAGTTGGTGGTACAAAGTTGTGCTCAGCCAGTGAACATACCCGAGGCCTAGATTCACCTTGAATCTAAAATATAGATAAATGTAAAATATTGATGTATTTCTGTAGGGAGGGGGTCGTTCTAATCTAATTACCCTTCCCCACTTTTTTCATGCACCACCATAGCAACTCCAATATACTTGCACTGAAGTATATTTGGTCTATTTATATGTGTTTGTTTAGTGGACAATTCCTGTGGCTACTTAGTGTATTGCGAAGTTTCAGTTGATCAGATGTGTAATAGGATCGAACGCAACAAGTGTCAACCTTGGTGAGACATACTGACCAGAACTTGACATAATTTCTGCATACTTTTGACTAAAAATTTGTACACCTTGGAGGTATCACGAACCTTTATGGTAACCATCTACCAAAAGAAAAGATGAAACGATGTTGAAATGATGACTCTCAATAAACCTTCTTCCTGCTTATTGATCCCATGTCAAAAATGAAAATATACTCGTGGCCATTTAATAAGATGTTCCCATGATGTCTTGCAAAAATGTTTTGATAAGGTCCCTTGTCCCTTAAAAATGTAGTTGTCCCCCAAAAAACACCATTATATGACACTACTCTTCACGCTATGTTCTCATTATTGTGTTTCAAAAACGTATACCTCAGATTATTTTCTTATTTGAAACACAATAGTTCTGTACTCAAACCTTTTAGTTTCTTGGTTACTTTTATTAGATATCTCGTTTATTAATCAGTGCAAAGTGATGTCCCCTTACCAAAAAAGATGTATATGAGAGAACCTGTAACAAGAGGTTCTTTTGGTTTTAAAAATGGAAATTTATGCAATGCCCTCTGGGTTAGCTCTACAGTTAAAGGGATAAAATAAAATCAGCATTGGTGCGTCTGGGAGACCAATATCTGATAACACAAACCCCAACTGTTGGTGGATCTTAAAGCCCAATATTTGATATTTATCTCACCCCAGATATTTTTTCTCCATAGACTTAACATTGGAAACTCGTATCTAACATCCATTAGATATTTAGGAAAAATATCCAATGGGGGATAATGTCACAAATATTAGCCCATTAGTCAATATTAAGGGTGTGATAAATTCAGAAACTCATTCAAGTTTAGGGTCAGAGCTCAATCCCATCTCATTTGAATCACATAGCAATTCACAAGGCGAAGCCTTTTAAATTACTATGTGATTCAAACTCGATGGGATACGAGCTCAGACCCTAAACTTTCATTGGTTTCCTCTATAAACCCCCACCACCACCGAACTGAATGAGGCTGTTGTACTGATTAAGGGTCCAGCTTGAGAGCTGTTTGTTTGTATGAGACTTTAGGCAAACCCAACTCCAATGAGTCCTAGATATCCATGATGTGACGCTCCTCCACTAGGTTTTCACATGCCCCCTGGTCATCCTGTGGCACAGGACTTGTCAATGAGGCATGAGGAGAATGGCAGCTTTTCGCCTTTTATTTTCCTGACAGCAAGGGCCATGGTTAACAAAAATTTAATCCAGTGAGAATATAAATTTTTTTGGGAGGTGGGGGTTCACAGCATTGAAATTCTAAAAATCTAAAAAGCTCAATTTCCATAAGCTTCCAAGACCTCTGCTGGGGGCCTTACCAGGCCCCCGCCGATTTCCACTGGGTTATGTTTGTAATCCAAAATGCCATCACCATCCCTGAGTTCCAGTAAATGTCCTTTAGCTCCTCCCACTCTTTCAAAAATTTGCATCCGCCATTTTTTGACCCAATTTAACGAACTTCTAACATGATGTCACCCCCAAGTCTACGTCAGAATTCACAAAACTCACCAGTCAGTATCAAGTACCTAGAATGGAGATAGCAGCACACTTAAATTAGCCGAGTAATGCAAAAGCCCTGCTCTACCAGAAGCTACGATCTTGGACCAAGCGTCTGACCCAGATTGAGAAAATTGTCCAGAAAAAAAACAACAACAAAAACCAACGTGTTTGTTGCTGCCCATATAGTGACTGTGACATCCACGCAACCAGTACCCACTTTGTAGATATTCTGTAAGAAGCGGATCTAATGATAACCACTACTAAGCTATTCAGATTATACTGTTTAATATATCAGAAACCCGCTCTAGTGTTATATAAATCGAAAGTAGAATCATTTTCCCAATCACCCATCTGTAAAAATGACCCTCAGCCCCATGATGTGGCCGACACCGAGATGTTTCCGCATTATCTCAGGCTCTCTGAAGCAGCAAATTCCACAAGAGTTTTCCACCTTTTTTTCTGACCCCCAACTGACAACCCTGTTTAAAATACAGCGCATGCCAAACTAATTCATTTTCTATTACCAAAATCCCTCTAAATGTGTGAATAACGAGGTGGGTGAACGTGTGGAGAAAGAGTCCATGGGAAATTAAGAACCAAGAGATTATGAGTCATATTTATGAGAAGTGTCATGTCAGCATAATTGTATTAGGAGATTGTGCCTATTCAATGTCTCATAAATCGCTCTTAGCAGAAGACAGATACAAAGATAGTCACATTTTCCAGGGCTCTCCCCTCAATACTGTGTGTGTTCTTGTGAAGACTTATTTCATTAACTTGATGAAACAAAAATTGAAAATATCTATGATTATTGTTTGGGTCAATGGTGTACTCTTTAAGTAAACATGGTTGTCAGAGTGCTATGAAATCTGTGAAATCTGATTTTTATAAAACACAAAGATATTTTTGTCGCTGTTAAAAGGCCTCAATACAACATGTGTATGTAAACCCCATATTGTTTCAGGAACTCTATTTACCCAATTTCCCTGTAAATGTGTGCATTATTACTTCCATCATTTTCAGGGTTCTCCCTGACAAGCTCCCTATAGACATTGCATGGATGACAATCCCTGAAATTCCTAAAACCCTTGCACTGTTACCATACAAACCACTTTGAATGCATAGCTAACACCAGGAACCAACTTCATCCTACAATCTCCCATGTTTATATTTGGTTTAACATAAATAGGACATGGGAGATAGGGCTCTGCTTGGAGAGCACAGACTGTAGTACCAGTCCTACCCACCAGAGGAAACAGTTTACATCGTTTTTGGGTTCCCAGTAAGGTTGTTCATTGTGGTCTGGTGGGGAGTTCGTCCCAGCAAATAACTTCAAGGATATTCTCCAAGGGCTGCTGACATCCCTGAGTAAAGAGCCTCTTGGGTGTCTCAAGTCTAAGGTCTTATCACAGGAGATATAACCTCTTTATGGCATTGTGCCAAAAGAAAACATGAGGAAAGAAGTTCTGGTTTGAATAGCTACTGAAAAGGGAACATATTCTGGGGGCAGAGATGATAGTTTTCCAAGGAAATCCTTGCTCTTATTTCAAGTTTATAGAACTATTTTTTCTGCCATAAAACAAAGATAATAAAAAAATGTGAGTTTGATTCATAGCAAAAAAACAGTGGTTTAAACCTCAAGCTCCCCACACATCCTCAATCCCACCATATTTTCTGTCTCTGAGGCAATAAATTCCACATAACAAATACCTTCACTTTTTCTGACATCCCTCGATATATAGAAACAGGGCTGTAAAAATGAACAAGCCCCCCATCCTAAATACAAGGGAACTTTGCTTAAAGGGCACCCCTCTTTAGGAGATACCTTTGCTAGGAACAGATTTATTCCCATCCATTAGATGTTTTGAGTTTATTCCACTTAAGGTGAACCTTCGGTCTGCAACGAAGGGTGTCTTCTTAAGGGGGGTGTTACTGTATACCTGAAATAAAATACCGGTGTTTTAGGTACCGAAACAGGAGCCTCTTCTATATATTTGACTCTTTATTACAGGACTCCATTCTTCTACGATGATGATGAGGACACACAGGAGTACGACCCAGAGGCCATGATGGCCAAGTTCACGCCACAGGAAGACCTCCCCCCAGCACTTCCAACGGAAGAAGCCGCCGCGCCAGAACCACCACCACCAGAGCCCCCTACCGAGGAGGAACCAGACCTGGAGCAAGATGCCCCACAGCACGATGCCCCTCCCACCCTGGAGGAAGAACCTATGGACACAGCCAGCCAAGACTACCCTGACCAGGAGCCCACATCTCCACGGCCAGGACACCTCTCCAAGTCACCCTCACATGAGGGGCGGTCCCATAAGAGCCGGTCGAGCCGGCGGCGACACCGAGGTGAACAGAAGCACCGACATAGCCGGCGGCACCGTCACACATCTGGCCACCAAGACGAGGCCCCGCAACTGGACAGGGAAGACCCCAACGAGCTGTCGGCTTCAGACCCTGTGAACGCCGTTGACCCAGGCGACCTGGAGGACGGAGAGCTGGAAGATGGGGAGATTGACGATGTGCCCACTGAACAGGGTCCTCCACAGTTATCACCCCATAGACCTGGGAGGAACTCTCCAAGTGACAGTGAGAGCGACACAGAGAACAAACCCAGGGAGGGTGAGTGTTTGAACATCCTTCCATATTACACTTTGCAGAGATGGCAGCTTTCCTTGTTTTCATTTCTAGTTAGTAGAATTCTTTATTCTTATGTAAAACTAAGAGAAAATGAATTGGGCCTCATTGACATTGTAGTTCCTCTCCACTCATGCCAGCCGCATTCCATGGCAAACAACGATGTGTTTTCCATGTTTTCTAAGTCTCTCTAAGGCAGTAAATTTCACATGAAATACATTTTTTTGTTACATGTATATCTGCATGACACCAAGTGACATCTCTGGTTTTATATATGATAATTTCTGCATGTTTTAACACTCCATACTACACTTTGACTTAGTAATGTCTGCAACCTTTATCTCTTCATATTGTACTTAATGGCAACACATTTATAGTGCCATATAACACTTGATAATGGGTACAAGATTTATAGTGCCATATTACACTTGATAATGGATACAAGCTTTCTAAATCTATGCTACGCTTTATAATGGTTGTATACTACACTCAGTAATGTCTGCAAGCTGTATCGCTCAGTCAGCAAGTGTCAAATGAAGGTACCACAGATGCACTGTTTTTGGTTACTTTTATTATGAACTCACCTAAATAGAAAAGGATATTTTACAATGAATGTCTTGCAGTTTGCAGATTACCCTGAATATTTCTATCGAGTCACATGAAATCACGACATTGGTGATTGGTATCTATATCGAAAAAAGTTCCAGAATTTATTGTAAAATGATATAGCAGCTTAATTTTGAGTACTTTGTTCTTGAAGATGAAGAGTCGGGAGACGAGAATGAGTCAAAAATAAAAGCGATCAAGAAAGGAGAGGCAGGAGGCGAAAATGAGGCAAAAAAGAAAAACAATAAAAAGAAGCGACATGAAAAACGAAAGCGAAAAAAGGAGAAAGAAAAGGTTAGTAAAGGGGAAAAAACAAAACTATTTCGTCATCTTGCTTCGAGCGTAGTTCCAATTGCAAATCATCCAATGATTATTGATTACTCTCTTTTCGATGTGTAGTGTCAATATTTCTGTATGTCTTCAAAGCCAGCCCTTCACAATCCACAAGCCCAGTTTACACTGGAAGTTCACACTTAACATGGGAAGACTAGTATTTGTATTAATTAATCACCAATAGAGAAATAAATATTATTGTTGAACATGATGGTAAGTATCGAGACCACAAACCATAAATGAGTCGAGATATATTGGTGAATTTTTTTTTTTAATCATTAATTTTTTTTTTTTATTATTATTTTTTTTACATTTTCTTTTACATTTTTTAGCCTGTTCGTAGACCCTGCATTTTATCTCACCCCTGGTACAAGTTTAGCCATAGGAATAACATTAGACAAATATACTCAACGATCACCCTGGTAAAGTGACAATACTACGCCACGGCCGTGGCATAGTGGATTTTCTAAGTATATTTCCTCTATATCTATCTTGTTATTTAAACAATAGAAAGGGTGAGATAAATCCAGAACCGCACTCGACTCGATGCAGTTCTATATAAGAACCTTACCTCTAGTGTGAAACCCTGTATACTCCACTAAGGCCAAGAAGAAGCGCGCCAAGTACACGGACCATGACCAGGTGGACACTGAGGACGGGAAGCTGAGCTGGCCGGCGGGACCCGGACGGCCGCCCGCCGGGCCCGACGCCTTCCACCGGCTCCGAGGAGAACGGTCGCCGCCCGGACCCTACGACAGCCCCTACGACAGTCCGCCGGGCCCCTACGACAGCCCCTCCGACGAGGACGATTACGGCCCGCCCGCCAAGATCATGAGGTGAGGAGGCATACTTAACCCTTTACAGGCCATGAAATTCTGCGCATTTACTTTATGGATGGCCCCTCGAGCCCCCTGCATATGAACAAGTATTTAGTGTCGGTATATACCACTAGGGGACGGGCCCATTGCCTTCAGAACACATATTCTGATTGTTTTATTGCTTGGTATGACATGATAGAATGAATGTTATTACTTAGAGATGGCAGTTTTCCTATTTTCCAAGGAAATCCTTGATTTCATTTTCATCCCTGATAACTTGTTTTCACTAAAATGTTGATGAATAATATTAGACCTATGATCAGTAAAAGTTCATTATTAATCCATTATTTCTCAATGGAAAGCGGTGATATTATAAATCACTCGGTTATCACTGGATGGAAGGTCATTGGTGTTGAAATTATATCAAATTAGCAAAGGTCATGAGTGAAATTGCACATAAACGACCCATACCACCGTAGTAGAGATTATTATCTCACCCCTA
This sequence comes from Alentia gelatinosa, assembly GCA_950022655.1. NCBI lineage: Eukaryota > Metazoa > Annelida > Polychaeta > Phyllodocida > Polynoidae > Alentia > Alentia gelatinosa. Next base: position 57,309,356 of record OX465584.1, on the reverse strand, counting down.
GTATTTTTTCTCCATAGAATAACAATGGGAACTCGTATCTAACGCCCATGAGATATTTAAGAAAAATATCCAATGGGGGATTGTGTCACAAAAGATAGCCCATTAGTCAATGTTAAGAGTGAAATAAATTCAGAAACCCATTCGAGTTTAGTGTCAGAGCTCGTACCCCATCTTGTTTGAATCACTACATAATCATTCACGCAGCGTCGTCTTGTTAACGACTACGTTATTCAAACTCGATGGGATATGAGCTCTGACATTAAACTCATAGGTTTCCTCTATATTATCTCACCCCAGATATTTTTTCTCCATAGACTTAACATTGGAAACTCGTATCTAACACCCATTAGGTATTTAAGAAAAATATCCAATGGGGGATAATGTCATAAATGTTAGCCCATTAGTCAATATTAAGGGTGAGATAAATTCAGAAACCCATTCAAGTTTAGGGTCAGAGCTCGATCCCATCTCATTTGAATCACATAGCAATTCACGCGGCTTCGCCTTGTGAATTACTACGTGATTCAAACTCGATGGGATACAAGCTCAGACCCTAAATTTTCATGGGTTTCCTCTATAGTATCCCATTATGTTGTCATCAGTAAAATAGAAACAGGTTTTCCATCAACATTTTGAAGCATAAGCTTCTTTCATTTACTTGGTCTCTCTGAGGCAGAAAACAGCACGAGAAAAATATTCCTGGCCCCAAATGACATTCCTGGATTCAATGTTCATGTTACAGAAAATCAAGCAAGAAGCAGCAGCAACAACAACAACAGCAACAGCAACAACAACACCAACAACAGCAGCAGCAACATCAGCAGCAGCAGAGCATGTTGAGTATGTTGTCGGGAGAGTACACGGAGGGACCGCTGACCCCGCTCGAGAAGGAGGTACGTGAAGAACCCCAAAGACTCTTACTTTAACATTTCTACAACTCATATGCCCTTTCAAAAAATCTAAATTTCAGTTAGCCTTAAACCAGGGCTGCAAGTTTTCCGACAAATGACGGAATTCCGACATTATATTGAATCGACAACACTAGAATATATGTATAGATTCATAGCCGTTGTGGAACAAAATAATTTCATAAATTTTTTTTTTTTTTTCCAAGTGTTTTAAATTTCCGATGTTATTTCTTCAGTCCCGACTTTTATCCCTGTTAAATAGTTAATTCTTCGCCCTAGCCTCAGCCTCTTAATGCTACCCAACCCAAAAACCAATTTAGCACAAATCAAAGGCTAGATTTGTTTTTATTTTTTATATTATATACCTTTAGTGTTATGCATAATCAAGTTCTTGCACATTGCAATACTTGACTAAGACCTTGAATAGAATGAATGATAAGATATTCTCAGGAGTTTCCTTTCTTTTGCTGCGTACAGGAAATGTTCCAACAAATGCGGATTGGCTCAAACAAGATGAAGAAAATGGAGAAGGGGAGATTGTACAAGGAGATACAGCAGCAGCATCGGCGGGATAAGAAGCAGATGCCCCCAAAACAGAAGTGCAAGTTCTACATGGAGGGAAAGTGTGCCAAGGTGAGTGGAAATCTGCGCCTTGATTTCTGGCGAGAGAATGAGGGAAAACATTCTGACCGTCAGTAATGAAAGGTTATATACACATTATTACCCACCTGATACGGAGTCTCCATACTAAGCCTATGGAGATTACAGATCGCTACTGAGGAGGATACGGAGCTCCGTACCCTCCTAGATGATTTTGATCTGAGTGGCTGTATTCTCTGCTTAGTTGATATGTAGTAAAACTCCGAGAATTAGCGAGACGTATTGCATAGTAGGGTCAACTACAAGGAGAATACGGCCACATGCATCAAGATCATGGTAATGTTTTACTATAAATCATCTTTCGCCTAATTCCTATAAAAAAAAAATTATTAAAAAAAAAAAATTATAAAAGAATCTTGGAAATGATTAGAAAATCGACAGAAGCACAGTACATTGTTTATATTAAATAGTTCCTAATTTGCTCCTGAGGTTGCAGAAAAAGCTGTATTGTACTGAGTAGAATACAGCTTTCCGTATTCTACTTAGTAGCGATCTGTAGGATCCATAGGTTTAGTATGGAGACTCTGTATTAGATGGGTAATAATTAGTTAACCTTGAGTTATCCTTGTCATAATTGGGTAATTAACATATTTCCACATTTTTTCCTAACCCCACTGACATCTCTATACTCTTATCAATTTCAGGGAAAGAACTGCACGTTCAGTCACGATTTCAAACCGCCGCGAAAGACAGAAGTCTGCAAGTTCTACATCAACGACATGTGTGCCAAGGGCAAAGACTGTGTCTACATGCACAATATCCTTTTCTGCATATCTCATGACAGGTGTATCTGCATGGATATTTTAGATTAATTAAAAAAAAAAAAAAATTTAGTCTAATAGACTATATTGAACCTTAAACTACCCAAACAACCAATTTTTTCTTTTTTTTTCACCTGCCAACACAGGGAGAGTAGGCTTGATGTCACTCAGTGATGTCACACCCACCAGTGTACATGGATACGGTGGTTAGGCACAGTTCTTAAACTTTCAGTCAAGGTAGCATCAACATTGAGAACAGATGTCACCTCGTCTTATTTCTAGATTCATTTTAAACGGAATGATTAAAAAGTATTTAGATCAGAATAGGATTTCATTAATTCTCTGACCAAATTAAGTGCTATGAAACTTGTCTGTGCTTTATAGTCCACAAACAACTAAGTCACCAAATTAGATGTTGATATTTTAAATGATGGACTGGGTCATGTATCTGAGCCAGATACCCATTTGGAGACAGAGTTAGTGGAAGTAGGACTGGTTTCCACTAGGCAACCACTGTGAATCGCCCACAACACACACCCAGGGATGGTTCATTTGTTAATGATTACATTCAATGCCTTCCTAGTTCCTCCCTGTGTCTCCGTCAGGGCTGTAGAATACACATGTACTACTTTGAGTTTGTTCTCGTTGGTGAGAGATATTGCGTGCCCTGTTGGCTTCCTTCACTCTGCATTACGCGACTACCCGTGTAAGTACTACCACATGGGACAGGAGTGTCTTCTCGGTGACGACTGTAAGTTCTCCCACGACCCCCTGGACGACCACACGCGACCCATATTTGAGAAGGTAAGTTGTGTCGCGTGGCTCACTTGCCTACGAAGTAATGAACAAGTCTCTGTGACCTCACCAAACCAGAGATGGTAGCCCTCCTATTTCCCAAGAACATCCTTGTTTTTATTTCAGTTTATAGAATTCTTCTACCTTTTGTAAAAAGAAATATATTTTTTTAAATTACATGCCACGTCTCCCATGAACTTGTGTAAAATAAAGAATAAATTGGGACTCATTCGCACCAATAAAACAGTGGTTCAAACCTCCCCACATACCCCAGCCATATTCCAAGGCCAATAATGGTATGTTTTCTTAGTCTCACTGAGGCAATAGATTCCACATGAGAAATATTTCCTGTATTTTTCCATGGCCCCAACTGACATCCCTCACCAAACAGAATTAGTTTCCTTAGGAGTAGAGCCGGTATATTTCAGAACACTGCCGTTATACCGTGATCCCGATTAGAAAACAAAACCATAAAACAAGACACTTGATCATAGAATTAATGATAAAAATAGTGGGAAAAACAAAAAATTAATTCAATTTGTGTCCATTAACAGGGTAGATGGAACTTATTTTCTATGATTGACCCTTCACAGGTGGAAGTATGTGGCAGAGCCCTGTTGGTTAGGAAGGGGGTGTGTCTATTTTCGTCCAACCCCACATTTGATTTTATCATGTTATATGTCAAGTCGTCCTTAATTTCATTGTCTTACCTAACAATGTTAAATGTTATATTATCAGTATTATCTCTGCAAGTTTCATGTTTATTTATCCATTATTTCTTGATAAATGAATGACAACAATTAGGAGGAGGCTAGGTTATTATCTCATTGACAGCTACCGCTTAACTTTATCGGCTAAGTCATCAGGGGGAAAAAGATAACTTTGAAAACGTAAATTTTCGTAAATATTGTAAATGCTGCGTCCAATAAGAGGGTGGATAGAACTTATTTTTCATGCTTAATTATGTTATTATGATCCGCAATAGATTGGGGGGGGGGGTGTCTTTTTTTGTGTTTACATTATGCAATATTAATTGACATGGCATAATTAGAAGGAAACACACAAGATGAAAATAACTTGGTCCGTACTCCACCGAGTTTGACTGCAGAGTAATTCACAAAGCGAAGCTGAGTGAATTACATAGCGGTCAAATTAGGTGCAATGCAGGCCAAGTTACTTCTATCAAGTGCTTTTCTAATTTTATTTCACCCATATAAGATCATTCATTAATTCAATAACTTACCAAATGAGCCATCGAGTATTTGTTACCCTATCTTCACAGTTCAGTCTCAAAAGGACGTAACTAGCCTACCGAGACCTAAAACTAAACAAACAAACAAACAAACAACTACCTTCACAGCCGTAGAGTATGAGTTCCTAACCATAAACCTATGGAGAAAAATACCAGGGTGAGATAATACATATTGTCTCTAGTTTCAGACTGGCTAAGTTAACCTGGTCCAATTAGACAGCAGGCAATTCGTGTAGGGATTGATGTATCATGTTTTGGTTATTTCAGATCGTGCACGAAGAGAAGGACTTTGTGACGATGATGATACAACAGCAGCATCCTCATGGACACAATCAGCATGGCCAGCCGCAGGGCCCCCCGCACCTCTCCCCCAGCAAGCGGGGTAAGTGTGGTCCTCCTCACGGAGTACACGGGCAGTACGCCAACGGACAGTACGCCGACTCCCGCACCAGGACTTCTCTGTCTAATTTCTTTTATTGATCACATCTGATTTTACTAAAAAGTTTTTAGGTTTCTGCATTTTGGGATGAGCAATAAAAGTGGGCTATCCGTACATACACTGATACATAAACTGGTTTTCATCGGGGCCTATCAACAATTGTAACAACTACGCCAACTCCCGCACCAGGACTTCTCTCTCAAATTTCTTTTATTGATCACATCTGATTTTACTTTAAAAAAAGTTAGGTTTCTGCATTTTGGGATGAGCAATAGAAGTGGGCTATCCGTACATACACTGATACATAAACTGGTTTTCATCGGGGCCTATATTATGACAGAAAACACGAGAGGTAATAGTTTGCCCAAGACACGACAGTCAAACTTATGCAGATGACCACGGCAGTTTATTAATACATAACTAGTAACAAGAGAATTAATAATTAAAAAAAAAAAATTCAATATGTAGCAGTGTCTGTGAAGGTAGAATGGCAGCCTGAGACAAAGCGTTGACCAGATCGGGCCAGCGTGGCGCCACCGGTAGGTTGAGAATACCTCCGCCCCCTCTAGCGGTGTTTCTGAGTAATATAGGCGGCTAATAAGTTACATTAGTCTATACATCAACAATTGTAACAACTACGCCAACTCCCGCACCAGGACTTCTCTGTCAAATTTTGTTTATCGATCAGATCTGATTTTACTACAAAGTTAAGTTTCAGCTTTATTGGAATGAACAGTACAGAGATGTTAGTTTTCCATTTTTCCGTAGAAATTCACTTTTTTATATTCTGTATATGTAATTGCTTTTCCTTGAAGAAACTAATGATTTTGCCTCATTTGTGCCAATAAAACTGGTTTGAACCTCCCCAAAGACCCTCGGCCCCATACCATGACAGACAAGAGACATATTATTTAAGTTTCCTCTGTTTCTCCGAGACGCGAAAAATATTTCCACTTTTTCCCTGGATTCCAACTGACATCCCTGAGTCAATAAAAGTGGTCTATCCGTACATACACTGGTCTTCATCGGAGCCTATCAACAATTGTAACAACTTAAGACGACAAGCGATACATATTGTTTAGAGTCATTTACTGGTTGACTAGGTATAAACACTCACTAGAAGACTGCCCACAGTGGTACACGATCTACAAGTACTACAAGTATTCTGACAACTCCTAGCTCAGAGAAGATAATGAAATAAAACCAGCCAGATGCAAAAATAATGTGATAAAATAAAACCAGTACTACAAGTATTTAGACGACACCTAGCTCTGCCAGATGCAAGAAGAATATGATGAAATATTATATAATCTAGGAAGGCCCTTTTTTGTACCTTGCACAATGATATTCATTTAATAATTTTTACTATTGTTCGCTAAGACAGACTTAGCGGCCCATGATGTCGTCCATAAGGGTTGAATTAAGTTGATCCACATTGTCCCTGAGTCTCCTTGACATACAGAAAAGGATCTCCATGTATGGTCCTAGATAATTAAACGGGTCCCTGGACTCCACCACTGAATGAACCTCCCAAGAGATCCTTAGCCTTAGTTACCATTTTCAATCATAGAGGGCACCACTGGAACGCGAAAGTGGGGCCACCTAGAAATGTGCCAACGAGATCAACGAAATCTCAGTGCCAGTATCAGACCTGTGATGAATGTCACTGAATATTCTGTGATGTTAACCATGTGTCGGTGTGTTATTTACAGGTCATCCACAGCAACAGGGGTACGACAACTACATGGACTACGGCCCGCCCGGTCCCCAGCAGCAGCAACAACAACAGCAGCAGCATCAACATCAGCTTCCGCCACAGCAGCTACAGCAGCAGCAGCCGCCATCACAGCAGGCCCAGCCTCCACCCTCAGACCTGAAGAAGATCCCGTCACTGTTCGACATCGAGGTCTTCCCACCACGCAAACCCGACGGCACCAAGTCCGGTGACGACTCGCCAGCTGAGGGTGAGGGGGCGGCAGATGGGGCTGAGGTGGGGAGGACGCCCGACCAGCACGACTCGCTCAACACAGGGCCTGGGGACTCGGGCGCAGACAATGATGCTGCCGCCGCATCACAGCCCATGATGCCAGGACAGGGACCCATGTCTAACATGGCCCCGCACAATATGGGTCCTCGTGGTCCCATGCCACCTAGAGGTCCGATGGGAGGCCCACCGCCACCCGGGATGTTGGGCAGGCCGCCACACCCGGGGATCATGGGCGCTCCGCCGGCCGGACCCCCAGGTGGTCCACTAGGTGGTCCTCGAGGCATGGGTGGACCAATGCCGCCACGCTCAATGGCCCCCGGATCAGGGATGCCTCCGTTAAGGTGAGTCCGCACTCCTGATGCAGAAATGCCAGTTTTCGATTTTTCCGATGATATCCACTTTTTCATATTCAGTATATGTAATTTCTTTGTCCTGTCGAATAAAGATGATATTGATTTAGCCTCATTTATACCAATAAAACAGTGGTTTGAACCTCCTCAAAGACCACCAGCCCCATGCCATAGTCAATAAGGACATATTATCCAAGGTTTCCTGGTCTCTCTGAAGCAGAAAAATCCACACAAAATGTGGCCACTCTTTTTCACTGACCCCAACTGACATCCCTATCTTACAGGCCACCTAGATTCTACGGGGACATGTCAACGGCAGGTCCCCCGCCTGGCCTGCCGCCACAGTTAGCCCACCAGCCGGGGCTGCTCGGCCCACCGCCCGGCATGCTGCGCCCGCCCCGCATGGCCATGCCGCCCGGCATGCACCCACTCGCCTGCCCAGGGGGAGACCCGCGGGGTCTGGGACCGCGCCCACCCATGGACACGGGCTACTATGGCGAAGGGCCTCCTCTCAACAACCAGCAACAACAACACCAACAGCAGCAGCAGCAGCAGCAGCATCATCAGATGCACAAGAACGACACCATTCAGAGCCCTGAGCCAGAGCCACGGATACTGCCAATGCCAAGTAAGTCTGTCTCCACTGCTTACATTAATTAGAAAAGTCTCAATTTAGATCAATGCGTTTCGATTTTAATTCATTGGTAAGTTGTGTTGTTTGGTTCTTTTTGGGAGGGGGGGGGGGAAGATCCCCATATATACACACGCAGAGAGAGGAATTTAGATAAAGTTGGGTTTTTTTTAGATTATTTTCCTGAAACATTTCTACCTACAGGTAGATCTTCCAATTTAAGGAACTTAATTCCAGAAAGATGTACATCAATATAAGGGATAACGATTAAATTCGGATTTTTTTCTTCAGTCCCAACTTTCATCCTTGATTCATGATAGACAGCAATGATCTCTTCACCCTCTTGGTCGCCTTGCCTCTGTGTGGTGAAGGCCGGATATGCTTACATGCAAGCATAACTAAAATGAGTTTGCTCAGTGGTAAAGAACACTGGACTTGTAATATCAAGGTTGTCGGTCTTTGTGGGTTTGAGTCCCACTGCAGCCACTTCTCTCCTTCACCCCCAGCAGTGAGTGGTAGATTTACTGCTATATCAAAGGCCATTCCTTCTAATACAATGTCTATGTGGTTTGGGAAGTAAAACTCACCTCGGTAAATGTGTTGGGATAAAATTTCTACCCGAATTCATTTCATAGATTCAGTCAAACCCAAAGTAAGTCTGATAGAATCTATTGGATGTTAAACTACCAATATTATATGTTTAGTCAGTCATTTTGGTGAGCACCCTTTAGCTGTCGGGAATCTTGACCCAGTATCGTGGACGGTTTCAGATCTGGATCATCCCGGGATGGAGAAGGGCGGCGACCACTCCGGCTTCGGCGCAGACGACCTCGGCTTCCTCAGTAACTTACCTCCCAAACAACGGGAACTGTTTCTACGGATCCAACAGCAGCAACGGCAGAATGTACCCGAACAGGACCAAGGTCAGAAGGACAAAGACCAAGGTAGGTCAAATGTGATCGTTTAGATGAATGAAAGGAATATCGTCTTCGTTGTCACAAAAGTTACTACTAGAGAAGCCAGTTTTCTGATTTTTTTTTATCTTGAATTCAGGGATGCCAGTTTTCAATGTTTCCATTGAAATTCGTGTTTTCATTTACAGAATTGAATTTTATTTTCCTCGTGTATTATTGACATAACAATTGCTAAATAACCCAATTCAGCCACAGCCCATGATCCCCAACTGAACCTCCCCACTGACCCATGTTAAAACGTGAGCTTTCCATTGATCCCTCACTATAAATCGCAATTAATACCTAAACCCTGTGTTGCCATAAAAACTATTTCGATATCTCTTTTTCTAACTGGCATCCCTGTTAAATGACGGAGCATATGAGTATTCCCAACACTGTCCTGTCATTGTCACTTCTAGACAGAGATGGCAGTTCTCCACTTCTCCAGGGATATCCATTTTATTTATCTTCTGTGTATAAAATTCCTTTCGCTTGTGTGAAACTAAGATGATATTAATTAATCCCTAATCACGCAAATTGTACAGCGGTTTGAACCTCCCCGCAGACCCTCAGTCTTAGTCTGTGGCTGATAATGACATTTTCTTTTTAATTTACTAAAATCCTTCATAAAAAATCTGTGTTGTCAGGGATTTAGATTAAGATCCCCTTTGATTTTTGAGAGAAAAAATTGACTACTGAGTTGTGCAGTCGTACATGGGACTCATTACACGTCTCGTACCCCATTCCTCATGATAATGACATATTTCCTACTTTTTCTCTTTTAGCCTGAGGCAACAAATTTCCACGTAGAAAATATTCCACTTTCCAGTTGACATCCCCTTATGAAATATTTTTTAGATAGTAGAAATTTCCACAGAAAACCAGACAAACTGATTTTATTTAAAAGGTTTTATTGGGGGATAATTATACATCGAGATAGGGGCGGTAGAATTTGGGAATGTTGCGACGTTTCGTCTGATTTATCAGACTTCTTCAGGCAATGTTTTTTAAAATGACTTATCGTCCCGATTATATTCATACATCACCATTGCACGAGGATATTCTATCCTGCCCTGTACAGCTTGTTGAGTGTGTTTTCTGAAATTTTTGTTAGACCAACTGGCAACAGTTATCTGAGAATTTAGAAACTTGTTTCATGAACTGTGATTTCCATTCATCGACAGTGGTGGAGGACGACAACTGGTACTCGAGTGACGACGAGGAGGAGAGCGGACCCCCCAAGTCCAACCTGGCCAACCTGCTGCAGACCCTGAGTCAGGGGCAGGGCAAGGCGCCCCCGACCCCGCAGCCAGCCCCCGCCGCCCCGCCCAACATGCCCTTCGACATCGCCAAGGTGCTCAACGTCATCCAGAGTCACGGCATGTCCGTACCGCCACCTCAACAACAGCACATGCAGCAACCGCAAGCACCGGCACACATAAGGTAGGCACAGCAGTTATTTACTTAGGGGTCATCCATAAGATATTTATGCAGGATTCATGAGACGTGGCTATGGCACTTCTATGGGCAACCGATGCTACCTTGAAAATGACAATTACTCATCAAATCCAAACCGTTGCTATGCATTCTCCAGGTAAGTGATGTCAGAGAGAACATCACGCATAACAACCACCCTTCACAACAGTGAAAAAAAAAATTTGAAAACAAAGAAAAAGATATTTATGCAAAGTTTCTGCACAATTTTACACCCACCCCTCTCTCTTGTCTTGAATGCATTAAATTATAGAAGGAACGTAAGCAAAATTTACAACAATAAAAATACAACCGCATACTTACTTTATGGAGGACCCGTTATTTATTTATATTTTTAAGTGTATTTACATGTGGGTTGTTAACGGTTGGATGGTTGGTCTTATAGGTTATGGCTATAGCCTACTTTAGTACACCTGCTTGTAGAGTCACTAGATGACCTGACCACCTTGCTTCTCATAGCTCACTAAGAACAGATATTATATGGCCATACGATATCCTACTGTTATAGTTATTAGTAATTTGAGATATTTTTTTTTTTTAAACCAAGATATTTCAGTTTGGGGAGGATTTTTTGAGTCACATAGCCATTTTTAAGAACTCCTTTTCGAACATAGTTCTACCCCTAAAACTGGTTCCATCATAATATATTTGATTCTTATCCCCTCATTTAACATCTCAATGTGTGCGTGTAGGGGGGGGGGGGGGGGGAGGTGCATGAGTAGATCATTTTTTCAGCATATTTACACACATAGAGAAGTCACAATGGTTCAGAACTTTTTCTAAGAATCAGTCAAGACCCAATCAAATGGTATTGGTGTGTGAAACTATTTACAATATCATTTATCACCAGATATTGGCTTGACAGATATGCCCCCCATTATGAGGCACAGAAACAGATTTGTCCCTCATTTTGGGGCACATGGTTAATTAGCATACATATAGGTCTCAATTCCTGTGTGAACTGATCCATTAAGGTGTCACCATCAGGCGACCTACCTACCTTTCATATGTAGGTAGGGCATTGCTAATTGCTAATTAAAACAGAGATGTCAGTTTTTCCGTGAAAATACACTTTTCCATATTCAGTATATGTAATTTCTTTCCTTACGTCAAACAAAGATGATATTGATTTAGCCTCAGTAACACCAATAAAACAGTAGTATGAAACTCCCAACAGACCCTCAGCCCCATGCCATGACAGACAGGGACATTTTATCCATGTTTTCCCGGTCTCTCTATGGTCTCTCTAATCCACATGAAAAATATTTCCACTTTTTTCCCTGACTCCAACTGACATCCCTGTATTAAAATCGTCTACAGGTAGAGAAAGATACTCTGAATTCTAAAAAGGTTTGTATGTATTTCTGTTTTAAAATGCAAACTTGGCTCTCGGTACATCAAAGGTACATATATGTATTTAATGTTTTTGGTGTTGTCTGTTCCAGTTCTGCAAACCAGGGAATGCCAAATCGGGACCCCAGACAAGCAGCAGGTTCTGCAGCACCGCCGTCAAGACCGGACCCGCGACTGCGGCCCTCGTCGGCCCGCCTCGACCCACGTGCAGACCCACGACTGAGTCCGCGCGCCGACCCACGCTCCAGTCCGCGCGCCGAGACGCGTGGGGCTGGCGAGACGCGTGCCGACCCCCGCCTCAAGACACAGACCACCATGCCTATCGAGCAGCTCGTGATCCCACTCAACAAGCAGCCCGACCACTACAATCCCAGGCAGGCCAGCGAGAAGGCCAAGCAGCGGGTGGACAGTGACGTTGTCATCCACTGCCCGGCCAACGGCACCCACGACATTCCCTATATGATGCGCAAAATGGTGCGCTCCTTGCCAGAGGTGCCATCGTTCGTGAACCCAGCAGACCCTCGCTACCGGGACGACCCTAGGGTGCAGAGACAGGCGTCGCACAGCAAGGCGGCGGTGGGGCCAGGACCTGTGGACCCGCGTGCGTTCAAACGTCAGAGCAGCAACACGAGCCACCATGACCCGCGGGCGGGTGACAAGATGGACCCTCGCCTCGCTCGGTCATCAACGGGCGGCAGCTCGCCTCGCCCCGCCCCCGCCCCGCCGCGACACCTCGACCCGCGCGTCCCCCAGCAGCAGCAGCAGCAACAACAGACAGCAAAGCCGCTCACACTGCACATGCCCAAACCCCCCGAGGACGGCCCTCAGCGGGCCGGAGACCCGCGCATGGCACGCACCACATCGGCACCACCCCCGCTGTCTCCGGCGCCAGCGTTAAGTGACCCCCGCCAGGCCAAGGCGCTTGGGCTGCCTGCTTTCAGCACAGGGCCGCGGGACAGTCCCCCGATGCCATCTTTACCTCCATTCATACCTCCCAAGCCGTCAGCTCCGCTGCAGAGACAGACGAGCGGCACCAGCCCCAGCCACTCACCACATAGAGATGATGCTGGGGTCGACAAGCACCTGTCTCACCGCAATGACCCCCGCTTCAAGAAGAAGCAGCGGCATGACATGGCCGCAGCCGGTCTTTCCCCCAACTCCAACTCTGCCTCAACCACAGAGTCTAGGTCCAGACCCGACCCGCGCAAGACATTTGAGCATCGCTCACCGCTCGATGCAGGCTCTAAGAGTCTAAGCGAGCCCATGTTCGGCTCATTTAACCGCACGTTACCGCCGCGGGGGGGCGACCCACGGATGGATGGCGGTCCTGCGGCAGCAGGGCTGCCACGACCCGCGCGACACTTGGGCATGCCGCAGATTAACCTGCCCATGCGACAAAACAGTCAGCCCTCAGGCGGCGGTCCCTTACCCGGCACCCCGCGACTAGCCCCCGCTTCCTCCACGGGCGGCATGGACATATACCCCGGGGCCAACCCCAAGGGTCAGCTGGAGGACCATTTAGGAGGCCTGGCGGAGGACCCAGACCAGAATGTGCGCGACGTGTTTAAGACAATCGACCCAACGGCATCGCCCTTCTGCTAGTAGCGGCGGTGAGCTGCTCCTCAGCGACTCACACACACAGACACTCGGTGAATCCTGTAGTACAGGGCAGTGCTGCTCGTAGCGTAGTATTGGACCAGACAGTGTACATAGCTTGTATGATTAGAATGACAATCACGAGGATGATTGTGGCGAGCCTCCACGGCCCGCCGCCTGTTGTATGTTGTTAATTGTGTGAGCAGATTTGACAAACAAAACAGAGTGTAATAATAATAATGATACTAATATAAAGACGACACAAGGCCTGCAGTCTCATCCCCCCCAACCCTTCTCGTCGTGCTTTGTCTACTGTGATTCCCGATAGGAAACTCGATGTTTGAAATAACCCACACTAACCAACACCAACAACTCTTTCTGTTCCTTCACCAGTTTCTGTTCCGTGCATGGGAACTAACGCTTTTTTTTCCCTGTGTGCCACACACTACCCATTGTCTAACACATGACCATGTCGCATTCCGTGATAAGAACGTGAACAGTTCATCTAGAATCATGTTAGGTGTGTATCGTATTAATGCCAACACCACAGGCCTCTTACCTGACGCCTTTACTACTAAATCCATTACTTTGTTAAGTGGTTTATATTGGTTTGTACAAGTAACGAGTTATTTCTGTTATACAGTGTTACCGTATGTCATCACATACTATACACGATGTATTTTTGACCCTTTTTTTTATATGTTTTACTTAGCATTAACAGCAATAACTGCCTAATATTCGTTGTTACTCTAAATCAGGACATGTTTTTGTTCCTGAAAAAAAAGTATTGAACAAAAATCTTACCAGTGGAGAATTAATAAATTCGTGGAGGAAAACCGTGTCCTTTTGTGTAACTGTGAGGTTTGATTGCCAAACGTGGACATAATTTTGTACTTCTCAGAGCTTGAATGTGGATTTACACACAAAATATAGGTGACGCAACTGACCTCGTTTCATAATGCACAATCTTCTTATATGAAATGCTAAACACATAAATTAATTCACCATAATGTGAAGGTAGTAGTCGGTTGACTCTATGTTACATGTTTTTTTTGTTTTTTTTTAGTTTCACATGAACATACTGACCACATACTGACACTCCAAGAGGAAATCGTCAAGGATTTCATTTGTGCATGCCTTTTACCATGATCATTTCAGATTTAGATCATCTCCATGACAACTGACCATATTTCCCCCAGCCTCTGTAAAAAAAAATAATCAGTGACTAGGAATACCATAATGAAGACGTATATTTCTCCTTGCAATTTTAGCCTTTGCATCACCCAAAAATGTAATAGTAACAAAAAAGAGAAGGACATATTTTCACTATAAATGTAAACGTTGTTCCATAGCAGCTGTGAAAATATAGTCTTAACTTTCTGCTTGTGATTAAATCTTGATATCAAAGTTTCCTTCCTCACTTGACACTTCAAATCGGAACTCCATTCAAACTCTTAAATCAGGTTTTATCAGTGGGTATTAAAGTATATATTGTCCTGAATCAATGAAAAATATTTTTGTTTTAAAGCAGTTCTTATGACCTGATAAGCTGGAGAGTCATTGATAACGGGTACAGAGATAAAGATCAAAGCTGGGCTGATGTTCGTGTGGTGTCAAGATTACATTGATTACTTTTCTTAGACTTTAACTTGAAATCCAAAAACTAAAGTGATGCCGGTACGTCATCAAAGGGGTTTTCTTCGATGTACTTTGCTTGTCGAACAAGCCTGCTCAGTTGTGTTATTCTATCTTTTTTTTTTAAAGCCACACCATCGTTGAAGCCGCCTACTTTACAATGGGAAATCTGGAGTTTCCTAGAAGGAGCTATCAAATCTCGTCTTTCACAAAAGTTTATAAATTAATTAGATTGTAATAGTTCCACTCTGTGAGCTTTGGTGTGTGGCGAACTTGAGTTGTATGTGAATCTGTCACGGTGTACTTAAATGTCTACAGACTGGTGACCGTTAGCTTCAGTGTTTAACGGACAATAAAAGTGTGATGTAAATGAGACCTTGTGTGTATGTGCTTCAACAAGTACCTGTTGGAACAAAGCAAATGATAAACCACTTCATTGAACCATTTTTCAACAAATTTCTTAACTTAAATATATCGCACTAATTTCAATCAAATTATGTTAGTTTTTGGCCTCTACATTCCAATCCCTTCGAACAAAATCTTGCGCATCATTTTCATAATCCAATATAAATGTATTTTTTAATAGACAAGATGTTTCAGTTTCTTGCATGCGAAGTTAAAATCATTATTATTAAAACATTTTATTTCTGTGTTAATTTTGTTTTTGTTAAATGATGTAGTCTGTTGACTGAGAGAGCTCAATGATATTTGTATGAGAAGTGTATTGTATAACAGTGACATCTCGTGTTGAGATTAAAAACAACAGTATAATATGGCAGCAAATAAAACCAAATAAATATATCTGTTTGTGTATGTGTCATTTCTTACTCATGCCCCTTGAAATGTAGTGTAGCAATAATAGGGTTAGTGGGCAGATCCACCGGAGGGGGTGGGAGCATCCACCGGAGGAGGGTGCGCCACCCCAGGGCCCTGTTTTTCAGTCACGACAATCGTTTTGAACGACATGTTTTTGCTGTCAGTGTATTATAGACACGACAGTTTAGGTGATCGGCCAATTATTGCAGCCCTATGACACTTAGGGCTGTGTGAGGTGTCCTATAGTCACGACAGTCGGTGGCCAATGGAGCGGAAACTGTAGCCCAAAGTGTCGTAGGTCCAAGACAACCATGGACATGTCGTACCGACTGCACAACTTCACTTCCCGTCACGAGTAGGGTACACATATAACCTATAATCGTACTGAATATGGAGAAAATCGGTCACACCGTCCCGAAGATATCGACATTTGAATTTTGTCATAGCAAATACTACTCTGGTGGCCAGTGTCGAGCACTTCCTGCCGGCCTCCAGGGGGAGACAAAAAGAACAGCCGAAACCCCGCCGCACTATGGAGGGAGTGAAAAAGAACAGCGACCAACGCAAACACACGGAGGGAGCGAAAAATTCAAACGCTGATATCTTCGGAACGGTACAGCTGTTCTTCTTCATATTTGGTACGATTATAGGTTATATGTATCCCTTACTCGTGTTAAAGTTTCATAGCTTAATTCAAGGAAAGCAAGGAAATCCTATATATATACGCACAGTGAGGTTTGAGAGAACCTAAGACATTATACTATACTTGTCGTAGCGGCCAACATTTTTCGCGGCGATCGTCCGTGCCGCACTACGACACTGTCTATAGGACGCCGGCCATCTTTTGTCTTAGAAATATGTCGTAGATCGGCTCTGCGATCTTAGGCTTGCGACACTTACAAACGTCATGACTAAAAAACAGGGCCCAGATCTCAGGACCTCTCGTGACATCACGGGCGCCCTATATTAGGAAGGGCCCCGCATTCATTCTGGTGTTCCAGCTCACCGAGCGCGGTCGCCCCTGAGACCTGAGACGATCTAACCTCTTTATACCCAAATTAAGCACACTCGGCACCCAGAAGCTAAGATAGGAGAGCACTGGAATCCATGGACTGTGTTGTCATTGCTTGAAACCCTAATAAACCCTCATCAATGGTTGCAAACCGAATTCACAGGTCTGGTTTTTTGTTCAGTTCTGTACTGTTTGTTACAGTATTGTTTGTTGGTACAGAGATATCTATCAATCAGAGACGGCAGTTTTCCTATTTTCCAAGGAATTCCTTGGGTTTTTTTCAGCTTATAAGATTTTTTTTATCTTGTGTAATTGGGCCTCATTCACACCAGAAAACACTGGTTCAAACCTTCCCACACACCCCAGCCCCATACAGTAACGATGTATTTTCCATATTTTTTCTAAGGCAGTAATTTTTACATCAAAGATATTTCCTTTTCTGTCATGAACCCAACTGACATCCCTGATATTAAATGTAAACCTGGCAAAACACTAAATCCTATTCGTCTAAACTTTTTATCATTAAATTGACGAAAATGTGGTAAAAAAAAAAAAAAGTAGACACATGGTAAACCTGAATAACAGCCAATTGTTATCACATATGGAACATCTCTGGTCTCCCAATCTGTTTTGATTAATATGTCACTTTCACAGGAATGCCAGTTTTCAATGTTTCCATTGAAATTCATGTTTCCATTTTCAGAATAAATAGTTCCTGGTGTAATATTGATATACCAACTACTAAATTACCCAATTCAACTACAGCCCATGATCCCCCACTGAACCTTCCCGCCGACCCATTTAAAACTCGAGCTATCTAGTAAAGCCATCCAAAAGAATAGCTGCAGCAGAAATGCAGAGAACATTATAGAGAATCTCCAGGAAACAAGTCGTTGGCTGAAAAAGTAGAAGTGTGATGTCTACACCCAAATTACTAAAATGAAACCTCCAATCATGAAAGCCAGGACAGGTTTCTAGAAGCTTCTAACTTTGAGAACTTTTAGTGGCCAAAACTGTCCGGTACGGGAGGCTGGCAAAAACTGTCAGCCGGCTTGACCTGTAGCCAATTACAGGGAGCAGCTTCATAATCATCAGCTTGCTGACCCGATTAGTATGTTGTAGCGACTGGTTTGCCGTTGTCAGTATAATGTGACCAGTGGAGTGCTGTGTCAATGGTCTGCGGCACAGCCCTTCAGTGAGGCAGCACTATAAAATGGGCATAGGGTCCCACTGCTACAAGTAGACCAAAGTCAAGTTGATGTGCCTTTCAAGAACCAGAAAGGTCAACCAATGAGTCAGTCTCAAAAGGACGTAACTTGCCTACCGAGATGTAAAACTACACAAACAAACAAACACTAATCCTTACAGCATTAACTGTGTATCTGCATTGAGTGTTTCTACTGAAAACTTAGAAGTGTGAAGTATAATTACTGTACTTGAATGACCTTTTTCACTGTGAGTAGAAACAAAGGGAAAGCAATATGGCAGAATCTAGTGTCCAAAAGCCAGCAATGAACTGGAAAGCAGAAAGTCTTAACAGGGAGTGGGAAAGGTTTCAAAAACACTTTCAGTACTACTGTATGGGCCCACTTTCTTAGAAAAATGAGACTGTGAAAATTGGATATCTGCTTCTGTTTGTTGGTGAAAGAGGAAGAGATTCATGAAAATACCAATCTCAGTGAAAATAAGATAAAACTTTATTAAAATCTTCAAATCTTCAAAAACTATACAGCACCCCGTAAAAATTCTCTACAGGCAGGATTCAGATTTGACAGGCGACGTCAAGGTTAAACTGACCCTTTTGATGATTTTGTAACTGATGGTCAAAGATTGTCTTTATGAAGATGTTGACTGCAGGCTCAGAAATGCTATTGTGTATAACTGCTATCATGAAAAAGTACGTGAAAAATGTCTAGATGAAGGTGATGATCTTACTCTTGATAAAGCTATTGAAATTGGACAGACATTTGAAGTCTCGCAAATAGGCCTGAGGGAACATCTGAAGGGAAACAAGCAGTATCAAAAGAAAATCAGTAAAAATCAGTCGTCTAAGAAATTACTGTGCAAATTGAATAAAAAAGGTGGAAAGTGCTACAAATGTGGTTACCCCGGAGAAAATGCAGAGTGTCCTGCAGCAAAGAGCCAGTGTAGGATATGTGGTAAACTAGGTCATTATGGGAAAGTGTGTCGACAGAGAGAAAAGGCTTCAGCTCATGCTATAGATACCGAGAGTGACAGTGAGTCTGTACCTGAAGAAGTAGAATTCCATTCTATGCCAAATTACACTGGGAGTGGAGAGTTCAATGAATACATCACTGTGAATGAAGACAAGAAAGTTTACTTTCAGCTAGACAAAGGATCTCATCTAAATGTCCTGCCATATGAACAGCTACGAGAGTTAGGGCTCACATGGGAACACCTGAATCCAACTTCAAAGATTCTGAAAGGCTACCTGAAGGAGAAGAAGAGGCCCCTCGGTTTTATCAAACTACCAGTGAAGTACAAAGACTGTAAGAGAAAAGTGAACTTCTATGTTGCAGACCTAGAATAGATTCCACTTCTCTCAGATAAAACATGTGTTGATCTGGGTTTGGTGAGGAGAATCCACAAGACAACAGTAAGTGAAGGGTCAGGACAGGAGGCAACCATTACAGAATTCTGTCCAGAAGCAAAGAACACAACTGGAGTGATGCCCATCACCATAAAGTTGGATATGGACCAAGATGTAGAGCCAGTTGTTCATGGACCTCGATCACAGCCAAAAGCACTACTACCTGGTATAAAACAAAAACTAAAAGAAATGGAGAAGGAAGGATTCATGAGGAAAGTGACTAAGTCAACAGACTGGGTTAGTTAAATGGCTGTGTCACAATGTAATGGGAAGATCCGTCTGGACCTCAGTAAGGTGAATAAAGCGATCAAGAGATCTATCTATCCAATGAAGACTGTTGAGCAGGAAAAGGACAAGCTCAATGGAGCCAAGTACTTTAGTGCCCTTGATGCTAAAGCTGGCTATTACATACCACTGGATGAAGAGTCTTCTTATCTAACAATGTTCAACTCCCCTTTGGGTAGATATAGATGGATGAGACTTTGATTTGGTATCAAAAGTGCACCTGAAATCTACCAAAGAACAATGGACACAATGTTAGAGGGTATAGATGGAGCAATGGCGATAATGGATGACGTTATAGTTGCAGGAAAAACAGTTGAAGAACATGATGTTCTCTACAGAGCTACAGAATGGAATGTCAAACTCAACATTGAAAAGTGTAAGCTACGTCAAACAAGTATAAAATATGTTGGACATATCTTGACAGACTTAACACATGGGTATCAAAAAGTCCAGAGCTAGGTAAAGCTGCTACTGGCCAGGAATCAATCAACAGATTGAGCAGGTAGTTGAAAACTGTCAAGAATGCCAAGTCAACCAGAGGAAACAGCAAGTCCAGCCCATGACACTGAGAGAAATACCGGAAAGACCTTGGTCCCACTGTGCTTCAGAACCTTTTGAATTCAAAGGTCAACACTTTGTGCTTATTGTTGATTATTTCAGCAAGTGGATAGCAGTAGAAAAGTTGTTTACTGAGACAATGTCATCAGTAGTTCAGGCGATCGCGAATCTATCAGTGTGCAAGGTTCTGGAACCACCTAGATGCTAAAACACAAATGGCAACCTCGAAAGCCGCATGTAAGCTGGAGGCGAGAGAAAAAATAGCTGAACTAATTTAGTTAGATAACTGAATATTGATGTTATGAATCACAGTGTGAAACAAAATCTGACATGGAATGCCGGGACCATTAACGATTCGCTTACCTTTATACTCATTATAAATACATCATAACATACTTGATACTGTATTGTAATTATGTTTCCATTTCCGATCTAACATTTGTATGAAAGAATGTATTATCATTGAATCAAATAAAAGATATTTAAAAAAGAAAAAAAAGTAGTTGTGGCTATGATAACAATTTTAACCACTCATGGTATTTCAGACAACTGACAACGGTCCACAATATTCCAGTTCTGAATTTAAACAGTTCTGCAAAGAAAACAACATAATCCACATCACAACCAGTCCTCACTATCACCAGTCAAATGGTGAGGCAGAACGAGCTGTTGGGACGATAAAACATCTCTGGAAGAAAGCAGAAAGTGAAGAAAAAAGGAAGAAGGCTGTCATGGAGTACAATGCCACAGCATTCACTGGAATAGACTTGTCTCTGGCACAAATACTTATGGGATGGAGAATAAAAACCAGCCTCATCATTAACAGAGACCTTCTCAGACCAAAGTCCTATTCTACAGAGTTGATTCGGCACAAACTGAGGAAAATTCAACTTAAAGTAAAGGAAAACTACCAACAAAGATGCAGGGAAGGAATACTATGATGAACTGAAATCAGGTGATACTGAGTTGTACCAAATACCTACAACACTAAAGACTAAACAGTGTCAACAAGCCAAAGTTGTGACAAGTCACTCTACTCCTCATTCATACATAATTGACACGGGTGAAAGGAAATTAAGACAAAACAGGACCAATCTCCATAAGTGTCCTGAGCACTTCAAGCCAGCTACAATTCCAGCGTTTGATTTAACAGTGAAGAAAACACCTTCAATTGACCTAAAACCAGCAATAACAAAAAGAGTGTCACCCGAAGCTACCACAACCCAGAGTCCAAGTAAATCAAAACCATCCATGCCATGTGATAGTCCAGAGATTCCGCAGCATACTACGCGCTCTGGTAGACAAGTAAAAACACCAGCAAGGTTTAAGGACTACACATCCTAAAAACACTACACCAGACAATCTTAAACACTAACAGATTACACTAACTGCTAAATTTTATCTAGTCTGAAACATATGTTCTAAGTCATAAGAAAAAAAAAGAAGTTTATTATGCTACTATAGAGACCTGTACTGTTCCTAGAAATGCATCAAAGGCCAAAGCTAGAACATTATGTTTGATGATTATACTCAGGACATCCTACGTTATCTTGAGTAGGGACTCCTGTATGGGGTAAAGACAGGTATGACCGACAAGCTAAGAACTAGTGACCCTGGCTTGTCTTAGTGCTATATTTTTTTCATGTGTGTTAACTCTCATTGCTTATTTTGATGATCTAAAAAAAAGAAAAAGGGAGATGTCATGATACGTATGTCACATGATCTAAAGTGTATTACTACCTACTGTATTAAAGAGTTCCAACTAACATGGCTCCCTTGTAATCTGACAACAACCCCTCTACAAAATTGCCCCTTAACCATACTGTCCCTCCACCATACTGTCCCTCCACCATACTGCCCCTCCACCATACTGTCCCTCTACAATACTGCCCCTCTACCATACTGCCCCTTCACCATACTGCCCCTCTAATATACTGCCCCTCTAATATACTGTCCCTCCACCATACTGCCCCTCCACCATACTGCCTCTCTACCATACTTTTTCTTCTTTTTTTTCCATTATTCCAAGATTCCTTTATTTTGATTCTTTTGTTAATATATTCAATAAATATATGATATTCGTACATAACTACAATAACCAATAAAAGATGACAGCCTGTCAGCTTGGTTGCCCATCGCTGGTCTTCCTCAGGGAGCCATTTGGGACATCGTTATTATCAGATTTTCTACATATATAGAGCTTTATCACACTAAGGTGATATCAACTTTTAGATAACAGTTACATAATTAATTGGCAGTCAGCATTGTATCCAATACCCATTGACAATATCCAAAACTTTTATCAGTATTTAAAGTGGGATGCTTTCCTCCATAATAGTTTCCGTAATCTTCTTGAACATTGGGTATGTAAGTGTGTTGTGAACAATAGCAGGAAGAGAGTTCCATAATGTTTGGGCTGTCGTGATCCAAATGACTTATGGGGGTTTATTGATACTGTACTAAATAATTACTTAAATGAAGTCTGTCCTTTAAAACATATGTCGTTTAATAGAGCTAAAGACCCGTGGGTAACGGATGAAATTTATACTTAAATTGAACTACGACGTTGTCACATTAGAGATTATAAAATAAATGGACTACGGGAAGACCTGGTAAACTCAAGACGACTGAGTAACGAAATCAGACAATGCCTTAAAGAAGCTAAGAATGCCTTCTGCCTGGATCAGTTAGAGCATTTGGTTCATAAGCCCAATGATTTTTGGAGACACATCCGATCTCTGCTACATGGTAACAAAGATGAAACTGATTGTCATCTAGTAGATGAAAAAAATAATGTAGAAGTTCCTGTCGAGGCAACCGCGTCCTTTATTAATGATTACTTTAGTGGTATAGGCCAGAAACTTTTTAATCAACGCGACTCCCGAGGTTATGAGAATTTACTGAATGGATTGAAAGAAACTCGTAATGAGACTCTCTCAATACCAGCGAGGGTAACTAAGACGATTGTCATGGGTCACATAAAAGAGCTTAATGTGAATAAGAGCTCAGGGTTAGATAATATTTCTAGGCGCTTTGTCAAAGATTGTATGTCTTTACTATGTAACGAATTCACATACCTGTTTCAGTGTTCTCTTGATGTCGGGGTTGTTCCTGAACGATGGAAAATTGGACTGGTAGTCCCGATACCTAATCAGGTGACCTAACCAAGATAAGTAACTGGCACCCCATCACATTACTATGAAGTCCGGCAAAAATATTAGAGCGCATTACTTATCAATTTATGTCAGATTATATTGAAGAAAACCATTTACTAAGTTGTTCTCAGTACTGGTTCAGGAAGAAACTTGGAACTTCAGATGCAGTTTTCAACTACCTTGATGATTTATTTAGAGCTAGAAATGAGCGTAATGTTGTTGCCTCCTGTTACTTTGATCTGAGGAAGGCTTTCGATGCCGTCCCCCATGAGCTACTACTACTGAAATTAAATGGAATTATTATGTTACCCCCCAACCTTATTTTATGGACTCAGGACTACCTGACTAATAGAAAACAAAAAGTAATCATAAATGGAGTCACCTCGTCTTTAGTACCCGTTAATTTTGGTGTCCCGCAAGGGAGTGTGCTAGGGCCCCTGTATTTCAATTTATTTGTAAACGACATGTGCAATCAAATAAGGGGTTGTACTTGTTATCAATATGCAGATGATCTTGTGGTGTTTAGTAGGAATGATGACCCGATCTGTACACAAGAAACCCTACAAATTGCTGTTAATGTTATCTCGAACTGGTGCTCATGTAATGGCATGACGATAAATAAGGAAAAAACTAAAACATGCTGGTATGCCTCAGAGAAGCGACTTTGTTACTTACCTGATCTAAATATCGACTGTGAGGACAACAACTTAGCAATGGTCAAAAGTTATAAATATTTAGGTATACTGCTTGATAGTGGGCTGACTTTTAAAGCTCATGTACGTGAAGTAAAGAAAAATGTTAGCCATAAGATTTTTAAACTGGGTAAATTGAGACCCCAGATAAGTAAAGAGGTAGCCTTATCTATTTATAAGACTGTTGTTAGGCCTCAATTAGAATACTGTTCATATGTAATCGACTGCTCTACTAAACTTGAAATCGAGGCCTTACAGAAACTGCAAAATAGGGCATTGCGTGTAATACAATTCCAAAGAGTAAGGCGTCAGCGGGTATCCAAGTTGCATCAAAACCACGCAATTGATTATTTAGATGTACGAAGGAGTATGCAGCTACTCAGTGTGATTTATAAGAAGTCAAAGGATGTGAACTTGCTCGACAACTCACTAGCCGAAGTTCGAGCAAGGTCAAATTTAAGGCATGTCGTATTAACTGTAACCATTACTTTAAATCGCCGATGTATAGAGCCACTGTACTATGGAATCTCTTGGATCCCAAGATCCAACTACTTGATAGTAAAGCTGCATTTAAACGAGAAATCAAAAAGATCTACTCTGCCTATGAACTACGATGAAATTGTCCTAATCTCATTTCCCACCATTACCATCATTTACTATCTTATATCTTACTTGAGACAATAAATATATTAGCTAGATATATCTCAAAATTATGTTAATTAAATAATTATTATAATGAACCTACATATCTCGATGTACCCCTTGTAACTGGTGTTCGATGTATACCTACAGTGGAAAAACTTTCTTGTGAAAGAACTGTTTGAATGACAAAAAAAAAAAAATAATAATAATGTGTCTCCCATATACTCAATACTTTTCATATAACTTACACAATTAGGTTGAAAAATATTTATAACAGGGGCATCATGTAGTTGTGTTTGCATAACTCTGTTGTCAATATATATACTTCCAAGCATGCACGCCCATACATCCAATTCAGCAAATGACGATCTCTTTTTTCACTTAAGAAAGGGACTCTCTAGTCCCTATGTAATTCACGACATAAATGCTCAAAAGCAATCAAGAGGTTGTCAGGTGATTTAACCCAATCAAGGTGCAATGTGAAGGCCACTCAGGCCTGTGGTCACTCTCCCAGCATTCTTGTTACAACACTTTCCAAGCATAGTAACTATTAAACAGCACACACAAATACCTTCAAATTTTTAGTACAGTGAATATAAAGGAATATTAGACAGACCACCATTAATCTGTTCAATATAATACTGAGAATAAAACTGCACTAATATGTGCTATAAAATCATAATAAGTTTTGGAAAAAGCCAAATTCTCAGACCTTATGACCAGGTTTATCCTGATGAATATATTTTATATAAAAAATAATTTTGGAATTTGTAACACCCCATACCTTCAAAAGGAAGAAAATTTAGGGAATTCCTCTAGAAAACAAATTTTCTCAACTACAAAAGACACAAATGTCTTTATCAAACAATAAGATGAAACTTATACCTTAAATCCTTGATAGGGTATCAGCATTGCTGTTCCGGGCTCCAGGGCAGTGCACAACCTCCATATGTCATAGGACTGGAGTGTTACACTCCAGTTGAAGAGTTTGCAATTTTTATCTTTCACTTGGTGTAACCATATAAGAGAATTATGGTCTGTCTCAACTACAAACCTCCTCCCAAACACATATGGTCTAAAGTATTCTACAGCCCATACCAGTGCTAAACACTCTTTTTCTACTGTTGATAGTCATAACTCTCGAGGTAGAAGTTTCCGACCAGCATAAGCCACCGGATGCTCCTTGCCTTCATCCTTCTGGCATAGAACAACTCCCATTCCTCTCTCAGAGGCATCAACTTGAATGAAGAACTGATTATCAAAATCAGGGAGTCTCAGAACTGGACACTTTTTTAGTACAGTTTTGAGTTCCATAAGGACTTGCTCACATGCTTCATCCCAAATGACATTGTTGGGCCTCCTCTTTTTAGTAAGGCCAGTTAAAGGCATAGCAAGGGCTGCATACTTTTTTATGTATTTGTTGTAATAACCCGTAATACCCAGGAATGACCTAACTTCTTTCTTTGTTTGGGGTCTAGGGAACATCCGAATAGCCTCTAACTTGCTTTCGAGTGGTTTCATTGTTTTTGCACCAACAAGGTGGCCCAAATAAGGGACTTTAGCATCACCTAAGTGACACTTACTCGGCTTAGCTACAAAGTTGGCTTCTGATAGCTTGTCAAATACTATCTGTAGATGATCCACATTTTCCTCAAAGCTAGAGCTGTATATCACTACATCATCTAAGTAGGCAGCTGCAAAGCCTTCTGTGCCTTTCAACACACTGTCCATCATCCGGGTAAATGCTAATCTGGCAGTCTTCAACCCAAAGGGGAGTACAGTAAATTTATACAACCCATGTGGAGTCCTGAAGGCAGTTTTATCTCTTGGAGGGTGGTTGTGGCCCATAAGATTGTAGGTCAACTCTCGACTGTAGAGCCATCTCAAGGCGCTAGAAAATATCATGTAAGGAGGTCAGGGTCAAGGTCGGGGTTTGCTGCGAATGCAGTCATTGGCAACTCGGTCTACTCTATTCCTTATATGGACTTAGTGTAATGAGACAACTCCATGCAGCTTGAGTCAGGGCATAAAGGTATCTGCCAATACCCTTTTGTTAGATCTAACCTGCTAATCCCAGATTCTCTATCAAATCTTCTATGCGAGGGAGAGGATATGCATCAAATTTTGTAAGCAGATTGACCTTTTTAAAGTCAATACAAACGTGAATTCCAGTCTGCTTACCATCCTGTTTCTTTGCAACAAGAACTAAAGGAGATGCCCACTCACTACTAGATTCTACTATGATTCCTTCTTCAATCATTTGATTGCCATTTAGCCTCTAGGGACTTGCTCGATGTTGGTGAAAGTACTTCCTCCTGAACTTCAAAAACTTTCTCTCAAGCTTTTTGGTCATACCAGGTTTTCATGTCTGGCTGAGATTTCTGAAGATTTTCCTGGGCTAGTTCTACTGATGTCACGAGTCTAGATCTAGTTTCTACGATAAAATCTATGATATCACCAGGATCATCCTTTTCGACCCATGCCTCTTTCAGAACAGAGAGGGGACCCCTTATAGGCCAACCATACACCAACTCAAATGGTGAAAATCCAGTGCTGGCTTCTGGTACTTCTCTGTAGGCAAACAATACATAAGGCAACAATCTGTCCCAAGTATATGGTTCATCATGGATCATTCGTCTCAACATGTTTTTCATTGTCTGATTCCACCTTTCTACTAGACCATTTGCAACCTTATGATAGGGTGTGATTGATAAATGCTGAATTTGCAGCTGTTTGCACAAATCTTTTACCAACTGGGACATGAAGTTGGTACCCTGATTACTTGAAATTTCCTCTGGAATTCCTACCCAAGAGAAAATAGTCACAAGAGCATCTGCAACTGCTTCTGCACTTTGATTTCATAGGGGTATAGCCTCAGGATACCTAGTATCTAGATCTATGACTGACAAAATGTACCTATAACCTTCTTTGGTTCTTGGCAGTGGACCTACAATGTCCATGAAAATCTTTCGTAAGGGAAGTCCCATAGGAGGGATTGGCTGTAAATCTGCCGGTGGATCTGACAGGCGACCAGTTGCCTTCTGGCAATCTGGGCAGGACTCACAAAAATCTTTAAAATCTTTGTAAACACCTTGCTAAAAGAAATGGGCCAGCAACCATTCCAGTGTCTTTTCCACCCTCAGGTGTCCTGCTAGAGGTATGGAATGTGCCATGATCAACAAATCCTTGCAGCAGAATTTTGGGACAACCAGTTGATCTACCTCTCTATCTCCCTTTTCTTTGTTAATAGACTTCCTATGAATCAAACCAATTTTCATGAAGAAACTACCATCTCCCTGACTATCTTGAGATACCTTTGATCTAACACTTTCAAGTGCCTCATCTTCTTGTTGATACTCAACCAACTATTCTCTACTCAAATGCAGTGATTCACAGCTATCTTTCTGAACCCCTTTTGTCACTTTCTATTTTATCTGGTTCATCTAGAGGTGTGGTCTTTGTACCTAAACTATTTACCTCTTCCTCAATCACTTTCTCTTTAGAAAGTTTAAAGGCTCTATTTTCTACAGGATAAGAACACTCACCTTCAAATTCTCTATCTGAACTTTGAAGTAGGGGGGCAAACATTGCCGTGATATCAACATCAAAGACCTTTTCCATATCATCATAACCAAGTATGAGATCAGGTGCCTCAGGGTCAGACCATACACCTGCTACTATCTAATGGCACTTTCCAGTTGGTGTAAACCCAACTATTCCCTTGGCCAGTAAATAATTTGCTGGTCCTATAGCAGGTAAAATAAATCTCTCATTCACTAGAGAAGAAGTACTAGCGGTGTCTAACACCATCTTTGCCAGTTTGTCATTAACCCAGGCTGACTTTATAAGATTCAACTTGCCTACATTCCCTGCATTTTACAAAATAAGAGTCATCTAATAGAAGTTCAGATCTACAGCTATTACTCTGTGCCAACCAGATATTCTCAGTTGCAAATTTGTGTCACTCAATAGGAAGTGTCTTTGAGCCCATCTTTAAACTCAACTGGTTTTTCAGTGCAATCTGATTTATCATGCCACCTTTTGCCACAAATGAAACACATCAGAAATTGAGCTCTATTTCTGTGATCTTTGGTTTTAACAGTGTCACCCAATTCCGATGTTGCTAAATGTGTCAACAAAATGTTTCTATGGACAGTCATAAAAAGGTCAGTATTCTGATGTCAAATCTGCTATGTGGTGCTCTAAGAAAACTTAGAAGGTTAAGTTTCAGCTCAATTTAATATTAGAAATAACAGCATCAAGCTCAATACACTAAATTTGCCTTTACATATTTGTTTTGACATGTGCAAGGAAGAACGCCTATAGTACAGGTGATTGTTCAATTTTTGCATTTCCTGAATAAAAACTAAATAAATTAATCTAAAAAAAACCTACCTCCCACATGCCTTCTCAGTGGGTAGGTATCGAGAACCTGGTTATCAACAACAGAACCAGAAGATTTTGATAGGACAGTTTTTATTGTAGATCATAAGGTACTCTCATAATAACCTATACCTGTTAACAATTTATACATCAGTTTTACATTTGGTCATGGCAATTTACTTCCAAGGGGATGAATGTCAGAACATGTATAATAAACGCATTTAGTACATGGAGTCAAATGAACATCAACTATACAACCAACTCGTGCATCTCGAGGGACGTTCCCTTCACATATAGCGTCACTAGACAACTTCCAGTCTTCATAATGGACACTGTCTCCACACTAAACAATTGAGCTTCTGTCAACCAGTTCAAGATTTTCTGCCGGTTGTCTGCAGACATTTAATGGAGTTTATAATAGGATGAAAATATATTTGAATGACCAGAACAATACATTGACATTTAATAGACACCAGCCAGTTGAACTGGTTCCATTTATTGAAATAAGTATATATAATGTACATTATCATACATTTATATCGGACTCATTGTAGATATCTAATATTGTTCTACATCTGCATAATGTGAATTTACCACACTATTATGAATATAATTCTTTTATTTATTGGTTGCAGAACTTTATATATTCACATCTGGATTTATTTGCTTTTGTAATGGGTATATTTCATGCCTTTTTTATATAATACATTGAGGAAAGAATCTGCATTATTTAACAGCAAAAGTCACATTCACACCTACTTATATTTTACGAGTCGCTTATATATATATAGATAGATAGATCTTTATAGATACACACATATATATCACTATAACTTATGAACACATTAAAAAGATTGTCTATACAACAAATATGAAGATTGACTCAATCCCATTTTAAAAAAAAAAGGAAAAAAACTCCACCTTTAGAATCAACAAATATATACCCCTACAGAACTCAGACACAACCTAATCAAGTCTCATTTTATTTCCTAGTTCTTGTTTGTACGGAAAGTAGATCTGTATGATACACACGGCCCAGTAAGAGAATCCCCGTGCACGACCCAGTGGCCTTTTCGTGGGAGTAACTAGTCAACGTTTGCAGGGACTTCTGCAAGACTCCCCATGTCATGCAGAGACCCCGTGAGAGAAGTGGAAATGGGGTGATCTATGGGGGACTCAAGCACAGGGACTGGATTCTATATACAACGTTTCCGATACACACTAAGCAAGATTCAATGTTTTCACCTGTTGCCATTCATTACTAATAAAAAAAAAAATTGAGTCCATGCAAGTGTCTCCAACTCATATATGTTGGTGACTTGGGAGATATTTCATATCCATTAATAACCATTTATAAGTTATTTCTTATTACTATACACCCGGTCAATGCGTATGACATATATGAGTGTATAGTGTAAGGGTGACTAAACAACCCAGATTGAGTGCGGAGTGGACTCTTCATACCCGACGTGTTAACTATAAGTGACGCCCACAAGCCCCCCCCTCTCAGTCATGCTACCGATCAAAACCTAGGCAGGACCTACACTAATTATATTTGTGTCTCACATGGCAAGAAGAAAAAGACTGCCACGACATCCGTAGCCACGAAAAATAGGCCATGGGTTTTGGTTGCGGAGTAATCTCACTCGGTTTTGCCTCGTGAGATTACATAACAAACCACAAATTAATAGCGTATTTTCAGTAGCTATGGATTGAGTGCAGTTCAAATTTTATCTCACCCCTATCACTGAGTAATTGGCTAACACTTGTGACATCATCCCCCTTTGAGTATCTTTTACAATACTCCATGGGCGTTGAGTATGAGTTCCCAATGTTAAGTCTATGGGAAAAAGTACCAGGGGTGAGATAAAGCGCTAACTCTATCCTCAAATAAACTCATTGAGATCATATTCAAAGTGTGTGCCTCCATGTTGCCCTATGCTGAGGTTCTGTGTGGATGAGAGTCAAGCAGGGGTAGAACTACAAAACTCACCTCGTTCTTACATTTCATTTACAGTTTAGGACAGTAGAACTTCCACGTAAATCTGTGTTCACATTTTACATGGTGTTTTGTCATGGCTACAGATTCCACTGTGTTACACTACATTCATATGCGATGGGTCTTTTGCCTCTGGGTCTAGTTTTCACAATAATAATGCCAAGAAAAAAAAATCAGGTTACATCATCTAACACAGCAATGCCTGGGCACAGTTTATTGTTAGCATCCAGTTAAAAGGTAACGACTCTGCTGAGGTAAATACAGAACAAAAACCACTTGGCATTGTACATGTGTTCTGGAAGCGGTGGTTCCTAACACATCTTTACACATCTTAATATACATCGAGTTCTGAATTATGACATTTTGGAGAACGGTGCACACCTCTCCAGTAGATGAAGAACAAACAACATCTGGAATTTACGCCAAAAATATCTCGTGTTCGCTGTCACTCAGTAAATCGCCCTGACACTGACTAATCCGGCAGATGTGCACCAACACACATCATATTGCTGTCTTTAAGGTATTAAAAGGCCATGGAGAACTAGTGGAAATCTATGAAAGTTTACAGTCAGAGCTTGTATCCCATCTCATTTGAATCGCTGAGTAATTCACATGGTGAAGCCGTGTGAATTAAGTAGAGATTGAAACAAGACAGGATCGAGCTCTGACCGTAAGCTTGCATACGTTTCTGAATTTATCTCACCCCTCACATTGGCTAATCGGCTAACATTGGTGGCATAATCCCCTATTGAGTGTCTATATTCTAAATAGTTCATGGGCATTGAGTATGTATGAGTCTTTGGGGAAAAAATACCAGGGGTGAGATAATGCCTAAGGAAACACCTACTGGTCTTGTGTATTTATAATTCTGTACACGTCCCGATAATTATTAATAGCATATGGAATCCTATCAACTTTCAAATACATGCTAGATTGAGCAGGGAAGGCCTATGCGACTGGTTTAATTATGTTATCTGTGTGAAAGCTTGAGTGTAGGGGAAACATAATCAAGGTCTTATTTCGTTGACAGAATTTATTGCAGCACATGCATAGAAGCTATGTACAGACGATGGACTATATGCTGACCCTTGAATACACGAAGAACAGAAAGTACATATATAGACTCTTCCATAACTCAATCCTGAAAGTTATCTGTCATATATGGTATGAGTGTATACACAAAGCCCAAGTGCATCTATGAGTCTCTTTTTTACACTCCTTTAGTATGAGTACTTCAGCCATGTGATAAAGAATAAGAAATAAAGTAGTAAATCCATTATATATATATTTTGTTATATGTTACTAGACTTGCACCAGAATCTGTGTTCAACACATTTCAATACTATAATTCTATTACCTTACATCTGTAAGTTAAGTAAAACAATGCAAGTGTCCTATGATGACCTACTCGGCTAGGGATAAAAGACATTTTATGACAAGAATTCGAGAGAACCTTGCTCGACTACCGCCTCAAGCGGGAAAGGTGAAAACTCATCCCCAAGACTACTGGGTTAGTAAACTAGGGGCTGGTGGTACAACACAGTAAAACAATATGATGATACCTAACACGTACCGTCTTATCGTATGAGTAATAACAATAAGAATCCAACAAGGACGTTGAAGGGACTTTTAACTTTTTTTCTGACTATAATTATGAATGAGAGAGTGTTATACCAGGAACAACAAGTTATGAAGAAGGGGTAAGTTATGATAAACATGGAATGGAATGACGATTATGCTGACGTGACCTGGAGTTGCATGGTGGTGATTGTGTTTCTAACCACAAGGTCCCCCTGGTATCTGACCTGCCTAGAGGAAGGCACAGGGACATGCGGGGACCCAGCTATACGGTCTACCTGGTACCCGGCCTGCCTAGAGAAGGGCATAGGGACACACAGGGACCCAGCAATGAGGTCCCCCTGGTACCTGGTCTGCCTAGGGAAGGGCATGGGGACATAGGGAACCAGTGATGAAATCCTGGTACCCAGCCTGCCTAGAGGAGGACACGGGGACACTCAGGGACCAGTTTAAATGTGTTTATTCACTGAAATGTGCATTAAGCTGTGGTCTGGAGGCTGTTCTCACATTTGTGTACCCTTCTATCATCAAACTGGGATTATCTTCCCTGATCAACCAGTCAGGGTGAACCATATGGCGGGTCAGTTCGCGATCAGGCCCTTCTGTCATCTTTATAAGCATGATTTTTTTCACATTATTTCATGTGTGGGGAAGTGTGGGGAAAATGTGGTCCTGGAGGAACATTGCGGGAATTCTTCTTTTGGGCTTAATAATTAAACTATGGGCATGGCGTG
This sequence comes from Alentia gelatinosa, assembly GCA_950022655.1. Classification (NCBI taxonomy): domain Eukaryota; kingdom Metazoa; phylum Annelida; class Polychaeta; order Phyllodocida; family Polynoidae; genus Alentia; species Alentia gelatinosa. Next base: position 57,276,077 of record OX465584.1, on the reverse strand, counting down.
AGCCGGTGGGTGGGTGGCTGTGTCATCACGGAACTACATGTATGTACACACTCTCCTTTTACCTACGTCTGGCTTTTCGTGTCACAATGCGGCTCCACTCTCCAAACACCTTCATCACAGACGTTCTCTAACACGCAGCATAAATTAAACACAAAGATTTTAAATAGCAAAACGATTCGCAATCAACCGGAACCAGAAACACATGGTGTGTGTGTTTGTAAAGAATGTCCAGAATTTTAGCCAGGAAGCCTATGTGTTCACTCAGGTAGGTAACACCATTTTTCTGATGCTTTGTGGGATCGCATTGAGCTGTAGTGGCATGAACATGCTGCCTGGTAAATGTTAACTGCACTACTGGCTAGGAGAGAGGTTGTGCTGGTTCTCCTTGCCACTGCAAATCAGTGGGAAACCAGTGAAAGTTCAAGGTCGACCACGCTTTACTCTCACTGGGGGTTACCTGTCCCATTGTTCATTGGGGCGGGGAACCAGTCCATCAGAGTACAACGGGAACAAACCAGGTACAACGGGAACACATGGAAGCTTACAGTGAGGAATCGAGAATACCCAGCACTAAGCCAGATGTAGATTTTTGTTATTCATTCTAATCCCCACACACCTGTACGTTTCTACTCAATGATTTAACTGAATAATGTCGTCTGCTAAGTTGAACAAGATGAACAACCACAACTCGGCTACCACAGTATCTACTCCCGCCTATACCGCTGAGACAAAGTGAGGTACAAACTCCTCATCAGCTTCTAGGTGAAAACAAACCGACATACAAAAACAACGTCTGCGAGTGGTTTCATGAACTAAATACGCACGCTCAAGTCCTTACAATCGTAAATGTATGTGAGGTGTCGTACCAAGTGCCTCAACTCACATGAGAACTAGTATTCTGTCAGCTAGGCGCTGGTGGAGGTGGAGTGAAACGGTAAATTGCTCAAAACTCCCTACTGCTATATGCCTTCTCTAGCATGCAATGTACTCTATAATATAATTGCCACCATTTTTGTCACCACCCACTATAACCATAGTTAGAACTGCTTTACGGCAAATTCTGATCTATGTAATTTTCATTTGGTTTTGTTTGAGAGTTGCTTCCTACATGTGTATGTCTATATTTATATATTCTTTTTAATTAACATTGCTTGATGGTGTAAATTCCTTCCGAGCCCACAAACACCAGCTCTTAAGTACACCTCTCCGAGTTACCATGGCAACACAGAAACCCTGGTTTTAACACGCAGGGCCACGAACGCGAATGACAACCACCTCTTAAAGGGCTGGTTCCACCAACACAATGGATTTGCTGTGGTATATCTTGTTATATCTTACAGTGTCACGATATGTCGTACCTCCTTTGTCGCTTTACGTAGTGCGCGATGTTGTGTGTCTATTTTGGTGCTCCACCACCGCAACACCTCATGACACATCGCCGCAAATATGCACGCGATCATTCAAAACCTAGCAAGATTTAGCAAGACAACCAAACCATGACTAATCTCTCTATATCTTGTGTGTTGGTGGAGTCACCACTTTACTAATAAACTCCTCATTATGTACGATGATCGATTCTTCGTAACCGACATTGTACTTTAAGAATCAATCAATCAATGATATAGCTATGCCTAGAAAACAAACAAAGAAAAATAAAAATTGATACTGCACTAATATGTGCTATAAAATAAGTTTTGGAAAAAGCCAAATTCTCAGACCTAATGACCAGGTTTATCCTAATGAATATATTTTATATAAAAAATAATTTTGGAATTTGTAACACCCCCTTCCTTCAAAAGGAAGAAAATTTAGGGAATTCCTCTAGAAAACAAATTTTCTCAACTACAAAAGACACAAATGTCTTCATCAAACAATAAGATGAAACCAGTTGAAGAGTTTGCAATTTTTATCTTTCACTTGGTGTAACCATATAAGAGAATTATGGTCTGTCTCAGCAACAAACGTCCTCCCAAACACATTATGATCTAAAGTACTCTACAGCCCATACCAGTGCTAAACACTCTTTTTCTACTGTTGATAGTCATGACTCTCGAGGTAGAAGTTTCCGACTGGCATAAGCCACCGGATGCTCCTCTCCTTCATCCTTCTGGCATAGAGCAACTCCCATTCCTCTCTCAGAGGCATCAACTTGAATGAAGAACTGATTATCAAAATCAGGGAGTCTCAGAACTGGACACTTTTTTAGTACAGTTTTGAGTTTTGAGGACTTGCTCACATGCTTCATCCCAAATGACATTGTTGGGCATCCTCTTTTTAGTAAGGCCAGTTAAAGGCATAGCAAGGGCTGCATAATTTCGGATGTATTTGTTGTAATGACCCGTAATACCCAAGAACGACCTTGTAGTTCTGGTGGAATTATGCTGTAAATAATTACGCTGTAAATAATACCTATGCCATTGCAGTTAATGTTGTAGCTCCATGAAATTATGCTTGGAAATAATATCATTGTAGTCTATGCCAATGCAGTTAACATTATAAGTCAAGTTCTGGTGGAATTATGTTCTGGTGGAATTACATTGGAAATAATATCATTGTAGCCTATGCCAATGCAGTTAACGACATGAGTCAAGTTCTGGTGGAATTACGTTGTAACTAATGCCTATGCCAATGCAGTTAATTTTGTAGCTCCAGTGAAATTATGTTGTAAATGGTAATCTGTGCCAATGTAGTTAGTCGTTCAACTTAAAAATCTGTGCCAATGTAGTTAGTCGATCAACTTAAAGTTTCATCATCAAATCAGCAAAACATCACGCTCAGCCAAGAACGACAGCTGTGGAGAGCTTGTTCGGAGCTGTCTGCCTTCAAAATCCAGCGAGGGTCAGCCTTGACCACAGGGAGAAGCAGCCGTATGCCGTCCCGCCGCAACAAGCGGGGCCTTATTGATGCCGTTGGCATCGCGGGCAGATACCTGTTCGGAATGGCCACCTCCGGGGATGTGAAACAGCTACAGGACCAAATAGACCAGTTGCGAGCATCAACTCTCTCGGTGAGCCACCATACTCGGTTATTTCATATCTGTGGTAAATGCCTCTAGACTGTTTATTAGAGAAAATAGAAAGGATATAGTACAGCTCCAGAACCTCACTTCAGCCCTGAACATCCTTAGCTCAATTAACCTCTGCCTGCATCTCCAGACGGCGAGAAATCCCTCAACAACCCCTGCTGGTAGCGTCTCCCTAACAGCTCTCCCATTGCCCACCAAGTCCCTTGGCGATGTATAGCTCCCATCCTTAACCCTGTCGGTCAATCCCCAGGCTTGTGCCCTCTTGACAAGCCCAGTATACCCCACTTTACCACACACCCCCAAGTAAGCATGACCGGAGCAAATTTCGTCCCCCCCCCCCATGTTTGGGCTCAACTGATCTATGGCGACTGGCAGTACTGCTGCTCATTTTATCTTTCCAGAAGGCGGACTGAACAGAAGCATCATCCTCATCGTCTGGGCCTATTGGAGGAAATGGAAGAGGAACCCTCCCCACATCGCGCGGATGGACCTACTACCTACCAAACAAGACAAGGCCTTAGACGAATCTATGTTAGCCATATATAATTAGATGTGTAACTTATTTTTTTCTATTTTTATTGTTTTGGGGAGTCAAGCCTAGGCTCACAGCAGCCATTGTAGTGCATACTTGTTGGGAGCTGATGTTGTAGTTCTGGTGGAATTACGCTGTAAATAATTATGCTGTAAATGATACCTATGCCATTGCAGTTATTGTTGTAGCTCCATGAAATTATGCTTAGAAATAATATCATTGTAGTCTATGCCAATGCAGTTAACGTTATAAGTCAAGTTCTGGTGGAATTATGTTCTGGTTGAATTACGTTGGAAATAATATCATTGTAGCCTATGCCGATGCAGTTAACGTCAGGAGTCAAGTTCTGGTGGAATTACGTTGCAGGGAAATACACGCCCGCATTTGTTCGACGAAGCGGAACGCTTTCTCGCCCTTATAAGCTGATCGATTTGAATACATATTCAGTTGGAATCCCGACCTGAAACTCTACGTGTGCATGTCCGAGTTGCACTTACTTGGCTTGGCTACAAGGTCGGCTTCTGCTAGCTTGTCAAATACTATCTGTAGATGATCCACATGTTCCTCAAAGCTAGAGCTGTATATCACTACATCATCTAAGTAGGCAGCTGCAAAGCCTTCTGTGCCTTTTAACACACTGTCCATCATCCGGGCAAATGCTACTCTGGCATTCTTCAACCAAAAGGGGAATACAGTAAATCTATACAACCCATGTGGAGTTCTGAAGGCTCTTATCTCTTGAGTCAGGGGATAAAGGTATCTGCTAATACCCTTTTGTTAGATCTAACTTGCTAATGTAGCTAGCTGATCCCAGATTCTCAGATTATCAAATTTTGTAAGCAGGTTGACCTTTTTAAAGCCAATACAAACACAAATTCCAGTCTGCTTACCATCTTGTTTCTTTGCAACAAGAACTACAGGAGATGCCCACTCACTACTAGATTCTACTATGATTCCTTCTTCAATCATTTGATTGCCATTTAGCCTCTGGGTACTTGCTTGATGTTGGTAAAAGTAAAAGTACTTCTTCCCCAACTTCAAAAACTTTCTCTTGAGCTTTTTGGTCATACCAGGTTTTCATGTCTGACTGAGATTTCTGAAGATTTTCCTGGGCTAGTTCTACTGATGTCATGAGTCTAGATCTAGTTTCTACGATAAAATCTATGATATCACCAGGATCATCCTTTTCAACCCATGCCTCTTTCACAACAGAGAGGGGACCCCTTATAGGCCAACCGCACACCAACTCAAATGGTGAAAATCCCGTGCTGGCTTCCAGTACTTCTCTGTAGGCAAACAAAACATAGGGCAACAATCTGTCCCAAGTATATGGTTCATCATGGATCATACATCTCAACATGTTTTTCATTGTCTGATTCCACCTTTCTACTAGACCATTCGCAGCCTGATGATAGGGTGTGGTTGATAACTGCTGAATCTGCAGCTGTTTGCACAGATCTTTTACCAACTGGGACATGAAGTTGGTACCCTGATCACTTGAAATTTCCTCTGGAATTCCTACCCAAGAGAAAATAGTCACAAGAGCATCTGCAACTGCTTCTGCACTTTGATTTCATAGGGGTATTGCCTCAGGATACCTAGTATCTTGATCTATGACTGACAAAATGTACCTATAACCTTCTTTGGTTCTTGGCAGTGGACCTACAATGTTCATGAAAATCTTTCGGAAGGGAAGTCCCATAGGAGGGATTGGCTGTAACTCTGCCGGTGGATCTGACAGGCGACCAGTTGCCTTCTGGCAATCTGGGCAGGACTCACAAAATTTTTTTAAATCTTTGTAAACACCTTGCTGAAAGAAATGGGCCAGCAACCATTCCCATGTCTTTTCCACCCTCAGGTGTCCTGCTAGAGGTATGGAATGTGCCATGATCAACAAATCCTTGCAGCAGAATTTTGGGACAACCAGTTGATCTACTTCTCTATCTCCCTTTTCTTTGTTAATAGACTTCCTATGAATCAAACCAATTTTCATGAAGAAACTACCATCTCCCTGACTATCTTGAGATACCTTTGATCTAACACTTCCTAGGTTTATTCCCAACTAGACATCCAGGGCCTAAAAGATGAAAACGTAACTCTAAAACAGAGCCTAAACTCTCTAACGCCATTGACCCCTGTAGTTCATGGCGGCTACGTGAGCGGACGTGTGGTGTAGCGGAGGAGATTGATTCCTAGGTTTATCTTACCCTGACACAAGAGAGTGGACAAAAACTGTATGTATTGATTAACCTATACTACCCAGACCCTGTGGTTCACCTTATATGCCAAAAGTCGGGTGTTTATTGAGTTTTTGACGAGTCTGTTGATACTGTACTACATACCGCATATATACACACCCATTATCGCTCACCTGAGTCATGTCACACCTTGAGGACGCGGCCGCCCAGGCCTTGAAAGACCTGAAGGAAAGACCGAAACAAAAAACGCGATCAACTTCGGGTATAGAGGAAGACGCTATTTGCAAAGTTGCGACAGTCCTTGAAAGTCTTACGGAATTGGTGAAAGAAACGCGTAGCGTGGCCACTGAGACTAGAAAAGAGGTGTCAGCCATTGCCGAGTTAAAGAAGTCCGTTGAAGATTCCCAACTAGACATCCAGGGCCTAAAAGATGAAAACGTAACTCTAAAACAGAGCCTAAAATCTCTTACCCAGAAAATTAGTACACTTGAAAAGCAGCAAGCTAAAACTGAGCATAAAACGAGTCAGCTATATGACATGTCAATCCTCAACGATCACAATCAGAGGAAAAAGAACGTGGTCATAGACGGGGTCGACCAGTCTGATAACGAGGACCCACGCGCCATAACCCTGGATATTTGTTCCCGTATATACCCTGCCATTACCCCAGATGACTTAGACCAAGCTTTCCGAATAGGCAAAACCAGTCGTGACACGCGCCCAATACTAGCAACCTTCACAAAGGCTCACACTAAAGACATAATTCTAAGAGAAAAGAATAAACTTAAGAAATTCCCCGATCTGCATCGTATCTTTATAAATGAAGATGCGAACCCAGTAATAAAAACACAAAAAACGGAACTGCGAGCGTTATCTAAATTAGCGGAAAAGGTGGGAGTGGAGGCGAAATTACGAGGGAGAGGTATAGTACACCAGGGGAAGTATTATGCATACAAAGATCTGGCAAATCTACCTGACGCAATCAACCTCGAGGCACTCAAAACCCGCTATACACCTACAACGGTGGCCTACCATAGCCACCACTCCCCATTCTCAAACCTCTACCCCGCGCAGTTTGAAAATGACGGAGTCACATACAGCTCAGTAGAGCAGGCCTATTGTCATGAAAAGGCAACTTTCGCCGGGAATATGTCCATTGCATCCCAAGTCATGGCACTTGATGACCCCCATCAAATGAAAAGGGTCACAAAAGCACTTGAGACCCAACAATGGTCTGTGATCGCTGACGATAAACTGCGTAAGTTTAATCTGGCCAAGTACAACCAGAACCCTGCACTACTACACAAACTGGACAATACAGGCACGAGAACCCTACTCGAGGCTACCCTGGATCCGCGATGGGGTATAGGCTGCTACCTACAATCAAAAGAACTGCACTTGGGTACATATAAGGGTGCAAACATCGGGGGGCAATCCTGATGGACGTGCGGAATGAGTTATGCCATAGATCTACCCCACAACCCCCACGACACTTCAGTCTACTCAATGCACAGCGCCCCTACCACAACCCAATGCGCTCACCGAACCAACCCAGATCACCAATAGCAGCAGACTGGTCCGTACCTGCGGTGGGCAATGAAGATACACTAGACCCTGCGCAGCTGCTAGACGCGTCGACTGCTTCGACCGAAACAACCGCACCCGAGTGAGGACAACGCTGCGCACTACCCCTACCGAGCCTGCAAGCATTATAAACGATAAGTGAACACTGATAATTAATACTATAGACTAAGTGTATACCCTTATTATTACGCTTGCGTTGCAACGTATCCATATAAGGTTGAATATACCTATTGATATTAAGAAATGTCTGTGCTTATTGTTGCCGACTCGAGGGGGTTTGCGCTGACGCCGAATATGTTTGAAGAAAGTTGTCTCACATACAGAGTCCATTCATTCCCGGGTCTACGAATTGACAACATGGTATCACATGCGGTCCGTCTAGGGATAAACTTGAGCCCGAGTGTTGTGATAAGCTACACAGGGATATGTAACCTAACATACCGCAATTCCCTAACCAAACAAGTCTTTATACGGGACAATGATATTGACTCACTTGTAAGCGACACGATCTGGCATATATCCAACACGTATACAGAAATCATGAGGCAAACAACTTTAAAGACAATATTCCTCCCCATCATCGGTATGAATATTGCCTTCTACAATGCGTACACGAAGAATAAATACCAGGCAGGGGTATCCCCGATGATAACCCCTATAATCCAAACTGAGGACGAGCTTCAACGAAGACTGACTGAACAAGACATGCTAAACACAGCTATAACAAGAATAAACGGTCAAATTACCAAGTATAACGAGAGTAATAACCTCCCAACCCCCTGGACTGCGTCCAGATTCCATAAATCTATGGGTAACTCAAGGATGTCTCACAAATATGTAGACCTTTATGACGGTTGCCACCTCAACGAACGTGCCTCACGAATTGTTGCTACAAAACTAGATAAAAGTATGATTAACAACTGGTGGAAATTAACAAATTAGACTTAACCGACGTAATTGGCCACATTACCATCATTGTAAAACATAGGCCATTCCAAGTATCGAATAAACCCACTAGAATACACTGTTAATATGCCTCTACCTGTGCTTTACGTCCACCATCTCTGAGGTTCTTGTATACGACAAAATCATGAATGGTACCAACATAAATCTGTTTCATATCACCTCATTCACTTTTCATCATCATATGTATTCCAACTATCAAACCTTAATTGTAAGTAAGGATAATGGTTGATCTCAGGGAAGTTAGAGATGCAAAGGGCCTGAAATTTATGAGTATTAATATTTATAGTCTATTACCCAATCTTGAACAACTTAAGCACTTGTCAGAGTCCTTTGATGTTATAATGATCAGCGAAAGCTGGCTCAACCCCAAGCTACCGAACGCTAACATTATGCTCGCTGGTTATAACTTAATACGTCTGGACAGACGACCGCATGTGCAAAAAAAGGGAGAAGGACTGGTGTTATATCTTAAAGATTATATTGATTATAAAGTAATCAATGAGCACACAGAAATAACCGAAGATTATGAAATTATAACCTGCCTTCTGGAGATGCACTCGATGACATACTTTATAATTAACATCTACAAACCACCTCATACCTCACCATATACCCTTTATGATAAGCTTTCCTTAGTTTTAGAGCAGTGCCCGCTAAATAGAAAAATTATAATAATGGGAGATGTGAATGTGGACTACAATGACCTGCACCTGAGACATATGTTAATAAAAAATTTTGGTTTAGAATATAATTTGAAACAATTAATAACAATGCCTACCAGAACAACAGAACTTACCAGTACGGTCATTGATCATGTATACACAAATGTTAATGATGTAACGATTGCCTCTACGATTAATTTTAACATTAGTGACCATTTGCCGGTAGTTTTGGTAGTAAAACACACAAGGAATGTTATCACAAAGAAAAAAGTAACAGCCCGATGTTACAAGAACTTTAACAAAGAAAACTTCATTAATAATTATCTGGACTCCAATTGGGATGACTTCACCATAAATAATAAACCTGAATACCTATGGAAAATCATGATTAGAAACATCAATAAGGCGTTAATACCATCTGCACCAATTAAGATGTTCTACGTATCGGAGAATAAACCTGCCTGGCTAACAAAAGACATCTTAAAGGAAATGAAAAACAGGGACTACTGGTTCAGAAAGGCAAAAAATTCAAAAAAACTGGACGACTGGAGAATAGCAAAACACTTTCGTAACAAGACCAAATCATCAATTATAAGAAATAAAGGCAGGAACATTAAAAAGCTACTAGATAAAAACAAAACGAATCCCAAGAAATTCTGGTACGGAATTAGACAACTTATTCCGAAGGAGAGACCGTCTTTAATTACTAAATTAATAGATCATAATGACAATTCTGAAATTCCAACTGGAGAAAGGGCTAACTTCATTAACAATTTCTTTTCATCTATTGGAAAAATTTTAGCAGATAACTTCGAAAAAATTCCTGATCAATCATTAGAGTTCCCTGAACGTGCTCAAGAAAGCTCAATCCTAGCTAACCCAATCTCCATCCCTGAAATAATGAAATATGTTAATAAAATAGACTGTAACAAGACAGCGGCAGTTAAAGACATAAAAACTTTTATTTTTAAGATAGCCTTTAAATGCGCACCTGAGAAGCTGTTTACCTTATTTAATGCCACTTTATTCCACTCATCATTTCCAGCAAGCTGGAAAACTGCCACCATTACCCCGATTCCTAAGAAAGGTAATATCTCACAAGTAAACAACCTCCGCCCTATAAGCCTATTACCCTTACCTGGAAAAATTTTGGAGAAAATCATCAATAACCGCCTCAAAACATACCTTGAATCTAACAATATATTACACCCAATGCAACACGGCTTTAGAGAAAATCACTCCACAATTTCGGCTATAACTACCTACTTGACCCATATATACCAACACTACACTAACAATAATAACTTAACCTCACTTTTCTTAGACTTCAAAAAAGCTTTTGATACTGTTTCCCATAATATACTACTCTCAAAATTATACAATATAGGCCTAAACAATGTGACATGCAATTGGTTTAAAAGTTACCTCGATAAAAGACACCAAAAAGTAAATTTATACGGTACACTGTCTGATACAAAACAAATAACCTATGGTGTTCCCCAGGGGTCGGTCCTGGGACCGACCCTGTTCCTAATTTACATTAATGACTTGCCATTAAAAATAGATACAGCCAACTCTCATACTACCCTATACGCGGACGATACTGTAATCACTACCCCTACACCACATCACATGCAGGAAATCATACCTGCAATAGAAAATTGGTGCAAGAACAACCTGTTAACAATAAATGAAAACAAAACATACTGGATGTGCTTTAATAACCAAAATCTACCACGTAATGATCAAATAAAAATGAAAGAGCAAATATTAAATCAGGTTAAAAGTTTCAACTATTTAGGCCTAACTATAGATGATAAGCTGAAGTTTCATGAACACAAAAAATCTATTGTCCAAAAAATTACATATAAGACATATTTACTGTCGAAAATAAGAAAATATATAGACACAGCCACGTCACTATTAATATACAAGACCACAATCTTACCATATCTAGATTATGGAGACTTTATTTTCGATAATAACAAACTGTACCTAACAAATGAACTCCAGGCACTCCAAAATAAAATACTTCTAATTACATACAAGGTAAAGCTCCAAAAAAATCCACTTTACACAACAGACCAAATGCACCAACTGGGCAACTTAAGGAAATTGCATGAACGTAGAGATATACATTTACTGCATTACTCCTTCACCTTAGCCCAACAGATTTATTATCATGACACCAGAGATTTGCCCACAAGAAGAAAACAAGGTTTACGACTATTACAACCGCCTCTAAAACATCCGGTGTATAATAATTCCTTTCACGTCCGCGCAATAAGCAAATGGAACACCCTAAAAGAAGATTACACTTACATAACTGAGAAAAATTCATTTAAAATTTGTACTAAACGCAATTACCCTAATTGCTATTACGACTGACATGGACTGATTGCGTTGCAACACCATGATATCTGTTTTCCCTTAATAAATAGTGATTGCGTTGCAACACTAGATATACAAAATCATAGGAAGTACTATGGTGTGTCTAAATGGTTCTAATATGTTAATATGCTTGTAGTAACTGCAGTATCGGACTAAGTATGAATGAGTATACTCCTGAGAATAACTATTGAGTGGTATCTGAACAGATTTCTGAAACCTAGCACTGTGTGTTAATCAATGACTGATTGATTGTGTTGCAACGGTCATCTTCTAACTATAGGACGGATGTATAATATTAAATTATGAATTGTGAGCTGTTTGTGTTGCAACATAGCCAGCTCCTACCTGTAGCCCTATGTGACCTTTCTCAGTCAGCCAGACCAAATACATACTCTACCCTGGATTAATTGCTATTATTAAAGCCGACTACCAGCTATGTCACTCAAGAGAGCAAAAAATTTTTAGAGTAATTGATGGGACAACCAAAAATTCCCCAAAACTACAGAAAAGAATGGTTCTGTCTGCTAGAGAGAAAGATTATGATCACCCAGTTACTACGCTTAAACACTGTTCCTACTGCTACTACATATTTATTCATGAGAGAAGTAACCAATTCATCTCATCTCATCAGATTGAAAAATGGTGCCAGTCAACGATTGTACTGTAAACCAAGAGTTGATGTATGGATATGTAAACTCATAAGCCTACTACCTATACTATATCTATTGTTAAAATAAGGCAGAGGGACCAGGCGGAAGATCGGCCACGCCGAGCCTGGATTGTTTGTTCAATCGTACTTGTACATCATTGCCCCAATAAAACTCATCAAAAAAAAACAAAAAAAAACTTTCAAGTGCCTCATCTTCTTGTTGATAGTCAACCAACTATTCTCTACTCAAATGCAGTGATTCACAGCTATCTTTCTGACCCCCTTTTGTCACTTTCTATTTTATCTGGTTCATCTAGAGGTGTGGTCTTTGTACCTAAACTATTTACCTCTTCCTCAATCACTTTCTCTTTAGAAAGTTTAAAGGCTCTAGTTTCTACAGGATAAGAACACTCACCTTCAAATTCTCTATCTGAACTTTGAAGTAGGGGGGCAAACATTGCCGTGATATCAACATCAAAGACCTTTTCCATATCATCATAACCAAGTATGAGATCAGGTGCCTCAGGGTCAGACCATACACCTGCTACTATCTAATGGCACTTTCCAGTTGGTGTAAACCCAACTATTACCTTGGCCAGTAAATAATTTGCTGGTCCTATAGCAGGTAAAATAAATCTCTCATTCACTAGAGAACAAGTACTAGCGGTGTCTAACACCATCTTTGCCGGTTTGTCATTAACCCAGGCTGACTTGATAAGATTCAACTTGCCTACATTCCCTGCTTTTTCAGAAATGAGTCTTCTTCTGGAACTTCAGATCTACAGCTATTACTCTGTGCCAACCAGATATTCTCAGTGAGCTCTATTTCTGTGATCTTTGGTTTTAACAGTCTCACCCAATTCCGATGTTGCTAAATGTGTCAACAAAATGTTTCTATGGACAGTCATAAAAAGGTCAGTATTCTGATGTCAAATCTGCTATGTGGTGCTCTGAGAAAACTTAGAAGGTTAAGTCTCAGCTTAATTTAATATTAGAAATAACAGCATCAAGGTCCATACACTAAATTTGCCTTTATATATTTGTTTTGACATGTGCAAGGAAGAACGCCTATAGTACAGGCGATTGTTCAATTTTTGTATTTCCTGAATAAAGAATAAGTAAATTAATCTAAAAAAAACCTACCTCCCACATGCCTTCTCAGTGGTTAGGTATCGAGGACCTGGTTATCAACAACAGAACCAGAAGATTTTGATAGGACAGTTTTTATTGTAGATCATAAGGTACTCTCATAATAACCTATACCTGTTAACAATTTATACATCAGTTTTACATTTGGTCATGGCAATTTACTTCCAAGGGGATGAATGTCAGAACATGTATAATAAACGCATTTAGTACATGGAGTCAAATGAACATCAACTATACAACCAACTCGTGCATCTCGAGGGACGTTCCCTTCACATATAGCGTCACTAGACAACTTCCAGTCTTCATAATGGACACTGTCTCCACACTAAACAATTGAGCTTCTGTCAACCAGTTCAAGATTTTCTGCCGGTTGTCTGCAGACATTTAATGGAGTTTATAATAGGATGAAAATATATTTGAATGACCAGAACAATACATTGACATTTAATAGACACCAGCCAGTTGAACTGGTTCCATTTATTGATGTATTCATTGAAATAAGTATATATAATGTACATTATCATACATTTATATCGGACTCATTGTAGATATCTAATATTGTTCTACATCTGCATAATGTGAATTTACCACACTATTATGAATATAATTCTTTTATTTATTGGTTGCAGAACTTTATATATTCACATCTGGATTTATTTGCTTTTGTAATGGGTATATTTCACGCCTTTTCCATATAATACATTGAGGAAAGAATCTGCATTATTTAACAGCAAAAGTCACATTCACACCTACTTATATTTTACGAGTCGCTTATATATATAGATAGATAGATCTTTATAGATACACACATATATATCACTATAACTTATGAACACATTAAAAAGAATGTCTATACAACAAATATGAAGATTGACTCAATCCCATTTAAAAAAACAAAACAAAACAAAAAAAACTCCACCTTTAGAATCAACAAATATATACCCCTACAGAACTCAGACACAACCTAATCAAGTCTCATTTTATTTCCTAGTTCTTGTTTGTACGGAAAGTAGATCTGTATGATACACACGGCCCAGTAAGAGAATCCCCGTGCACAACCCAGTGGCCTTTTCGTGGGAGTAACTAGTCAACGTTTGCAGGGACTTCTGCAAGACTCCCCATGTCATGCAGAGACCCCGTGAGAGAAGTGGAAATGGGGTGATCTATGGGGGACTCAAGCACAGGGACTGGATTCTATATACAACGTTTCCGATACACACTAAGCAAGATTCAATGTTTTCACCTGTTGCCATTCATTACTAATAAAAAAAAAAATTGAGTCCATGCAAGTGTCTAACTCATATATGTTGGAGACTTGGGAGATATTTCATATCCATTAATAACCATTTATAAGTTACTTCTTATTACTATACACCCGGTCAATGCGTATGACATAGAGTGTATAGTGTAAGGGTGACTAAACAACCCAGATTGAGTGCGGAGTGGACTCTTCATACCCGACGTGTTAACTATAAGTGACGCGCACAAGCCCCCCCCCTCTAGCAGTGAGGTGCACTCAGTCATGCTACCGATCAGAACCTAGGCAGGACCTACACTAATTATATTTGTGTCTCACATGGCAAGAAGAAAAAGACTGCTACGACATCCGTAGCCACGAAAAATAGGCCATGGGTTTTGGTTGCGGAGTAATCTCACTCGGTTTTGCCTCGTGAGATTACATAACAAACCACAAATTAATAGCGTATTTTCAGTAGCTATGGATTGAGTGCAGTTCAAATTTTATCTCACCCCTATCACTGAGTAATTGGCTAACACTTGTGACATCATCCCCCTTTGAGTATCTTTTACAATACTCCATGGGCGTTGAGTATGAGTTCCCAATGTTAAGTCTATGGGAAAAAGTACCAGGGGTGAGATAAAGCGCTAACTCTATCCTCAAATAAACTCATTGAGATCATATTCAAAGTGTGTGCCTCCATGTTGCCCTATGCTGAGGTTCTGTGTGGATGAGAGTCAAGCAGGGGTAGAACTACAAAACTCACCTCGTTCTTACATTTCATTTACAGTTTAGGACAGTAGAACTTCCACGTAAATCTGTGTTCACATTTCACATGGTGTTTTGTCATGGCTACAGATTTCACTGTGTTACACTACATTCATATGCGATGGGTCTTTTGCCTCTGGGTCTAGTTTTCACAATAATGCCAAGAAACAAAAATCAGGTTACATCATCTAACACAGCAATGGCTGGGCACAGTTTATTGTTAGGATCCAGTTAAAAGGTGACGACTCTGCTGAGGTAAATACAGAACAAAAACCACTTGGCATTGTACATGTGTTCTGGAAGCGGTGGTTCCTAACACAACTTTACACATCTTAATATACATCGATTTCTGAATTATGACATTTTGGAGAACGGTGCACACCTCTCCAGTAGATGAAGAACAAACAACATCTGGAATTTACGCCAAAAATATCTCGTGTTCGCTGTCACTCAGTAAATCGCCCTGACACTGACTAATCCGGCAGATGTGCACCAACACACATCATATTGCTGTCTTTAAGGTATTAAAAGGCCATGGAGAACTAGTGGAAATCTATGAAAGTTTACAGTCAGAGCTTGTATCCCATCTCATTTGAATCGCTGAGTAATTCACATGGTGAAGCCGTGTGAATTAAGTAGAGATTGAAACAAGACAGGATCGCGCTCTGGCTGTAAGCTTGCATACGTTTCTGAATTTATCTCACCCCTCACATTGACTAATCGGCTAACATTGGTGACATAATCCCCTATTGAGTGTTTATATTCTAAATAGTCCATGGGCATTGAGTATGTAATACTAATGTTGAGTCTTTGGGGAAAAAATACCAGGGGTGAGATAATGCCTAAGAAAACACCTACTGGTCTTGTGTATTTATAATTCTGTACACGTCCCGATAATTATTAATAGCATATGGAATCCTATCAACTTTCAAATACATGCTAGATTGAGCAGGGAAGGCCTATGCGACTGGTTTAATTATGTTATCTGTGTGAAAGCTCGAGTGTAGGGGAAACATAATCAAGGTCTTATTTCGTTGACAGAATTTATTGCAGCACATGCATAGAAGCTATGTACAGACGATGGACTATATGCTGACCCTTGAATACACGAAGAACAGAAAGTACATATATAGACTCTTCCATAACTCAATCCTGAAAGTTATCTGTCATATATGGTATGAGTGTATACACAAAGCCCAAGTGCATCTATGAGTCTCTTTTTAACACTCCTTTAGTATGAGTACTTCAGCCATGTGGTAAAGAATAAGAAATAAAGTAGTAAATCCATTATATATATATTTTGTTATATGTTACTAGACTTGCACCAGAATCTGTGTTCAACACATTTCCATACTATAATTCTATTACCTTACATTTGTAAGTTAAGTAAAACAATGCAAGTGTCCTATGATGACCTACTCGGCTAGGGATAAAAGACATTTCATGACAAGAATTCGAGAGAACCTTGCTCGACTACCGCCTCAAGCGGGAAAAGTGAAAACTCATCCCCAAGACTACTGGGTTAGTAAACTAGGGGCTGGTGGTACAACACAGTAAAACAATATGATGATACCTAACACGTACCGTCTTATCATATGAGTAATAACGATAAGAATCCAACAAGGACGTTGAAGGGACTTTTTACTTTTTTTCTGACTATAATTATGAATGAGAGAGTGTTATACCAGGAACAACAAGTTATGAAGAAGGGGTAAGTTATGATAAACATGGAATGGAATGACGATTACGCTGACGTGACCTGGAGTTGCATGGTGGTGATTGTGTTTCTAACCGCAAGGTCCCCCTGGTATCTGACCTGCCTAGAGGAAGGCACAGGGACATGCGGGGACCCAGCTATACGGTCTACCTGGTACCCGTCCTGCCTAGACAAGGGCATAGGGTCACACAGGGACCCAGCGATGAGGTCCCCCTGGTACCTGGTCTGCCTAGGGAAGGGCATGGGGACATAGGGAACCAGCGATGAAATCCTGGTACCCAGCCTGCCTAGAGGAGGACACGGGGACACTCAGGGACCAGTTTAAATGTGTTTATTCACTGAAATGTGCATTGAGCTGTGATCTGGAGGCTGTTCTCACATTAAAATACTACATTTGTGTACCCTTCTATCATCAAACCGGGATTATCTTCCCTGATCAACCAGTCAGGGTGAACCATATGGCGGGTCAGTTCGTGACCAGGCCCTTCCGTCATCTTTACAAGCATGATTTTTTTCACATTATTTCATGTGTGGGGAAGTGTGGGGAAAATGTGGTCCTGGAGGAACATTGCGGGAATTCTTCTTTTTGGCTTGATAATTAAACTATGGGCATGCCGTGAGCTGGTGGGTGGGTGGCTGTGTCATCACGGAACTACATGTATGTACACACTCTCCTTATACCTACGTCTGGCTTTACGTGTCACAATGCGGCTCCACTCTCCAAACACCTACATCACAGACGTTCTCTAACACACAGCATAAATTAAACACAAAGAACTTAAATAGCAAAACGATTCGCGAACAACCGGAACCAGAAACACATGGTATGTGTGTTTGTAAAGAATGTTCAGAATCTTAGCCAGGAAGCCTATGTGTTCACTCAGGTAGGTAACACCATTTTTCTGATGCTCTGTGGGATCGCATTGAGCTGTAGTGGCATGAACACGCCGCCTGGTAAATGTTAACTGCATTACTGGCTAGGAGAGAGGTTGTGCTGGTTCTCCTTGCCACTGCAAATCAGTGGGAAACCAGTGAAAGTTCAAGGTCGACCACGCTTTACTCTCACTGGGGGTTACCTGTCTCATTGTTCATTGGGGTGGGGAACCAGTCTATCAGAGTACAACGGGAACAAACCAGGTACAACGGGAACACATGGAAGCTTACAGTGAGGAATCTAGAATACCCACCACTAAGCCAGATGTAGATTTTTGTTATTCATTCTAATCCCCACACACCTGTACGTTTTTACTCAATGATTTAACTGAATAATACATTATGTCTGTGAGTGTATTAAAGGATTAATTACGTTAAGACAAGGCTTAGGTTTATCATGTGTAGGTTTGGGGCATACATACATCTTCACTTCAGGACACTAATAACTTGTGGAAAACAAAGCAGCTGCATTCAGTAGATCGATCAAAATTACCTTTCAGCTTATGTTTGCCTGGTGGCGCCGCCTGTAGTGTACCACCGCCAATGAGATAAATGTTGTCTGCTAAGTTGAACAAGATGAACAAACACAACTCGGCTACCACAGTATCTACTCCCACCCATACCGCCGAGACAAAGTGAGGTACAAACTACTCATCAGCTTCTAGGTGAAAACAAACCGACATACAAAAACAACGTCTGCGAGTGGTTTCATGAACTAAATACGCACGCTCAAGTCCTTACAATCTTAAATGTATGTGAGGTGTCTTCACAAGTGGCTCAACTCACATGAGAACTAGTATTCTGTCGGCTAGGCGCTGGTGGAGGTGGAGTGAAACGGTAAATTGCTCAAAACTCTCTACCGCTATATGCCTTCTCTAGCATACAATGTACTCTATAATATAATTGCCACCATTTTTGTCACCACCCACTATAACCATAGTTAGAACTGCTTTACGGCAAATTCTGATCTATGTAATTTTCATTTGGTTTCGTTTGAGAGTTCTTCCTACATGTGTATGTCTATATTTATATATTCTTTTTAATTAACATTGCTTGATGGTGTAAATACCTTCCGAGCCCACAAACACCAGCTCTTAAGTACACCTCTCCGAGTTACCATGGCAACACAGAAACCCTGGTTTTAACACACAGGGCCACGAATGCGAATGACAACCACCTCTTAAAGGGCTGGTTCCACCAACACAATGGATTTGCCATGGTATTTCTTGTTATATCTTACAGTGTCGCGATATGTCGTACCTCCTTTGTTGCTTTATGTAGTGCGCGATGTTGTGTCTATTTTGGTGCTCCACCACCGCGACACCTCAAGACACATCGCGGCAAATATGCACACGATAATTCAAAACCTAGCAAGATTTAGCAAGACAACCAAATCATGACTAATCTCTCTATATCTTGTGTGTTGGCGGAATCACCACTTTACTAATAAACTCCTCATCATGTACGACGAACGACTCCTGGTGAAGTTACCTTGTCCTTCCCGGGGGTCCTGTCACAGTTCCAGTTTGCCTATTCCTTCTGAGATACAATTTGTTGGTGTGGTCTATAGCCGTGCTGGTTGGGGGACTATTGCATCTGGCCGTCGACGCCGTAGAGTGGTTTGTCGGCTGTGTTGAGCGAGGTGCGCTCCGTGGGTTGAGAGATGACGGGCATGCCCTCACTGCCCAGCGGGATGGGGCCCGACATGTTGCTGGCCGCCGGTTGAGCCATGATGGGGTAGTCAGCCGGCGGGGCTTCTGGTGAGTCTTCAGGACTGCTGAACTCCTCCTAGAAACAATAACAGGTAAATAAATACAACCTGAGTCAATGTGATGATATACAGGCCACTAGCACGTGTTATATTCACAGCAAGAATCTTTTTTCTTTTATTTCTCTCTATATATAAATATATATATATATATATTTATCTACAGGAAAAGGATTCTTCTTAACCGAAATTGTACTTTAAGAATCAATCAATCAATGATGTGGCTTTGCCTAGTAAACAAACAAACCAAAATAAAAATTGATATTGTACTTTAAAAGTTTATCTTTTAGTCGGTCCCTGAATAAAACGCCAACATTTACCAAAGGTGCCTCATGTAGTTGTACTGTTAATCTTTTATTTAAAATTTTTTTTTACTCAGAAAATGTTAAAACGAAATATACACAAATTTGCCTTTATCTCAATAGAAGACTTTCCAATCCCATCCTTTTATACTCTGTTTTGATCTGGCAGTGTATGATAATATATTGAGAGTTTCACTATACTTTTAGAGGTCTAGGGTACTGCACCTTCAGTACCTAGGGTACCATAAATGGCCAAACCTCCCACCCTTCCCACTATAATTGCTTCGTCTAGTTTCCAATCAACAGTGGTAAAGAGAACAAGTACATGTGCAAAGTGATAAGGAATAGATAAGGTTACAAATGGTTGTAATGCTTATGGTACGTTTACAAGGCTAACTGACGCTCACCGGAATATATTCTGAGGGTAACCACAAGATTCAATTTGGACAATACTTGTATCATTATGTTGATATTATTTTTCACTTATATTGAGGAACTTGTAGCATTAAAGATTTACACAATAGATTAAAAAAATCTACTGATATTTCCGAACAATTAATTTACTGACCAAGACATGTTGGTTTTGAGAAATTGTTCCAAAATTACAGGAATTAAGGTCTTGAGAAAAGCTGCATTTTGCTGATCATCTATTTTCTCTCTGGTCACTCAAGACATAATCACTTTAGCTTATATTTCTTATTAATCTAAAACTGATGAATTTTTATCCATGATTGGAATATTGCTTTACAAATACAGTACCTAAAGTGAATTACATGTATTGTAATTAATGTACTCAAAGATATACATATATATGAATGCCTGTATTGATAACGTGTTATAAAATCCAAGTGACATTGAAAGGTGAACACCAGAAATAGTAGTTAATTACAATTATTACCATTGAGAACACCAAAAGCGGCACTTTACAACATCACAGGGTTTCACAATGAAGAAACCCAAAACTGGGGTAATTATTTTGCAAGCATTTACAAAGCAGAAGCGTGCTGTAAATAAACAGGACAACCAGCCAGAAAATATGAGCGAAATAAAAAAATTTAAAAATTTAAAAAAAAGCGGAAATTAATATGAGCGTGCTGTTAAAATACATGACTATAATACCATGCTCCTCTGCTTAAACCACCAGTCATATCTCCCCTATCTTCTCAGTGTTTATAGAGGAAGGACAGTTTTACCAGACTGCAACAGGGAATCTGTCAAGTGGTATGCTTATTTTAGATTAGAACATGCAGCAGGGACCTTTGTTGGAGATATCCTACAAGTCATAAGATACTTGATATCATGTGCTATTGTTTACACAGAATGGCGATGGACTAAGAGAATGGCGGAGGGTTAGGGGATGGGGTTCAGAGGATATATCCGGAGTGATTCGTTTTATTATTTATGGAAAAACTTATTAGAAAACTAGAATATAAGAGAAGGTAAGTTTACCAAAAGTAAGATTATATTTTATTTGAGAGTTTTTAAACGGCCAATACTGATATTCATTTAGATCTGACGAGTCAGTACAACCCAAACTAGCCTTTGTTAGGTCTAAAGTTATTTTAGACAACATACAGTGTTAGAGAATTAGGGCACTCTACTAGACATTGCCAATTATGCTAGATTTACAGATGCACAAATACTCATAATACAATTTGATTTTATACCATTATATCTTAAATACTTAATTCTAGCGATTATTACACATTGTAAATAAATATATAACGGTTAGAATTTCTTACATTTACAAATTACAACATACTTCTTAAAAGGAATCTTGCGTGGTTTGTTGACCATTTGAATTTAATTTTAGCATATTATTATTTATGTTGATATTGTTTCAATATGTGCATGTTAACGGTAAGAATAGTGTGCGGGTTATTCCTCTCACACTCATTCGCACACTATTCTAGAACATCTTTGTCGACAGTGATCTCTATGTTAGAAAAATCTCTATGTTAGTTGTGCTTCAGCAGGCAGTTCAATACAACATTATACTCCGTACAGAAAAAGGCCATGGGCAAATGGGGCGAAAATAAAACCATATGACACTACAGAGAGAACTAAAGCCACACATAACATCAGAGGCGCAGAGACTAACACAGGTAGTTAGCAAATCATCCGGGAGAAAAAATACAGGGACAGAGATACAGCGGGAAAGTCATAGATATTTTTTCTTTAATCAAAACTAAAAAAAAAAAAAAAAATTATATATCATAAAAAAAGATACAAAACCAAAAAAAATATAATAAAAAAAAATCAAATCAAATAAATTCTAAACGGACGTGATAGACCGCTTACTTTTTTAGTTTGAGGCACGGTGGAGGTTTCACCAGATGGCGCTCCGAACATGCCATGTGACGGGTCATGTGACGGGTCATGTGACGGGTCATGTGACTGTTCAGGGTTCATGGGGTCGGGGTGCTGAGAGGTCGGGTTGTGGAGCAACATGAAATAATAAGAAACGACCAGAATGAAATGTAGAGTTGCACGACGGAGGGGAATCTCCGGGATTTACTCAGAGTGAACAGACTGGGGGCTGAGAGTTCATTAACCTTGGCACTCGACAATTGTAATTGTTGAATTTCTTTAAAACAAATAAAGTGATATAATTGCTTTTACAGTAAAATCCAGTTTCTGGGACACCCTGCCTAAGGGACACCCTGCTTAAGGGGCCAATTTCCTCGGAAGAGACACTTTTATTTAGTTTATTTTAACCCCCCCCCTTAAGGGGACACCCCGCTTAAGGGGGCACTTTGCTCAGAACGGAGGGTGCACCCTTAAGTGGGATTTTACTGTAATTGCTTATACAGTAGAACCCGGGTTCTGGGACAACCCGCCTAAGGGGAAAATTTGCTGGGAACAACTTTTTAAAAATCATTTTAACCCCACTTAAGGGGACACCCTGCTTAAGGGGGCACTTTGCTCGGAACGGAGGGTATATCCTTAAGCGGGGTTTTACTGTAATAACATCCCCTGTCACTGATAGTAACCTGTATTCAGTTATCTGAAAAGTAAGTTCTTCACTTTGTTCTGCGGTCTTAATTTCATTATTATCTTTTTTTTCTTTCTTAATTGAACCATAAGTATAATATGAAATATTGAGGCCGCACAGAAAATTAAGCGGTATTTATTACAACAATAATGTTCTTTGTTTGTAATGCAATCAGTTATTAGTAATCTTCAGGAAACATCGTTTAAATTCATGCACAATACGAAAGGGCGTCAAAGGTAATTTCCTTTCCCCTAATTCGTCCAAATCAGATTTTAAAACATGCCAAAGTCTCCAACATGTCGACCCTGTTTCTTTCGAATACTGGTGACCAACATTAAATTGACGATGGCAATTTAATTTTGGGAGAAGGGATACTATATAAAACAATAAAATAATGTGTAATATGTGAAAAAATGAAGTGAATTTCATTTTGAAACTGGTACTAATACTGGATTTGTTGCTAAAAAAGGAAACGGGCCAATTGAAGGTGTTGGGAGCCTAAGGGAGCTGTGAGGCGCTAGTCATGTGTGTGGTGAGTATTTATGGGCATCAAGGATTAAGCACAAGTGTAGAAGGAGTTCACTACAAATGAATACAGAGGCACCATACGGTATGTGTCTACCTACAACTGAAGTATAATGTTGTTGTCGAAATGCTGAAGACCGTGGTATTTTTCAAACCGGTATTTTTCTCCATAGGCTTAACGTTAGGAACTCATACTCCACGGCCGTGAAGGTAGTGTACACAATACTCAATGGCTAATTGGGTGAGTTATTCTATTGATTAATAATGTTATATTTGGGGTGAGATAAAATCAGAAACCTACTCAATTTTGAGTAACTTTGAGTTTGAGTTTGAGTTTGAGCACGGGGTAATTCACAAATCAAATCTGAGTGAATTACTCCACAGTCCAACGAGGTAGAATACGGACTAAGTTATTTTCATCTCAAGAGTTTCCTTCTGATTATATTATACCCATGCAGTATATTTGGCAATTACGTACTGTTGCTGCCTGTGCAGTATGAATTATTTATCCTACCCCTAATAAAAAACTCCATAGGCTTAACATTGGGTCACTGTATTCGGTCTGGAGTTCAGAAAAATGAAAAAGATCGCTCTAGTGGGATACACTTGACAAATGACGTCATTTGTTAATGTAGAAGTAATTTAGACGGGCGGGGTAGGATAAATTTTAAACCAAACTCGAGTTAGTCGTGTTATTGTTCATCGGCTTCGCCTCGCGCAGTAATAGGCAATCTTGCCGTCGTGCGATAAACAACAACACGACTAACTCTCGTTTGGTTTCTCCATAATACTGAACCCTGTGCAGTACACTGTTATACTGCAGATGTGGAAACATCAGCAGTTTTTGGGCTTTCATGCCCACATGTCCTCTATGTCAAGATATGGGAATATATGATCAATTTTGCGTAAATAATAAATCTATAACGACCTACCATGCTTGTACAAGCTACAAAACTCGATGGGAATTGATGTTATTCACGGAACTCGGCCTGGGGCCTCGTTCCGTATAAACAGCAATTCCCCATCTCGTTTTGTAGCATGTACAGCATGGTCAGGTCGTTCTATATAAATATCTATTGCCTGCCGCTCTCTTGCTTAACATTTCTTGCTATTTACTAAGTTGACGCTAAATTAACATTACAACATTTACTCTGCACAAAATGGAACCGAAATGTTGGAAATAGAAATGCATATTCTTTCATGAGTGTTTTAGAAATAAAAATGCATATTCTTTCATGAGTGACCACTTGTATATGCTAATACCCTTGTTGATTCTGAAGTTGGAAAGAAACTCTAAACCAGAAATGGTCAGTAACTTGTATATTATTGTTATTCTTGGGAATATAACTGCGAATGCCCCATGCTTGGGTGTCCGGTGGAGCAAATTTAAAGTATTTCTTATCTAGAAACAATCTTTTAATGTGATTAAATGTCGCATTAATTATAATATATGTGTAAAAAGGCGTTTCATGAAAACATGCTTAGTCTACAATTAGCAGCCAGCAAATTGATCAACACTTCGTTTATTATCTACATTTGCTTAGTAACTTTACAACGCAGTGGTATTGGTGTTGGATTCTTAGTAGGAGGTGCAGTCAAACTAAAACAAACAAAAAATATGTAGGAATCAAAGCATTGACATGTGTGGATCTGTTATATTACGCTAGATTTACACTTGCCACAGCAGCCACATTTGGGGACACCATGGACGTCCATGGGCTCGAACGTGAAGGACGGGACACAACTGGGAGGACGGACTGCACAAATGTGACAGCCGCTGAAGAATTTTAAACTGTTTACAAATCAGCCCCGGTGGTCATGGTGGAGCAGGGATGCCAGTTGGGCTGAGGAAAAAATCCTACATAGGGACTGAGGCTAGTCTATGTGTCACCTAAAACGCACATGCTGTAGGGAATCCCCATCACTCTCCCAGCAGATCCTTAGATATAGACTGGCAGTATTTGATATCTGGATATCTGCTCTGAGAGTGGGTCTATGTGTAGTTCTGCACTAAATGGGGAACTCTTCAAAGAAATCCATTTGGAATAGATTACCACACATTATCAGTTCTATATTCTGCAAAATATCTTTACAAGTTCATAAGGCATTACTCTGATTTCTTTTTACATGTGGTAAGGCTCCCATAACTGTATTCTCACACATGTTTTAAGCCAATCAGATGTCAGTATTCAAGTTTGCCCTTATCCGTAGGAGCATTTCCTACAGGAATCCTATCATCCTACAGCTCTAGGTTGGAGCACTGGGATCCAAAGGGCCCCTAACTGAGTGTGGTGGTTGTAGCTGAATTCAGAATTTTGAAAGATTACAGGACAAGTTTATCTAAGATTTAGATTTTAGGGAACCTGGGGTCAATTTTTGTTCTTAAAACTTTCATCTCTTTTGAACTAAATGAAAATCCTACATGTAGGCAAAATCCTACAAACTGGCATCCCTGGTGGAGAATTATTTGGGGCCATAGTGACATGTGATGAACACCACATAATGTGACTGAATGTGACCAAACACAGTTGACCATACTATGAAACATGAGGGACCTGACCGAGCGCAGTCGGCTGTAGAGGGCACTGTGGACAAAACAGGACGGCCCTGGGATGGGACGGACAATATGAGCCTAGACGGTCCTCAAACCGTGACCACCGGGATCATAGTATCAATGCAAATTTATGACTTCCGTGCCATCTGCAAGGGTGCACTACGTTTTGGCTGCCGTGGCTGCTGGGATCACCGAGGCCCTAGTGTAAACCTAGCATAACATATGCACTGTATGAGTTAGCAGGTGGACTTCCATTCGGATCGGTTCTAGCGAACAACTTCAGGATGCCTGGATGACTATATAGCATGTATCCCCCACCCCCCATGAAAAAGGGGACTTTTTGTTTAGTCAGATTTATTTATGTTACTCGTCACGAGGGTGAAGGAATATCACAATATGAAGGTGATAGAACTGGACCTTTTTTTCTAAAATATTATACTTCACATTTTAGTTTTAGTAGAAAAATCTCAACTACAATCGTATGAAGTCCTTGACTATGTAGAGGTCCTTGATTGGGGGAATAGTAGCGCAATGAGTTTTACCCTACCCCTAGAAAACGTGATAGGCTTAACATTGAGTGACTCTATTCGATGGGGCATGGCAAAAGATGTTTTTATGCAACTAAAATCGTGGAGACAAGGTAGGATAAATACTAAACAACGCTCGATGAGGATCAATTTGGATTTAAGCAACTTAGTCCATAATGCTTCTGTCTTCACCTGGCTACCGCCTCGTGAAGATCACTACGTGTAGGGTCATCTCTACGAATGACCGTCGGTACAGTCTGGTGTTCATGTATAGCATGCTCGTGTGAGTGAACATAAGTCTAAACTTAAGTGTGAAATTAAGTCTGTGAACATAAGTCTAAACTTATGTGTCAACTTAAGTTAAGTGCAAGTCCAATAACTAAAGTTAGAGTGCAGGTGTGTAAGGAAACTAGTGGGGTTTGAAATGTGAATATATGTGAGTGGGAAGTAGCCAAAGTACAGGGGAATATTTCACATGTTTGCTTTGGTTAAAGGTTTATTAAGTCAGCAGAAGGCAATGTCATGATTGGGTGGTGTTGCACAGATCCCTCTTCTAGTTAACTCTAATATTAGCAACTTGCCTGGCGATACTTTTGTTTTACATTGGCCTCCTGGAAAGGGCCAAAAGAACAGTTCAATGAATCTGTTAGTTCTGTGTGTATGTTTAGTGAAGAGAGGAGGCTTGGTAGCGAACACACACACACGTCACTCCAAGCTGAGACGGCGCGTATCCAGCGGCCCGTTGAATTATCTAGGATCGTACATGAAGGCCCTTTTCTGTACCTTGTACAAGGGTTATTGTTTAATGATATTCAAGTTTGTTCGCCAAGACAGTATTAGCCGTCCATAAGGTCTTCCATAAGTGTTGAATTAAGTTGACCCACATCGTCCATTGGTCTCTCCTTGGCATACAGAACAGGGGTTTCATGTATGATCTTAGATTATTCAACAGGACCCAGGTGTGCTGTAATCTAGTTTAGAGCTGGTGGCGCTATACTGCAGTCACAGCGCATAGTGCGGAAACAAAACCTGAGAAAAACACTTCACGAGAAAAACAAAATACTGCAAACTGAAAATCAACACTCATTAATGTGATGGGAAGAGTAACAAAGAAAGCTTAAAAACTTTGTGACCTAATATTTTCACACACTTCGATGGATATACATGCACCGTATGTATACCGTACGATTGTATAACATATATTATGTATCTTGTTACTGCCAGCAAGTGGGCACATACATACAGACATAAACAAACATACAAATAAAGCTTATGGGATTAATACGCGAATAATGTGCAATTTATCTGCTCCACTGGGGAATAACTTGTGGGTAACATACACATTATCGGATACCAGTGGCCATATTATGCGAAGAGTTAATGCGGAGTAATATCCGAGTGAATGCGAGGATTTTGCATAGAGTCAATTCCGATAATAGTACAACAACTTTTATCTGAAACCAGCTAACCATTTCGCTATGCTAAGATGCCTTGAGGCATTCCAGGGTGTAGGATGCCTTGAGGTAGCATTTCCGAAATTTTTGTAATTGTTATTTTTCAATGAAATTAATTTTCACAATATTTTTCAAATCTATGTAAAACTATACTTAATATCATTATCATTATGTAAAATCCTAATCATTTTGGATTAACATGGAGTTGTGAAGCAATTATCTCACACTGGGTATTGTGAAAAGCTCCAGCATATTACAGTGGGTTAAAATGGGACTATAGTGGAGTTTGATTGGTTTGATTTAACATCCAGGTTAACCATTACAGGTTCTTACCAGACTTTCTCAAGGTTCTTTTACGCCACAAGGATGGTGATCGAATCTATGTAATGAATTTAGGTAGAAGTCTCACCCCTACACATTTACTGAGGTAGGAGTTCTTTTGCTTCCCACACCACATAGACATGGTATGAGAAGGATTGGCCTTTGATATAGCAGTAAATCTACCACTGCTAGGGATGCAGGACAAGAGTGGCTACAGTGGGACTCGAGCCCTCAATCTTGAGATTACATGTCCAGTGCCTTTACCACTATGCAGTAGTGCATAGTTTACACAGTGCTTTATCTCACCCCTGGTACAAGCTTAGCCATAGAAATAACATTAGGAAAAAATACCCAACGATCACCCCTGTAAAGTGACAATACTACGCCACGGCTGTGGCGTAGTGAATGTGTGATGACGTCATATGTATTTGCCAAGTATATTCTAATTATTCTGATATTCTGATGCTATTTAATGTCATAGAAAGGGGTGAGATAAATCCAGAATCATACTCGAATTGTAAAATACAAAATATTTGGATGAGCCCAAATCATTACTCGGCTTCGCTTCGATGACGATTGGGGCACATCCAAACTTGTGGCGTATTGTGTATTCATACAATTCTCGATGCAGTTCTATATAAATACCTGCACTCATACACCATGGGTATCATGCCACCCACTCACTGGCGTTTCCACATTGTTCCCCCTGTATGCATCAATTACTATCCGGGGTATAATGGCGTGTAACTATCACTGCTGGTATAATTACATACAATCTAGCTCCTTCACAGGATGAATCACTCTCCAAACACAGTTCACAATCTAAGTGGTCACCACATACATGTAAATCGTCAAAATAAAGGTGGCTGCTACCATAGGTGTCTATCTATTAACCCAATACACAATAACATAAAACGTTACAGGTATTAAACTTAAGAAACAGGCTACCTTAGTGATTATCATTCCGCCTGTGTAATTATATTTTGGATGTAATGATATCGGAGACGGTAGCCGCTGCCATGTAAACTCACACAACCTTTTCGTTCATGCTTTAGGGTGGGCGAGAGGGTGCTTATAAATATCCTGTCAGATATACAACACACCTATATTTGTAAATGGGCAGAAACAATGACACTGTCGGAATCTGCAGTGGTGTCTGGATATGGTGAAAACACCACGCCAATATCACCCGAGTGTAAGGGAGGACTTAGAGATGTCATTTGGGAGCAGAACAAAAAAAGTGGAAATATTGTTTGTATGGAATATACTGAGAAACCCGAGAACACATGGCAGACACATTTGTGTCACACATGACATGGGGCTAAGGGTCTATGGGGAGGACAAACCAATTGTTCTGTTGTAGTGAATGGGGTGGATTTCCTTGGAAAAGTAGAAATCTCTCGTCTCTGCAGACCTGGGTTTCGTTGCTCCTAGAAATGTGGGAAACGCGTTGCTCCAGTAATGTGTGGCATCATTATTTTCACGTTATATCGCTACTTTTTACAACACCACATTTTCAGCCACATAGATGAAAGGTTCATTAGATTTTTAATTGAATATAGATGCCGGCATAGTTATGATGCGATCTGCAAATAATCTGGAGCGACGGTTTTGACCTCAGGTTGCTATTCTGTGGTCCGCAAAACGTGGAGTAATGCCCTCCTGTGGCTCATGGGGATGGAGAGGAGAAGATATTTTGAACTGGTTAGGTCGGAGCACGCCAATCTGGGACCCACCGAAGAGGGAAATACACATTCAATATCACGCTTTTTTTTTTTTTTTAAAAGCAATTTTTAAGGGGATACTGTGTTACACAATCACCAAATTCGGCTATACGGCTGTTCTTCCACTCGGGCCCTAGACCACTACTCCTCATTCTAATGGCGGGTGTTCAGCCGAATGGGCAGTGGGTACCATTTTTGTGTAAGTCTTTGGTATGACCCGACCGGGGTTTGAACCCACAACCTCCCATGCTTGAGGCGAACACCCCTACCACTTGGTCACCAAGCTTGGACATCCTAGACAGATGCTCATATGTATGGCTCTCGTTTTGCCCGTACGACTAATCATTACCAGCTTCAGCTGTAGGGCACACAGCCTACACTGATTCCACAGTCGTTCACTAGTGGGGTGTTCCAGTACCATCCACAAGATGGCACCACCAGTTGGGAGGGCCATTAGATTAGTTTGGTCAGGTCTGATCACTATCTAGACCAAGAGCTCGATATAAATATCTCGAAGCAGAGTACAATTTTGGATGTAGTGCAATATAAACTTTCAGTACTCAATACAAGACATGATTAGCTTAGATAATTGATAGCATAGTCTAAATTCCTGAACTCTTCATCAAAATACTGAAAAAACAAACAAACAAAAAACATGAATAACGGGCTTCAAGAGTACTGCAATCTCCAACCACGATAGCCTGTAGTGCAAAACTACAACCACAAAAAAAGACCTGCTGGAGGAATGATTAACTCTTCCAGCAGGGATTCTGATTCTGGTAGTAAGAAGATCAGCTCAGAGAGTACCAGTCAAGGTGGGGCAGATCGGACTCCACCAGAGCTCATGTCAATGTGCTCTGGTGGCCAGAGTATAGCCTAGTTTGATTATCTTCCGCCAGGAAATTGGGGGAGCTCCAGTGCAACCGGTGCAGATGGCGCCACTGTAATCAGGGGTTAACCTAGTCCGTTTACGCACAGCGCCGCCTTAGTCTTACGGTACGTGAAGGTCTAACAGAGCATGGGCACTATTGGCCAGTCCCCTTCAGTGAGAGCAATAACTCTCCAAGCTGCTCTATTTGGTACATGCCCATTAAAAGATACTCTAGGACCTATGCTTGAAGAGTAACACACTGGTTACTGGCAAATCACTCAGGGTAGCCGAGTACCAGCAGAGGCATGAATTCATGCCTCAAAACGGCAGCGCATAACAGTCCGAGTTTGAGCCTGTGTGCCCTGGCGATAACAGACTGAGAGTCTAGGGTTAACCACTTTTATAATCCATCGATGCGCCACCTGGTGTACTGTCGGGCGTCAAAATGGCGGCCCCCATAAGGGAATACCTATCTACCCTGTCACAGTCGCCGATGTTGACTGTGCGGTGGTGGTTCCACCAAAATCTGCGATCCTCTCAACTTAACCAGATAACAATCATTTAATAATCTAACACACACAAAACGAGCAGTAAGAAATACACGAGTCACGACAACATTGACGATGATGAGTATTAAACACAGGTGTTGGGTCGACGACACGGAATGCTGATACGGGGAACGTGCAGTACACTGACGATACGCAGAGAGCGCGCGGGCTCCACGCGACACACTTACGTGGAGGTTGGCGTAGCTGCCGATGTCCTCGTCCGGAGGCCTGGGTTTACATTTCCCGCAGCAGAAGTTGCAGCAGCAACAGAAGCAACAGCACAGGTAGCAGCCGGTCACCAGGCCGCAGAAGACGAACAGTGCCTTCAAAAAACAGAGGGAGTATTTAGATTACAGTTTCAAGTCGCAGGGATGTCAGTTGGCATCATAAAAAAAAGATTTTTTTCTTTTTTTTCTCCAAGCATCAGCTTGTGTTAGGTGTCATAGCCATGTCTTCCAAATCTCATGAAAAAAACTAGGAAATATTTTTCATGTGGAATTTACTGCCTCAGAGAGACTGAGAAAACATGGAAAACACATCGTTATTGGTCATGAAATGGGGCTGGGGTGTATATGGAGGTTTAAACCACTGCTTATTGGTGTGAATGAAACCCATTCCATAAACTGAAAATAAAAACTGTTTTTTTAAATGTTTGAAAATGAAAACAAGGAGGAAAACTGCCATCTCCGAGGTTGGATCAGGGGGAAAAACATCGGAAATTAATAACTTGTTGAATGATGAACGACGGGGCAAAGTACACTTCTATTCTCAATTGAAACTTTTTTTAATTAATTTTTTTTTAATAATGAAGCATTTGCGGCATGATTTTGTAAAAGAATGGCCATAAATTAATACGAGTTCTAATTTATTTTTATTTTTACAGGGTTCCTTTTTAGTCTGGGATCCTTGAAATTCACATTATACTGTAGCTTATTCTATGTAAGCTGCTTCGTGCCATGTGCATGGAATTATCTACACTTTTTTTTTCTTCTTTTTTTTTTTGGGGGGGGGGGGGGGGAGACTTTTATTCTGGAGTTTAACTACCAGGACGTACTCGTCCTATTTTCAGTAGGCTCCAGGGCCATTTATGTTTACACTGATTCATAATACTAGAAAACGGTACTCTCTGACGTATGACAGGGATTCTCGTACAGCGTCTGTTTCGATAGAAATACTAAACAAGTTTATAGAGCGAGTTTACTGAATGTTTGATACACATTTCACACTGGCTTCGTAACGCGTTGCCTCCTGGCAATGAGACAGGAATGACAGCTAGGGTCAGAAAAAAGACATTGAAATATTTTTCATAGCAATACTGGGTTTCGTATTACAATGGGGCCATCTATAAAGTACGTACGCACTGAGGGGGGTGGGGGGGTCAACAATTTCTGAAATTTTGCGTATGCTCCTTCTTTGTTCTATTGCATACAAAATCAGGAGGAGGGGTGGGGGGTGGGGGTCCAAAATTTCAAAAATTCTGCGTACGTACTTTATGGATGGCTCCATACGCACTACAGTAGAAAACCAAAGGAGCAAGGGAAAGCTCCAGTTTTTTAATTTTTTTTATATATATTTTTTTTATTAAGTATGATTCGCCAGTACAAAGACTTCGATCTTCCATCAACCTTGTGACATGATGTTTTCTCCATTAACTTTCTAGTTTATATTGCTTTCGTCACATTTAGTTATCTTTAGGATAACAAAATGAATAATGGGTGACGTAGTAACAAGTTCCAATTTTGGAAAAGAAAAGTGCAAGGTGGTGAGGAAAAATAGGTCAGTTGGGAATAATGGGTTATGGCTGAATTGGGTAATTTAGCAGTTGGTATATCAACATGACACGAGGAAAAATAATCATTTATCCTGAAAATGAAAACAGGAATTATACTGGAAACACTGAAAACTGGCATCCCTGAATTGAGAAGGCGTAGTTCTCATCGCCGATAATAGCAATCCGCCGCTCGCTGGGCTTCATGAATATTTACACACAGAGAGAGGTAATTGTCAACAATGGGGACAGATGCTGGCTGGCGGGGGGTGGGCGCCGTGCTACATCGATCAGAGTATATTATATACCACACCCTGCACCAGGTTAGTATACAGACACAATGAACCATGGTTCTGTGAAAAGGCGGCCGGAAACCACCAGAGGTTAACGCGTAGTAATACACGAGTGATAGCGAGTGTAATACAGTAAAACCCCGCTTCTGGGACACCTCGCTTAAGGGAACAGTTTTTCGGAACAGAAATCTTTATTTAGTTCATTTAAACCCCGCTTAAGGGAACACCTCGCTTAAGGGGGCAGTTTGCTCGGAAGGAGGGTGACCCCTTAAGCAGGGTTTTACTGTAATACACAGGGATGTCAGTTGGGGTCAGGGAAAAACGTGGAAATATTTCCGTGTGGATTCTTCTGCCTCATAGAGATTGGAAAAACTTGGATAATATGTCCTTGTCGGCCATGAATTGGGGCGGAGGGTCTATGGTGGAGGTTCAAACCACTGTTTTTTTGTCATAAATGAGATCAAGATCATCTTGGTTTGACACAAGGAAAATAAATTAAATATACTGAATATGAAAAAGTGGATTTCCACAGAAAAATGGAAAACTGACATCTCTGAATACAGTGGCTTACGGAGCCGCTTGTCCATAAAAACCATCGTTTATTGTATTCATTATATAAAAAAAATATATATCCATCTTTTCGAATAAATTAAACCCAGGAATTTCATACTAAACAATTATAACAATAGGGACTATTTCTTTGCTCTATAGCACAAATGTACTATTTTCCCGTATACCACGGCTTTGAGGTCGTAAACCTTAGTTGTGGTTGTGATAGGTTTTATATAATGAGCCCCCATATATCTTCAATGGGGTCTTTGTATACGATGGATAATAAAGTCTCACTCATTTCCAGTCTCTAAGTTACCCTCCCAGAAGAAATTACTCATAATTACTTTGTGTTTTCATCACCTTTTTATTAGAATTTCTGGTTTAAAATAAATTATTCACTTCATTCATCCTACTCATCATAATCTTCTTTATATGTGATGTATGTATGCTACAAATTGTGTGTATCACGTATTCGTGGAAGATCTGCTTTTAATAGAATGAAATAAAAATTCATCTATAAGCAAAAACAAATGTATTTTGAATATATATACTGTCTAGAACAATGGTTGTTTTTTTGGGCCTTAGAATACACCCGTAGCCACGTTTTAAAACATTTGTCTAGAACAATGGTGTTTAATTAACAATTTTGAATAATATCTCAACAATTTCTTGATACTGAACCAGAGCTAACTATCCAATGCGTACATGTACATATCATTATTTATAAGGAGAATAAACAATGGGCTGATATATGTTGGAGGCGTGGGCGGAAACAGTAGCATCTGCCAGGTGACGCTACATTCTCGTATAAAAAAGATGTCTGCATGAATGACATCCACAAATACAGCTGGTGTGTGAAGCGATCATATGATACACCACGGGGGGGGGGGGGGGGGGTGGGGTGGGAGGGGGGGGGGGCTATTCCTCCTAGTACGGTCTCACATATGTCAAGGGTGATGCTACTTTATCCCACCCCTAATAAAAAACGCCATAGGTTTAACATTGACTCAATGTATTTGACGGAGCGTTGGATAAAGTGTTATTTATGCACCGAGGTGAATAAAAGAAATGGACCAATCAGGGACGAGATAACGAAAGTAGATCCGGCAGCATTGATAACTACTAACATGGATAATTACAAATACTCTCTGTATATCGGTGAGATGGGGTAGGATAAATACGAAACTGAACTCGAGTTAGCCTTGTCAATGTTCATACCACTCAGATCAGGTCTGCTACTCACTAAACTTGGCTAACGCCTCGTGTAGTAATACACAACCTGCCCATCGTGGCATAAACATTGACAAGGCTAACTCTCGTTTGGTTTCTACTAATTATCCTACCCCTAATAGAAAATGCCATAGGCTTAACATGGGATTTGTTTATTTCACGGGTGTGACATAAAGTGTTGTTTATGCCACTACTTTCTGATACTGAAAAAATATGGAAACGGGGTAGGATAAAATCTAGACGCCACTCGTTTGAGTTTGAGCTTATTTATGCCACTCATTTTGTTGGCTCCGTAATGTCACTCGTCTTTGACTCGTGAAATTATGGAGCCAACAAAATGCGTGGCATAAATAAACTCAGACTCAAACTCGTGACGTCTCTTGATATTATGCGAGTTAACATTTAGTAGAAACCAAACGAGAGTTAGCCTTGTCAATGTTTATGCCACGATGGGCAGGTCATGTATTACTACACGAGGCGTTAGCCGAGTGTAGTGAGTAGCAGACCTGACCAGAGTGGTATAAACATCGAGAAGGCTAACTCGAGTTTGGTTTCATATTTATCCCACCCAATCTCACCGAATAACTTAGAAAATTTTGCAATCATCCATGTTAGTAACGTGTTGACACTCATCGGAGGATGGCCGCGTTTATCAATACTGCAGGATCTACTTTCGTTATCTCGCCTCCATAACACAGTAGCTATGTGCCCTATACTGTCCGGGTTTGACTTCATGTGTCAAGCAAACCGGTGATGCAATGGGATATGGAGAGTGAATAGGCCTTTTTCCACTGGCCGGCAATGCGCCTTATCTGCTTGGTTACGCAATGCATGCGGCCAAACATAGCCCTGGCAACGCATACTTTAGCATTGGGTCAATGCTTGTATAAGTGTAATACGTTTATAATACCCATGTACATTATTTCCATAGAAATAAAAGCGATTACATTATGTACTATGGAATTCCAGCTCTAATTTGATGTATCATACATGCATATCACCTTAATGATACCATTGATATACCTTAGACAACACAGGGACACCTAAACTGGATTTACACTAATACATTGGCAGGCCTAGCTATAATATGCTTATCTTTCTCCAAGTTATAACATGCTTATCTTTCTCCAAGTTAAAACCAAGATAATTATCAACTATAAAGTTAAGACTACTCAGACTCATTGATACAATACCCTAGCTTGTTCTAGCAATTTAATCTGTCAAAAGACAATACTCCTGCAATCACACCCACCATTCACACTTTAGGTGTGATTGCTGTGTGTTTCTATATGAATATTGCCGGACTCGCGGTGTTTGTCCGAGCGGCCGCGTATCTAGATAGTGGGCCGTTAGGCGGCGCTGAACGGAAAAACTGCTATTGGGGTCATGTCACGCATGGACAGATACTGCATGGTGCTCAGAGTGCAGTGGACCGTGTCCGTGTCCGGCACGGAAATCCACCGTGTGTCACACATGGATGAACCAGGCTCTCTATGACATATGATATATGTGTACAGGTGGGTAACCTCACACTGTGTGCATTGTGGTGTACAGTGTTTAAAAAAATACACATGAACAGGGATTGTGAAGCTTCATTATGTGCAACTTTTTAAAATCCTTTATTAACATCCTTTATTAAGCTCGTCTTAAACGACTAGAACAAATCTAGGTACTGGTATTATGAGGTGTGCAGTTAATACGTTTTATCTCACCCCAGATATTTGTTCTCCATAGACTTAACATTGGGAACTTGCATCTAACGCCCATTAGATATTCAGGAGAAATATCCAATGGGGGATTATGTCACAAATGTTAGCCCATTAGTCAATATTAAGGGTGAGATAAATTCAGAAACCCATTCAAGTTTACGGTCAGAGCTCGATCCAATCTCATTTAAATCACATAGTAATTCACGCTGCTTCGCCTTGTGAATTACTACGTGATTCAAACTCGATGGGATACGGGCTCAGACCCTAAACTTTCATGGGTTTCCTCTATAGTAATGAAAACTGTATACTATGAAGTCTCATTCATATCTATTTATTTATTTTTGCCTGGCAACACAGGGAGAGCAGGCGTGACATCACTCTGTGATGTCACACCGACCAGTGTACATAGTTACAGTGGTTAGGTACTATAGAGGAATCCTATGAGAGTTTAGGGTCTGAGCTCGTATCCCATCGAGTTTGAATCACATAATAATTCACAAGACGAAGCCACGTGAATTATGTAGTGATTCAAACGAGATAGGAGCAAGCTCTGACACTAGACTTGAATGGGTTTCTGAATTTATCTCAACTTCACATTGAATAATGGGCAATCATTTGTGACATGATCCCCCATTGGATATTTTTCCTAAATATCTAATAGGCGTTAGATACGAGTTCCCAATGTTAAGTCTATGAAGAAAAAATACCAGGGGTGAGATAAAGTTCCATAACTGTCATTCAAGGTAGCATCAGCATAGGGAACGGACGTCGCCTCGTCTTACTTCTAGTATTCATATTTATGTGTATATTTAACTGTTATTTAGGTTTAAAGGTACAGGCTAAAATTAACTGTGATCCGAAACCTACAACCACTTCGGAAACCCCATAATTATATTGTTGACTAACTTATGTGGACAACGTCTATTTTTCCATCCATCCATTTATCCCATCTCATCCCCATACCCATCGCTGAGCTACTTTCATAATTGGTGGAGGAGCATATGTTATGCTTTACTATTGAGTCTAATGATTCACACAGCCCACCCT
This sequence comes from Alentia gelatinosa, assembly GCA_950022655.1. Classification (NCBI taxonomy): domain Eukaryota; kingdom Metazoa; phylum Annelida; class Polychaeta; order Phyllodocida; family Polynoidae; genus Alentia; species Alentia gelatinosa. The sequence goes on along the minus strand of OX465584.1, from coordinate 57,238,078 downwards.
GGGTGGATTAACTGATGTGTAGAAATATATGGAGACGGATGAATTATGTAACCAATTGATCGAAGCACAAAGGAAGACAATCCTCGTAATGATTTGTGTTTAATAAACAAAAAAAACAAAAAAAAAAATTTTAAGGAATTTAAGGTCCAACAGACACAGCTCTTGAGGGACCCCATCTCAACATGCATTGTATTATAAACATTCATATTTTGGTGTTATCATTTATGCTTCAAATGTGTTTCTAATTGATCAGATTGTACCTTTCATATAACGTCAATTACTAAACATTAAACATGTCACTGGAAATAGGTTACTATAGAGGAAACCTATGAACGTTTACAGTCAGACCTCATATCTCATCTAGTTTGAATAGCACAGTTATTCACAAGGCGAAGCCATGTGAATTATGTAGCGATTCAAACAAGATGGGATCAAGCTCTGACCGTAAACCTGAATAGGTTTCTGAATTTATCTCACCCCTCACATTGACTAATTGGCTAACATTTGTGACATAATCCCCCATTGAATACTCATTTCTAAATACTCCATAAGCATTGAGTATGAGTTCTCAATTTCAAGTCTACTGGGCAAAAGGACCAGAGATAATAAATGATACAAGCTGGATGAACATGGAAACCAGTCGCTGATCCAGAATAAAAAAGACGTAAAATATTTTTTGTCGGGGATGGAGTATGTGTGTGTGAATAAATCACCCCAGGTGACGCGGGGGTGATTTAGTGTTGCAGCACAGGCAGTACACCGGTCTCATCAGCACGCTGATATGTGGGCACATTGTAATAGGCTTCTTTCAAATCGTCTATATGGTGTCCCATATAACAAATCTGTATCACAACCTATTGTGATGTAATGTTCACACATGTGGGTGTGGTATGGAAGAAAAAGCAATATAATTGTAGAGTGGCAGATGTTACAGATCTCATCATTCGTAAGTACATACAAATTATGAGTTATAGCCTTTTGCATTATTCTATCTATTTCAGGTCTTGCAGCTAGAGATGGGGTAAAATAGGATTTCACTGTTGTGTCTTGAGAACTACTAAAATCCCGATAATCTGGTATTTAATTAGTTACCTCGCAGACTGGATCCCAGTTTAATATCCAATTTGCGCTCTTTTCTTATTATTCTTTTATGGAATTGGTAATTGGATGGGGAAAGGGGCGAACCAAGCTCGGTGGCCAAGTGGTCAGGGTGTTCGCCTCGAGCATGGGAGGTTGTGGGTTCAAACCCCGGCCGGGTCATACCAAAGACTTACACAAAAATGGTACCCTCTGCCCATTCGGCTTAACACCCGCCATATGAATGAGGAGTAGGGGTCTAGGGCCCGAGTGGAAGAACGGCCATATAGCCGAATTCGGTGATTGTCTGACACAATATTCCCTTAAAAATTGCCAAAAAAACCCACAAAAAAAACCGAGAAACTTGCCCAACTTCAAGAATAAAAACATGAATTCCAGAATAAGCTAAAAATGCACGATACACAACATGTTCATTCTCCTCCTTTCTTAGTTAACTTGAGGAGACCCTGTCATCAAATTCGATAAAAATATTTAAAAAAAAAAAAACAAAAAAAAAAACGATATATAATTTAATTTACTCGGCCTATCATGAGCCCATTCCGCCGTATCTACGAGCTATACTACTCGTACATCTTGGCCTGTCAGGACAAAATATTCTTTTTGAAAAAACGTCTCCTCAGTGTTCGTATGTTGATTAAGTGGTAGCCAAGTTAATCAATCACCAGATGATCAATAACTCCTCGTCTGCTGTGTGCTGTATTGAATGATGTGTACTGTGATGGGTATAATGTTTTATTACCCACCTAATACAGAGTCTCCATACTAAGCCTATGGAGATTACAGATCGCTACTGAGTAGGATACGGAGCTCCGTACCCTCCTAGGAGGATACAGATTTTTGAGATGAAAGTAGTCCCCAAACATCGGTAAAAAGATGTAAACATAACTTCTTAACTACGTTGAAAAGTTGAAAAGTTGTGGGTAATAAATACAATATAACCATGATTTGGATCTGCGTGGTTGTCTTCTCCTCGTAGTTGACGCTACGCATTACACCTCGCTATCGGTCGGAGTATTACTACGCGTCAACTACTCTGAGAATACGACCACGCAGATCCAAATCATGGTAATATGGTGTATGTATACCATGTGTTTTCTTGTATGCTGTGTGTATGCAGTGTGTTTTTTTGTTGTTGTTTTTTGTGTGTGTAGAATTTCTTTATTGAGACAATCAATTACAATCAGTTAGAGTGTTTCGTACATCATTATCACTAGTTCTCCATAAAGGGGTTTAGACCTCAGCCCTTTTATAAGGCTGGTTTCCTTGGTCAACTGTTTGTGTAAAGGACTTATGTATGCAAATCTTTATAAACATCATCATACAAACATGATAGCTAAAAATTTGATATAACAAGAACAACAAGAAAGAAAAGAAAAGTACTTCACTTGTTGTGTCGTATGCTGTGCATGACAGTGTACATGTGTTGTATACTGTGTGCTGTGTTGAATATGGCACATAGCCAGTGTGCTATTGAAGCGGCCATCTCCCCCCCCCCCCCCCCGACGCCATCCGAAACACCAGGTGCCATACAGTAGAACACCGCCCCGCGTTAACGGACACCTTTGCTCGGAACGGATCCCTCTATTAGATGTTTATTTTAACCCCGCGTAAGAGGCCACCCAGCGTAAGCGGACATTTTGGCCGGAACGAAGATGTGTCCACTTACACGGGGTTCTACTGTAGTTAGTCTATCCAGCCCAGGGGACCACCTACAACACACACCATTTCATGTATTATTGTAGCGAACCTTATCCGATAAAAACCTTTAAAAATAATATACGGGACCAGATTTTTTGTTTATGTTTAACCAAATGCCCATTCCCACCGCTTTGATTGTATTTATGTTTATTTGTATCCCATGGTTGTTTCCTTAATCACAAAGGTAAAAAAAAGGTGTACTTCATGTAGTGAACTTCGCCTTGTCATATGAATCTTTATCACAAAGGTAATATGGCCCTTTTGATATTACAAGTACCCACCACAGGGACTCTTTGTCCCAGAATGTAGAACACCGCCCAGCACGGAACAAAGCATGGTCCACCTTACACTGCTCCCTGCCCAAATGAAATATGGGACAGGTAACGCCTTCCTACGTAATAATAGAGAATGACCTTGAAATGACAGTCACGCCAGCTCTCTTGGCTCTACAGTCCAGGTCTGCCAAGGTGGCACTCTCCCAGCAGATCTTTCACGGAAGTAGAGCACAGGATCTCTGCTAGGAGAGTGCCAAGTTGGCGCAATCCCACAATGCAATAGAAAAATGGAAGAAATGGCTGGCGTTACCTGGCCTCTGATGTGAGTGAGCACATAGGCCAGGCTTCCCGGCTAGGTCCACCTGAGTGGGTATGTCTCTCACAAATCACAACTTAAAATCAGCAGAAATTCAGTCTGCCTCGTCTAAAAATTCCCAAAGATCTAAAGAGACATGTCTGTCTGTTCGGGGTTGACAGATGGGGTAGGTAAAAGAAGATTGAAAGCTGCTAAGCCGACTCGCAGATGACAAGGGTTCTAGTGCTAGTCTGAGGCAGGGAACCAGCAAACCATTTTAACCAATCATATGGCTGGAAATATTCAGTGCTAACAGTGGATTTACTCACATTCTCAATGGTGACTGGTCAACTCGTCCCTTAGTCAACTCGTGCTTTTTTTGTCAACTCGTCCTTTTCCCTAGTCAACTCGTCCTTTTTGTTTTCCAATTGTCCTACACCTATCAGGGTTGCCAGTTATCAGGGAATTTCAGGATTTCAGGGATTATTCTCACCTCTAGTAGGCTCTACATATATATATCCAAAATTTGCACTGATCTGTGCTGTATAAAGGCGGCCGCTAGCGGGCACCAGGCGGCCGGCGTCAGGGCGAATGTCTGCCACAGGTGACCTCGAACTAAGACATAGTTCGCCCACAGTCTGGTCATTTTCTCTTAATACTTAGTAGTAGGCATGAATAAAAGCTTTATTTGTGTTCTGAACATTTTGATGTATATACGTCCAGGATTACTACATGTTTAATGAAAAAGGACGAGTTGACCAGAAAAAGGATGAAAAACCCGAATTGACTAAGGTACGAGTTGACTAAGGCACGAGTTGACTAGCATTCATTCTCAACCTATGAGCTGAAGTTTAGGTTGAACAGATGAGGTCTTTCGTAAGGCTCGATGACCCACAGTCCATGTGAATTTATGGAATTAATGCTGACATGTGAATGGTTCTTGGATAATTGGGTAAGGTTGGTTGCTTTATTAATATAAAAAAATCTTGATCAACTGAAAAGTGGAAGACAGCAAACCCTGCTCTTCTCTAGCCCTTCTCAACTCGACAAAAAAACATCGAAGCTTTTCCTAACTACCTTTACTGTAGAAACATACAGATTTTGTTTGGCATTTAGAAAATATATCTGTGGGAGCAATAATTTCCTGAACTTCAATTTATGTATTAAGCTTTGGCCCAGGTACTGCCAAGTTTGTTCCACAGTTTGGTAAAGTAAATGAGTTCCAGTGCGTTTTGTAAGTAGCGAGTTGATATTGAAAGTAAAGCAATAGAACCGATGCATTATCCTTCTTACAAATTCATACTACACACAAGGAATGTTAACGTAGCGTGGCCTTATCTAAACACTTGGACTATACATACATGTGTGTGTGTGTACATACACAGGTAAGAGAGACTTAAGGAGCTGGTGATATAATAAGGTGAAATGATATAAGCTAAGTTTCTAGTACTCCTGCAACGTACAGCTTTCAACACTATAACTCCATATCTTAAACTATATAGCAGGGATGTCAGTTGGGGTCAGAAAAAAAAACAAGGAAATATTTCCCTGGCAATACAGGGTTTGACATCAGATCTATATATACACCAAAAAGACCTGAAATATAGTAGATACAAATAACATTTCCACTACGGAACATGGGTCTGGAGGCAGGTTAATTAGGGAATTTATGAGTCATGGTTGATTTGAGTATTTTTTAATTGTTATGTTCATTTTACACAAGAAAAAAGGATATCTTATTCCAAAAATGAAAACACGGAATTCCGGGGAAACAAGGAAAACTGACATCCCTGAATTATAGAGATGCCAGTGAGGTCTAGGAAAAAGGATATACAGTAAAACCCCTCTTAAGGGGACACCCTCCGTTCCGGGCCAAGTGTCCTTAAGCGGGGTGTCCCCTTAAGCGGGGTTTTCAGTCTGTCAATGGTTATACAATAGAGAATACCTACATAAATGAAGGAAACGATGGTTATTAGATTAAAATGTTTATCAATAACACATAATTAAGTAAATAAATATGAATTATATAATATAAATGAATATAAATATACATAAAAAATAGATAATAGAGCTTGAATGTGTATGTGCCTTCTTTGTGAAATTCGCTCCTTTTTAAACCCCCGGTCAATGCCCCCCCCCCCCCCCCCCCCACCCGAGTAACTTCTGAGAGAAATCAGCAGCCCTAAAAGAGGGATGTCAGTTGGGGTCAGGGAAAAAAGTGGAAATATTTTTCATGTGGATTTTTCTGCCTCAGAGAGACTGGAAAAACTTGGATAATATGTCTTTGTCGGCCATGGCATGAGACTGAGGGTCTGTGGGTAGTTTAAAACCATTGTTTTATTGGCGTAAATGAGGCTAAATTATTATCATTTTTGTCTGACATAGGGAAAAGTAATCACATCTACTGGATATGAAAAAGTGGATTTCCACGGAAAAATGGAAAACTGACATCTCTGCTAAAAGGACTCATCGTGAGCCGCCCAGAGCCGCGACGGCTCACTGAATACCGCACCTTCAAAGCCCCCAGCCCTCCCTGAGTCGCCCACAGCTAACCTGTAAGCGGGCCTCTTACCTGGCACCTTCAGCAGGCGCGAAAATCACTGGTACTAATATCCACTCACTGTGGCCCGCCCAGAGCCGCTAGAGATGTGGTTACTACTATAGAAAAACACACTCTGGCCGCCCAGGCCCTCACGGGAATGCTCAGTCTATTGTTCTGTCTGTCCCGTACAAACGGGCACCATAAACCTGGATTTTCTGTGTTTTTGATATGATGTCCTTCCAAACTGTCCCCTTTAGCGGGGTTTTTAAGCATTTCTGTACCGAAAAACTGTCCCCTAAAGCGGGGTGCTCCCTTAAGCGGGGTGTCCCTTTAAGCGGGGTTAAAATAAACTCTTAATACTGGGGAAAATTTCCGTTCCGAGCAAATTGTCCCCTTAAGCGGGGTGTCCCGGAAGAGGGGTTTTACTGTATATATACGCTGTAGTAAGGTTCAAAGCACGCAATCTGTATATGGGTACAAAGTTACACAGCATACTACACAATATATGCATACTACACAATATATGCGTAATTAGTACACCCCCAGCAGCAGTGTGTATTTACACTGAGTTAGTGCATAGGTATATAATGATATTATATCTATGCCTGAATCAACCATGTATACTGACCACTTCAACCTATGGAATATTTAAATCTGGATGTGAGACGAGGCTAAGTCTGTCCCCTAGCGTGATGCTATATTGAATAACAGTTAAGAACTGTACCTAACCACCGTAACTAAGTACACTGGTGGGTGTGACATCATCAAATGATCAAAAGAGTGATAAAGTAGAGAAACTCTCTGAGGGGGGGGGGGGGGGGGGGGTATTTTAGGTCAAGGTTTCGCCAGGATCGGCTCTTCAGGCATCTTGGGAAAGCTTTTAGAGGTTAACATGGTGATCAAAGGATCTTAAACTTTTATAACATGAAAAGATGATTAATCCAGATTGGTATTTAGTCCATAATTTCCAGTGTGTGGTTACAAACCTACCCGGAAAGGGTCGGTTGATCGTGTGAGTGGGGTTCTAAGATTACATTAATTTAGAAAACCCAAAACCTGAAAGTGTGCATTCACCAGTAGATGTAAAAGATGTAAAAAAAAAAAAAAAAAAAAAAAAGAAGAAAAAGGATATTTAAATCTGTACGCCACACGGGTATGTGATCATGTGACTAAGTAAAATCTCGCCATTTTAGGTATATAATAATACAAAAACGAGCTGACTGTATTCAGATATCAAAATACTTGGTAAAAGATACATTCCTCTGCCTATGGCATCGGGATGTATCTGATCAATAATTTCACCGCATATTTTTGACGTACGATGACAGTATGCCAGTTTCCGTATAATACTTGTTAAATTCCCCCAAACCCCATACACTATGTGCATACTGAAACATAGTGGAGTAACCTCGCATACAGGGTCACGTATTGAGGTGTAACATCTAATTACAATGACACAATTTCCTAACTCTAATAACCATCTCAGTTTTATCATACGTAATTAATCCCTTGATATGATTATAGCCTAGTAATTGGACATGGAATCACTTGTACAGCGCACAGGATGGTGAATTATGACCTACCTACGTGAATAGCACGGATTTATGACCCATACAGTCAGGGCTAGGAGTTAAAATCGCACTTCTTAACATCAAAAACTTTATCTTGAGCAATCAAGAATTCCTTTTTCTTGTCATTGTATGCTTACATATGATCCAGGGATGTCAGTTGGGGTCAGAAAAAAGACAAGCAAATATTTCCCTTGCAATACAGGGTTAGACATCAGATCTATATTTACACCAAAAAGACCTGAAATATAGTAGATACAAATAACATTATCACTACGGAACATGGTTCTGGAGGCAGGTTAATTGGGGAATTTACGAATCATGGTTGATTTGTAGTATCTTTTAATTGTTATGTTCATTTTACACAAGAAAAAAGGATATCTTATTCCAAAACTGAAAACAAGGAATTCCGCGGAAACAAGGAAAACTGACATCCCTAAAAATTGATCTAACACATGACAGAAATAGATATACAGAATGAGAAAAGAAAATATACATCTGAAGTACCTTAATGTTAACTATGGAATTTTAAAGGTTTTGTATGGTTTACTTTGGATGATTGTAAAAAAAAAAAAAAAAAAAAAAAAAAAAATCCGTATAATTTCTGTGTCAATAAGTGCTAAAAGCCAAAATTTGAGAAAATCTGTTATCAATGAAATAAAAATTACAATAATTTACAGATTAACTGTATTTTTGTGCGTCAGCCTCAACTGAAGACATTTATTTGTGAAGACATACCTCAAAGCTGTAAAGATTGTCATCTGGCTATGAATAGAGATGACTTGAGTCTATGTTTACCCTACCATGAGAGGATTAAGTAGATAACTATCTGAAGATTTCTTTAGGCGGGAGAACGACCCCTCTAGTAAGAAGAACTCTTTTAAATCTCTTTATTCTCTCATATTAATAGTCTTTATGACTATCATATGAAAGAATGCTAATGGGCGAATATGATACGTATTTTTGTATTCTTGTGATTGGATGAAAAAAACTAAAAACAAACAAACATAGCCTGACCATCAACCCTGTGTAAGCGGACACCCTGTATAAAATTCAATTCTGTTATATAAAAAAATCATTACTATCCCGGTCAATTTCTGTAATAAATGAAAATGTTGGCCAGACAAATAATTATCCATTTTTGATATAATTGAGTTTGGACTTAGTCACTTAACACAAACACTAGTCTAGAGTTCTTCACCACTTCTAGGTACATTGTACAGATACACATACCAACTTAAACTGAAAGTATGTCACAACTCTATACTATATATAGATTAGACTGGTCCCAGTCCCTGCATCCTATGGATACCTCTCCTCCTACTCCACCCCTCCTCGCTGGGATTTGTTTGTTTGTTTGTTTTGGTAGTTTAACGTCCAATTTGTTCAATTAGACTTACTTTGGGTTTGATCGAATCTATGAGATGAATGTAGATAGAAATCCCACCCCTACACATTTACCGAGGTGAGAGTTCTTTTACTTCCCACTCCACATAGACATGGTATGAGAAGGATTGGCCTTTGATATAGCAGTAAATCTACCACTGCTGGGGGGTGAAGGAGAAAAGTGGCTGCAGTGGGACCCGAATCAACAAAGTCCCGTGCTCTTCCTCGCTGGGATACCTGGGCATATCAGGTGTTAGGGGAAGCCCACACGCACTAGAGTGTAATGCCCATAATCTAAAACTTAAGCAGGTCTTTAGATAAATGTCATTACAATTGACACTGAACCAAACTGGCTTGCCATATCCTGTCACGTCTTGCGGAACTGAATAACCCAGCAATAAGACATGAAAAAAAAGACACGGGTAAAAAATAAAAGATCAAAGAAAAACTATTTGACGTCAATGACTTTCTGCGGTGACGTTGACATGGGCATAATGATGAGCTTTTTAAGATTAATTACAACTTGTTTTTGTCCTCGGAGGAATATCACAACTAAGTAGCAATTCTTTCAAGGAGGATTTGGTTGGTTGGTTTGATTTAACGTACAGTTAACCATTGCCGGTTCTCACCAGACTTTCTCAAGGTTCTTTTACACCACAAGGGTGGTGATCGAATCTATGAAATGAATTTAGGTGGAAACCTCACCCCTACACATTTACCGAGGTGAGAGTTCTTTTACTTCCCACACCACATAGACATGGTATGAGAAGGAATGGCCTTTGGTATAGCAGTAAATCTACCACTGCTGGGGGTGAAGGAGAAAAGTGGCTGCAGTGGGACCCGAATCAACAAAGTCTAACAACCTTGATATTACAAGTCCAGTGCTCTTTACCACTGAGCTAACATTACAACTATAAAGTAGCCATGTCCTGCTATTTAACGGGACTGGAATCGCAAATGCATACATTGTTCAAGTGGCCGTGACTGTACGTTATCACCTGTATGGTAGCCCCCTGAAATATCGCTTGAGGTACTGCATGTGTTTACATATATACAGTAAAACCCCGCTTGAGGGGATACCCTCCGTTCCGAGCAAAGTGTCCCTTTACGCGGGGTGTCCCCTTAAGCGGGGTTTTCAGTCTGTTGATGGATATGTTATCATTGTGTATAGAGGTAGCACACACTATGGTATAGAGACACTGATATAACCCCCTTAAGCGGGGTTTTCAGTCTGTTGATGGATATGTTATCATTGTGTATAGAGGTAGCACACACTATGGTATAGAGACACTGATATAACCACACAGAGTCCACATACGCCTAGATCAGCCTACATAGGCTGTTGCCTGGTGTCTGATCGTTTACAGACCAGTCCCCTTAAGCGGGTTTAAAATAAAATCTTAATAGAGGGAAAAATGTCCCTTCCGAGCAAATTGTCGCCTATAGCGAAGTGTCCTCTTAAGCGGAGTGTCCCAGAAGGGGGGTTTTACTGGAGTGGAATCTTGATGTACAAGACACAGTGAGTATTGAAACCTAAATATAGGATACATACACAATACTGACTGGTTCCAGATACAAGCAGGCGTATGCTCCGAGGAGTTGACACGTAGTAATACCCGAGCGTATGCGAGGATATTGCGCAGAGGCAACTCCGAGGAGCATACAACTGCTTTATCTGAAACCGGTCTATATTGTATTTATTATCCACCTCTTCCTGACAAGTGGCATACTGATATTAGTTCATTTTATGTACGCACTATTTTTCCGAATGCATTATTTTTCCGTATGCGCTCCCCGGAGCATACAACAGATCTGTATGCTCTGGGTATGTAGATACACGCTGCCCATGTGTTTTCTATGGACACTTTGTATTAGGTGGATACATCTGTATGCTACGGGTATGTAGATACACGCTGCCCATGTGTTTTCTATGGACACTTTGTATTAGGTGGATATATCTGTATGCTACGGGTATGTAGATACACGCTGCCCATGTGTTTTCTATGGACGCTTTGTATTAGGTGGATAATAAAGTTGAGATGCCACGAGTATTGAAACCTATCAATGGGAGGCAGGTGAATAGCCCCCATTGTATCCACTATCACGGGATGCTACTGTATAAGAGGTGGTGTTCAGAACAGAGGCCTTGCTTATCCGCATGCTGGTCTATTCATAGATGGTGGTCACTTCATCAGGTTCCAGCCACTTTCAGTATTAAAATAGACTTGAAAACTGGCTGATATCTTGATTCGAAACTATGGGTTCATCACAGCGGGAATTAAATTCCCGAGTCATCTTAATCCAGCTAGTGTCGCTAACGTATTCTACCATATTAATATATACATATGACCGTATGACCCACACATACTGCCCGCTGCTATCCATGACGTATGTATAGCCGTACGTCACACTGTGACGTACAGGGTATGTGATCATGTGACTAGCTAAAATTTCGCCATTTTTAGGTATATAATAATACAAAAACGGGCTGTCTTAGTACGCCAAAATACTTGGTAAAATTATTGATCAGATACATCCCTCTGCCTTCAGCATCGGGATGTATCTGATCAATAATTCTACTGCATATTTCTGATGTACGAAGACAGTAAGCCAGTTTCCATATAATACTCCAGGGTCAGGAATAAAAGTGGAAATATTTTTCATGTAGAATTTAATGCCTCAGAGAGACTGAGAAAACATGGAAAACCCATCAGTATTGACAAGGAATGGAGCTGAGGGTCTGTGGGGAGGTTCAAACCAGTTTTGTTGGCGTGAATGAGGCTCAATTCACAATTTCTTCGTTTTATACAAGAAAATTAAACTGGAAATGAAAAAGTGGATTTCCATTGAAAAGTGGAAAACTGTCATCCCTGAATTACTCACATTTTGCCATTCACAAAAAAAGAAGAAAAAAAAGAAGGTAGTAATCTAGTATGTAAACATTAGTACTGTCCTTTTCATAATAAATTTAGATGTGTATTTTTGGCAGTTACCAAAGAAAAACAATGTAAAAAAACACATAACAAAGGTACAGATTTTATATATTAATAAAAGCTGGCTTCATGACGTATGAATGAATCGAGGCGGAAATACACGAGTGACTGTGACCGCGATGTTAAAGTATTTCACGTTCCTGTAATTGACCTTGAAGAAGCAGACCGTGACTAAATTTAATTCTGCGCAGATATTGTCCTGAGACATCTCCTTGCGAGATAAGATGCCCAGCATGCCACACTGTAAGTTCATCTCAGTTTGTCTAATGATTACTTGTCAACGACACCTATATTATTATATACCTGTGGTAGTATATCCTAGACATACGGTCCGCTCCTACCCATGTCGTATTTATATCCGTACGACACCTAGGTAACGTACGGGGTATGTATGTGTCATACGGGGCATATACGGCGACGAAATCCAAAAACTCACCCAGAAGGAAGGTTAAAAATTGGATATTTTAAGGTATATAATAATAGAGAAACAGGCTGACTGTCTCCGTACGGATAAAATACTTGGTAAAATAGTCGATCAGATGAACCTCTGCCTTCGGCATCGGTTCATCTGATCGCCTATTTTACCGCGTATTTAATCCGTACGGAGACAGTAAGCCTGTTTCTCTATATTACATCTAGACCTTGGGTGCTATTTGATCCAGGCCGTACTAAATACTATCGTAAAACTGGGTGAGTTTTAATCTTGGCCACCGTATGCCACGACTGGAGTTTGGCATAGTGATTTCACGAGGCTTCGCCAAACTCCAGTTGTGGCATACGATGGCCACGATTAAAACGAATCAGGTTATGATTTTATCCTACCCGATCTCCTCGATTTTGAAATGTTAAGTGATAACAGCGTGGCATACGGAAACTCAATGTTAAGCCTATGGGATTTTATATTAGTTTTTTTTTGTTTTTTTTTAATATTAAGGGTAGGATAACTGTTCACACTCAGTTACTGCTCAAAGTAAGCGCTCTTTCAGCTCAAGATAAAATTAATTTCTGCATTCTAAACATTAAAATGTGATGTGTCAGTATTGAAAATCGCAACAAAAAATGTTACCAACAAACATCTAACGGTATTTACTATGAAAACCAGCCGTATAGGCTGAGATTTGCTGTATGCCTTTAAGCACGTAGAATAAGCAGTCAGGTGGCCGAGCCCCAGGACTGTACTGTGTATTTGTTTATATTGAGGTGTTAACCCTTTCCCTGCAGTAATCGATTCCGCTGACACAGCATCACACAACAGGCAGTGCCTGCAGTAATGCCACTCCTACCACAGGAACCTTGAACCAAGAAACAGCAGCCCCTGACACAGCACCACACCACAGGTTGTGTCTACAGTGACACCACTCCTACCACAGACACTTAAACCCAATATCAGCAACGTGGTACTATATACCTATACCGTACATACTGTAAATACGCACCGTTTTGCCATATAACGTAAAAATACCATACGGAACACTGTTCCGTGCGGCAAAATACGGAACACTGTTCTGTTCGTGTTGACTGGAATATTAGTTGTTAGGCCAAATTAAATCAATTATTTATTATTGATTTCTGATATATAGTAAATATAGAACGCCCCGCCATACTTGTGCAAGCCACAGAACTCGATAATATTTTACGCTTTGTACGGAAGTCGTTCCGTACGAACCACAAATTATCATCTTGCTTTGTGGCTTGTATAGCATGGTCAGGACGTTCTATATAATTATGCGATTTCAGTATTTTACTGCAGACAACGTATGAAAGTAACGTTGCTATTTTGTATCAAACCAAAACCAAGATATGCCCCTTTTAGGTTGGTAATATTTTATGGAATTCAAACAATCATCATAAAATTTCTGTATCTAGAAAAATAAGTAGATAATTATCAATGATGTTACATGACGCATCATGCTGTGGTATCCCCTGAAATGATTGGAGACATCAATCGCCAGTGCCCAGAATGCCTGGAGGTATCATGCTGCAGCAAAAGGGCTAAATACTGTCAGCTTTGGTTGTTTGGATAGTTTAACGTCCAATGTTCTATTAGACTTACTTTGGGTTTGATGGTGATCAAACTTTAAAAAAAATGCATTTAGGTAGTAATCACACCCCTACATATTTACTGAGGTGAGAGTTCTTTTAGTTCACACACCACATAGACATGGTCCAAGAAACATTGGCCTTTGATATAGCAGTAAATCTACCACTGCTGGGGGTGAAGGAGAAAGGTGGCTGTACACCGCACCACATGGACATGGTATTAGAAGGATTGGCCTTTGATATAGCGGTAAATCTACCACTGCCGGGGGTGAAGGAGAAAGGTGGCTGTACACCACACCATATAGACATGGTATGAGAAGGATTGGCCTTTGATATAGCAGTAAATCTACCACTGCCGGGGGTGAAGGAGAAGAGTGGCTGCAGTGGGACTCAAACCCAATATGTCTGACAACCTTGGGGTTACAAGTCCAGTGACTCAACCACTGAGCTCCCGATCCCCAATACTGTCAGGGGCGGTCAATAGTCTACACATTAGAGTGGTGATTCCACCAACACACAAGATGCAGCAAGATTAGTCCTGATTTGGTTGTCTTGCTAAGTCGGGCTAGGTTTGAATAATCGCATGCCTATTTGTTGGGATGTGTCTTGAGGTGTCGCGGTGGTGGAACACCAAAACATACACCCGACACTGCACGCCTACGTTATTTGACAACGGAGGTGCGACACTGTAAGACACGACAAGACATACCACGGCAAATCCATCCTGTTGGTGGAATCAACCCTATACTGAGGTGACAGTTCTTTTACTTCCAACACCACACAGACATGGCATGAGAATGATTGGCCTTTGGTATAGCAGTAAATCTGCCACTGTTGGGGGTGAAGGAGAAAAGTGGCGGCAGTGGGACTCAAACCTACAAAGTCCTACAACCTTGGGGTTACGAGTCCAGTGCCTTGACGACTGAGCTAACTCCCCATCCCTATACTCTCAGGGGCTGTCAATGGTCTGTGATGTGAGTTGGACATGCGTGCGTATGGTAGCCCCCTAAAATATCGCATGAGATATGTGTTTACATATAAACAGTAAAACCCCACTTAGGGGGATACCCTTCGTTCCTAATAAAGTGTCCCTTTATGCGGGGTGTCCCCTTAAGCGAGGTTTTCAGTCTGTTGATGGATATGTTATCAGTGTGTATACAGGTAGCACTATGGTATAGAGACACTGATATAACCACACAGAGAGTCCACAGCCGCCTACATTAGCCTACATAGGCTGTTGCCTGGTGTCTGATCGTCTAGAATCCAGTGCCTGAACCACTGAGCTAACTCCCCATCCCCTATACTCTCAGGGGCTGTTTGTTTGTTTGGTTTGATTTTACGTCCAGTCAACCATTATAGGTCCTTTCCAGACTTTCTCAAGGTTCTTTTACACCTCTAGGGTGGTGATCGAATCTATGTGATGAATTCAGGTAGAAATCTCACCCCTACACATTTACCGAAAATCCCTACTCTCAGGGGCTGTCAATGGTCTGTGATATGAGTTGGACATGCGTGCGTATGTTAGCACAACATGTTAACATGCGGACAAAGTTGATGCTGCGTGTGTGGCTGTTAGGTTGTGTCAATATTGCATGTTTATCTCCGCGGTTCTTGTCCACTTTCATGGCAAGCAGGGTTTATTTGATAAGAGTCTGCAGATATAGACCTCGTCTACTGATAAACAAACGCTGACTAGCTGCGAGCACAAATCTCTGAGTAATCACTCCCGTTTACTGAATTAATAGGACGAGGCTCCCTCTAGATCTCTACTTGAAAGGGGGAAAATATTAATCTGTTTAACTTTTAAGAATTAAGATTAATGGGATTATTTAAAGAGCTAATTTTCCCAATTAAACTCAAATTAATGGCTTCTAAATACCAGCGATGATTAATCATTTCCTACATATCCACAATTCTGCAGTACTGTCGGTGGGGAGAGGTATTTACCAGAAAACATGGATACCAGTTGGGGTAAGGATATATAATTACAGTGTAATGGAGCCTGATTAAAACCAGCAACCGCGATAGCAATGCTGACAGGCTGCCATCCTTTATTGCCTTTCAACGTTAGGACTGAAGTGAACTGATTGTATACAATGTAAAATGAAAGAAACTTGCCAATAAAGGAAAACTTGAAAAAAAAAGAAAAAAAAAAAAGGGGAAAAAAAAAATACTTGGTGCCCCCCCCCTTCGTATATCCTGTACTGGAACTTAGCGCATAACAAGCCTTTACTCTGGAGCCCGGTGTATTGTGTTGCATCACTTTTAAACAGACCCTTTTTCACAGGCCAGTGTCGTACCTTATCTACTTGGTTATACAATTTTTTTTATTTTATTTTTTTATTGAAAACAAAATTCACCAGTCATGGTGGTCTTACATTTTGTTGGCAAATTCCGTTCAAGTTCCATGTGTACATATTGTTCTCATACATAATAAACATAGATATAATCATGATATAATAGTATGAAATTTTTGTTGAGGCTGCCTTGTGTACCGAGATGTACATGTACCTTAGTGAAAGGCCTGAGGTAGCATTCAATTTAGTTGTGTTTATGATTTTGCATTTTTGCACGCATGCGGATAGACTCAAGTCAGTGAACTCTACGGCATGGATTAGGAAGGTCGTACAATACCTTCAGCCAAACACATGGCAATGTATTCTTTCGCATTGGATGACTGAGTGTATGAGCGTTTGTTTGTTTGTTTGTTTGTGGTTTAACGTCCCAGGGGACCCTGAGGGTGTATAGGGACCATAATACGTTTAAAATACCAGTGCACCTTCTTTCGCTCATATTATGTGGTTGTCATCTCACATCACAATTACTTAGAATATAACATTATGTAAAGTGCCAGATCCACTAAGGCGATTTTACATGCGAATTTGGGTTCGCAGACGTTCGCATGGACATGCGAATGCCTTGCAACAATATCTAATATATTGAATATTATCGCATGGGATTCGCACAGTCGCACGGATCGCAGACGCATTCGCTTGGTCGCCTTAGTGGATTTGGTGCTTAAGATTAAATCGGTTCAAATATAACTTATATTAGAAAATATGACCATCAAAAGTAAATAAAGGGGGGTATTTAGCTTGCAGACTGATAGCTAATCCGAATGTGCCTATCACTCTCCATACATAGTGCAGGTATTCACTAAACAATCACAGTCCTGGACTGGTTTCAATCCATGCCCTTTTCAATGGTTTTGCTGCGTCAGGGAGACTGGGAAACCATTGAAAATGTGCCAGGGGCTGGCAGCGGTGAGAGGCCGAGGGTCTGTGGGGGAGGCTCAGTGAGTGGGGATTCAAGGGTTCAAGGGAAAACTCAAGTTTTACATGGATCAGTGAAAAGGTTCAGTAGAAGTTCATGGGCAGTGACTGAATTGGGCAATTCATCAATTGTTATGTTGATATTGAACAATGAAAAAGGGCTTTTAATAAAATCATTATTATTATAAAAATGAAAACTGGCATCCCTGAATTAAAAACAACATCAGTACTTCAAGGTAGGATTGCTCCTCATGATTCTAATTGGGTAATTTGACCAGTTGAGTCTGATATTGAGGGAACAGATGTAGAGATATACGCAATATTGACTTGTTTCAGATACAAGCGGCCGTATGCTCCGAGGAGTTGACGCTTAGTAATATCCGAGCGTATGCGAGGATATTGCGCATAGTCAACTCCGAGGAGCATACAACCGCTTTTATCTGAAACCAGTCAATATTGTATTTATTATCCACCTTTTCTGGACAAGTGCCATGTCGATATCAGTTCGTTTTAGTTATGCGCTATTTTTCCATACGCACTATTTTTCTGTATGTGCCACCCGGAGCATACAACATAGCCGTATGCACCGGGTATGCCATACACACTCCCTATGTGTTTTCTATGGACACTTTGTATTAGGTGGATAATAAAGTTAAATACATGACAGCGGAGAGGGAAACAACTACCGATGTCTATGTTATCATGTACCTGTGGCCGTGTGTCCTACACATACCTCCCCCTCCTACCCATGTCGTATATATGACCGTACAACACGTACATGGCGTACTTATATAGAACGTTCTGACCATGCTGTACAAGCTACAAAACGAGGTGGGAATTTATGGTTTATACGGAACGAGGCGTTTACCCGTATGAACCTTAATTTGTT
Source organism: Alentia gelatinosa (assembly GCA_950022655.1). Lineage (NCBI taxonomy): Eukaryota > Metazoa > Annelida > Polychaeta > Phyllodocida > Polynoidae > Alentia > Alentia gelatinosa. The sequence continues at coordinate 57,220,022 of OX465584.1, read as the reverse complement.
ATCGAGTTTTGTGGTTTGAACAAGCATGGTAGGTCGTTCTATATTTACTATATATCCATGAAATTGATAAAAATTATCTATTAAATTTAGCCTGACAATTAATATTTCAGTCAACGGGTATGGGGAAGTGCTCCGTATTTTGCCGTACAGAACACTGTTCCGTACAGTATTTTTACGTTATATGGCAACACGGTGCGTATTTACAGTATATACGGCATGGGTATATAGTAATGGGTATATTGTCACATGATCAGTTATAATATAAGAACTTAGAACTAAGCAAAGGAATACAAACATGTGACTATCTTAGTATCTAGAAACGTTCAAGAGACCGACAGTGCGAGCTGAAATCGCCCAGATGTGAACTGGTTCTTTCAAATCTTACCTAATGCCTCACTATTTAAAACCTCTCTGTATATCCTACTCCTATTTCTATTTTGTTTATGTAAAACGCAATATGAAATGTGAATCAATGTACACATGGAACGAATGGTGTGACTGAAAAACTCATGAGAGTTACAGATAAAAGTTAATAAAAAAAATTCATGTCAAACAGAATGGATGGTTCGGAAATGTATTACTTGTTAATAAACCGGTTGTATATGAAGAAAAAAACAAAAAAGAAATACGATCAGGGGTCGGGAGCAAGGCGGGGGTAAATATATGGTCACGAGGGGTTGGCTTCAGGATCGAAATAGAACCCCCATCAAGCGTTCTCACGCTAACTGCAAATAAAAGGGGTGATTATGACAGGTTAGGTAAAGGGGATTATCTTACACACTAAATCACGGATAGAAAACTGTGAGAAAAGACCACTTCCACTGACCTCACCTCGTTAGTATTGAGTATCCTACATTTAAACAGGGATGTCAGTTGGGGTCAGACAATATGTGGAAATATTTTTCAAGTCAAATATGCTGCCTCCGAGGGAACAAAAAACGCAAAAATATATACAGTGGGACACGGGCCCGTGTGATGAAAACCAGCTTCTGACTAAGCTGACGCTAAGGCCTCTTTTATTGTATGTCGAAGATAAATTTCTGAGAAATTTGTCTTACTATTTTTGTGGTGTAAACCTCGAGGAGAACTTTATGTATCAATGAGACAGCAATAAAAGGAATGTTTACAAAAAAATATAAATATATACTGTCAGTTACGGTATGGGCCTGGGGATCTATGGGGAGGTTCAAACTAATATTCTATTTATATGGTTGAGGCTCAATTAATATTATCCTGCTTTACACAAGAAAAAATAATGAAAATGAAAACATGGATTTCCATGGAAAAGTGGCATCTCTGATATTATCCTACCCCTAATAAAAAACGCCATAGGCTTAACATGGAATTTGTTTATGTCACGGGTAGTGACATAAAGTGTTGTTTATGCCACTACTTTCTGATACTGAAAAAATATGGAAACGGGGTAGGATAAAATCTAGACGCCACTAGTCTGAGTTTTAGCTTATTCATGCCACTTATTTGTTGGCTCCGTAATGTCACCCGTCTTCGACTCGTGAAATTATGGAGCCAACAAATGCGTGGCATAAATAAACTCAGTCTCAAACCTGTGATGTCTCTTGATACAACCACATGTTGATGATATGGTAGCATATCGGATACTTTCCATGTAGGATTATCCAGAGGTACAAGTGAGATCGGGTGGGGAGTGCGGGGGGGGGGGGGGATCGGAGGATTAACCCAGTTTATCCCAGGCAAACCCAGATTATTTCCACTCTATATCTCTGATAACAAAAAAAAACCCCCAGAAATACCCAGAAAACTGGCATCTGTGTTATCATTTCCCATCAGTCTCGCTGTTTATACATTCAGCTATTTCCATCCATATTTTTTGTAATAAATATAATTTTTGTAATAGATAAAAATTATACAATAGAATCAGTGTACAATAGGTTCCATCTTGATTAGCTTCTGCCTGCTGATTGGACAATTTCCTCCAGTTGATTATCAAGATGGCTTTTGATAAATTATAAAATAATAGGCTGGGTGTGTACAAGACAGTGCTTTCTAGTTTGTTTGTTTGTTTGTTTGTGGTTTAACGTCCCAGAGGACCCTGAGGTATATCGGCACCATCAATGATTTAAGTTTTTCACTTTCGTAGACATATTTCAGTCAATTCTTTTCAATGTTTTCCAAAATTAAAAAAAAAATCAAAGATATTTGTCTCTTCAAAAACCTGATGATATCTGTCTTAGGCATAGTTTCAAACAACATTGTAACTGTACATAACTACTCGGAATAATCGACCTACATGTTGGTATATTGTAGGCAATAAAACTCTAGATCTTAGAATGTAACACTTATAATTTGGTGTGGAGAGATGGGAGGTTAAAGTACCAGGTTCATCCTGCTCTCTCCTCTATGGCGCCTGGCATTGCTGTAAATGGCGCCACTGGTGTCGTCAACACGTCAGATGCCAACTGTATAAATTACACCTATTATCTGCACCAAGCCTAGCGCCGAATTATCTGCGAACACAAGTGGTATACAATACCATCAGTGTCTATATAGTACCCGTTTAACTCTCTCAGTCCTGCATCCTAGCAGTTTGTTTGGGCAGTTCAACGTCCAATATCAGGGATGTCAGTTACAGTTAGGGGAGAAAAAATAGTGGAAATATTTGTTGTGTGCAATTTGCTGCCTCAGAGAGACCGATGAAATATGGAAAGCACTTTGGTGTCGGCCATGGCATGGGGCTAAGGTTCTGTGGAGAGGTTCAAACCACTGTTTATTGCTGTGAACAACGAGTATAGAGAGTTTATCTCACCCCTGGAATAAATGTCCATAGGCTTAACATTGGAAACTCATTCTCCATGCCTCTACGAGTATTGCAGTCCGTTCTCCATGGTCTATAACCTGTGGGTTGTCCATTCTTTTAGTGTGTTCAGGGGTGAGATAAATACAGAAAGCAACTTGTTTTGGTCAAAGAAGTCATTCTCCAGCTTGTTTGAACGCTATGTGATATTCACTCGACTGTCGCCTTGTTCATATTACACCGCATCAAACTCGTGAAGAATGACGACTTTGACCAAAACTTTTTGGTTTCTTTTTCAATTCTCGGTCAGGTCTGCTACTCACTACACTCGGCTATCGCCTCGTGTAGTAATACACGACCTATCTGTCGTGGCATAAAAAATAATCAGGCTAACTCTCGTTCAGTTCTATTTAATCATTCTGAAGCGACCCCCTTGAGTCCTGAACCTATGTGCACTGATGTCACATATTTTACAAGTATAACTATGGAACCCAGGATTTCCTTGATTACAATATCCTAACCCAAATTCGATTAGAAGGTTAATATTGTTTTTTTATATATAGTGAAAAAAACAGGAAAATATATCAATTATTTGTTATTCAAATTTGAAATTATTTATTGGAAATTACACCTAAAAAAATGTCTGATGCCATCTTTAGGCATTAATTACACTGCATTGCCTCTAGGCTACTCCATGCCCTATATGGCAATGACTCCATGCATCGTCAGAAATGAAAGAGTTAAGAATAATGATATACCCGAGCTACTAACCTTGGCACAGTGCGAAAAGGAATAGCTTTAGACCCTAGCTATTTGGGCTTGGCACAGAATAAAGGGTGACTCATATTCTAACAAGCCTGGGGTATTACTGCATTTCATAAGATAGTGTAGTATGAAGGGCTATTGATGTTCTAACGATGCTAGGCCACTTCCGAGTTCCCTAGACTAGTATTTCAGATATAGGGCGAGATGATGACTGCTCCCTTTGCTGATGCTACCTTGAATGACAGTTTTAGAACTGTACCTAACCACCATATCCATGTACACCGGTGGGTGTGACATCACCCACTGATGTCACACATGCTCTCCATCAGTTGCACGGCAAAATGTATGGCAACCAGCAGTGTGATCAACCAGGATATTGTTGATGACACAAAAACAGCTCAACATTGAGCAGATAAAGACAAATATAACAATCTATTATGGGGGGTGGGGGGCGGGAGGTGTCAAGATTTTGCCAGAATCGGCTCATCAGGCATCATATAATGCTTAGAAGGGTTATCAAGGTAAGTAAGGGATCTTGAACTTTATCAAATAATTCAGAATTTTACCTAACTGAGTTTTATCTGATTACATGTCTAGGGTTTTCAGTGTTTGAGCTACCGCATCAAACTGAGAACTTTAGCTAAATTAAGACCAGTGTTAGGCTACAAACCGACCCAGAGGTTGAGTAGGAGAGTTTAAGTGTAATAACTTAATTCAACTCTCCGATCTCCTGGGTAGTGTACCAATGCCACTATATATAAAAATAGAATAGTATTTATAAAAATAGAATAGTTTTTATGGTTATTGATGTAGAGGACACTGGGTCATCGAGTCTTCGCCAATCTAAAATCTAACCAGCCAGAAAAAAGATAAATATATACAACTGAGCAGTCAAACATCATGCATAGTTTATATGCTTTGAACTGCCTAATTTTCTCATACATAGATCATACATTATTCACATTCATCGCTTGTATCTTCATCATTACATCCTTTTTATAAATACCTTTTGATTCAGTGATTTTTTTCTTTAGTAAGTGAGTTCCACAACGATATATCAAGGTACATTGATGATTTTCTGAATTTCTCCTTATTTAAAAAAAAAAAAAATTATTATTTGCAAATCTCAACATCTGAGTATATTAATTCTTCCTGCTCAGAGACTGCTGGGATTGTAGGTATTAACTTTTACATTCATTAATCCCTCTGGTTTCGCAAATTACAGAAGAATAATAGTGAATAATGTAATTCAGTATTATTCTTCTGTAATTTGTGAATCTATTAGGCCTTCGTAGGTACCTGTGATCGGGTGTTCCTGCAACTTTCTCGTTCCGAATTTTTTGCCTCTTTCATCTTTGAAATTTGATATAACCCCCTGTCTGTCTCACATACAGAACTCTTTTTTTTCAATTCCATTGATATATTTATTTATCCTACCCCTAATAAAAAACCGCCATAGACTTAACATAGGCAAATTTTATGTGGCAGGCCGTGACATAGTGTTTTTTATGCCACTAGAGTAATAACAATATTGACCAATCAGAGAGCAGGATGTCAGCTAATATGAAAAAAGTTCTGTTGGTCGTTGAGTCAATATTTATCTTTTAGTAATACAAAAGCATAGACGGGGTAGGATAAATATGAAACTGAACTCGAGTTGGACTTATCAGTGTCTATGCCACTCTGGTCAGGTCTGCTCCTCACTACACTCGGCTATCGCCTCGTGTAGTAATACACGACCTGCCCGTCGTGGCATAAACATTGTCAGGTCTAACTCTCGTTCGGTTTCTTCTAAGTGTATATCTAGTCATTTGTCAACTAGTATACCACACGCGGAGGTCGCCCAACACTCACAGGGACTCATCTTGTTTTGTTTGTTTGTTTTTTTTCCCTCCTTCCCTCTACTTACAGTCTAAAATTTGCACTGCAACTATATAAACTACTGTTTCGACGTAGTTTCACAAACTTTCAAAACTAAAAACTTGCGTGCAGAACAAAGACGAACATTAATCATGAAATCTTTATTTCATTTTTTTTTCTCATCTTGTTTGAGCACTTTTCAAACACAAGTATGTATACATGTTATAAATCAGGAATTTATGTACCAGTGAAACACTGGAATATGCTTTCACACCGGCCCATTGTTTTGCCGATGCCTGTTTCAGACAAATGAAAGAGTTTAAAAAAAACCCCAAAACTGTGTCCCTCGTTGTGGCAGGAGTTTTTTAGATACAGTTATTATCTCAGGGATTATACACATAGAGGCTGAAGTGTTTTTTATTTGTTTGATTGATTTAATCTCGGATATAGGCAATTAAGGGTGGCTAAACAAGACTATGCCCTTTTTTTCCTTTTTTTTTTATTTGTACAAAAATAAGTACATTAGAGGACTCTGCCATGGCAGGTATTTCGGCCTCTCGACTATGAAAATAGGGTTCCAGTGCAACAAATTTGCCACTTCTTGGAATTTTTACAAATATGTACAAGTGGGGTGAAGTGATAATGAGTATTAGCGATGGCGAAGATTAAAACGAATCAATTTTGGATTTTATCCTACCATATCTCCTCAATTTTGGAATATTACGTGATAACATTTCTGTATGCCACTAGTGGCATATAAAACTTCGTATGCTAGTCAGCGTGGCATACGGAAACTCAATGCTAAGCCTATGGGATTTTATATTAGGGGTAGGATAAAAAACAATATTATCCATCGTATACAAAGCTCCCATTGAAAATGTATGGGGACTCAGTAAACCACTACTCATTGTATAAAACCTGTCAGATACCATAACTGTGGTATACGGAATCAAACCTGTGGTATACGGCCTCAAACCCATGGTATACGGGAAAAATAGTCCCTTTTGCTATAGAGCAAAGAAATAGTTCCTGTTGTTATACCCGTCGACATGGCAATTAATGGGTTTAATTTATTCGAAAAGATGGATAATAAATACAACAAACGATGGTTTTGTGGACAGGCGGCTCTGTAAACCACTCGCGGTTGACCTCGTAATACACTCGCTAGCGCTCGTGTATTACTATGCGTCAACCACTCGTGGTTTACGGCCGCCTGTCCACAAAACCATCGATTATTGTCTATGACAACAATAACTGGTCCTCAAGTTGAATAACAACTCCACGTTACTCACACAATTCAGATGTAAATTTCGCTCTGGTCCCCGTTAGCGCTACCGTGTGGATGGCGGTTTTCACTAAAGTCGTCTGCGCTGTCATCATTCGAATACTGGCCTCGTGACGTGAGGTCACGCTGTCAACATCGCTAAGGAGGCGGGGATGACATAGCGAGTTACCAGGGCGTTGTGCAGTGTCGACAAGTTAGTGGCTACTCTTAAACTATTTGATTAAGCTCTGACTTAAATAAAGCATAGTTTCAACGAATGCATCTTTTGGCGTTTGGTTTATTATCCTACCCCTGATATATATCTCAAGAGACTTATCATGATGTGACTGTATGCGACGGTTACGCCATAAACTATTTATATGCCACGCTTGACATATGAAGTTAAAACGTATGACGTTTCTTGATATTATTGCATATGAACATCTAAATGAATAATGTTTGGGTGCACTGTGCCCGTAGTCAATGGGGACCAACATCGGGTCAACAGGGTGTGAATCGCTGAATTCTTAAGTAAATAAGATCGCTTCTTTTCATGTTATTTAGGTATATGATAATAAGTAAAAATCCTTCTCTGCCTTTAGAAAAAGGTTGAAACTTGTTGAGCCATATAGCAGCTGACTGGGGAACCAGCCCAGATCGTACACTGGTTCCCTATTCATCAGCTAGTCAAAGACGGGGTACCAGTTAACCTTGATTTTCCCCTTTCTCGCCCATCAAATGACTGGAAATATTCAGTGCAGGAGTGGTCTTGCTGAAATGTGCACATTCTCAACCTATTAGCTGAGAATTTAGTTTGAACAGAGCCACTAGTGAATTGACGGATATTTTCAGGTGACATAAAAACAATATTTGGATAAGAGAATAGTTACTTTATTTATAAAATCTACCTTAATCATTCAAATTTTCTAAATTTAACAGGGATGTCAGTTGAGGTCAGGAAAAAAAGTGAAACCTTGGATAGTATGTCCTTGTCTGGCACTTCATGGGGCGGAGGTTTGAACCACTGTTTTATTGGCGTAAATGAGGCTAAATCAATAAAATCTTTGTGAGACACAAAGAAAAACAATCACATATACGGGATACGAAAAAGTGGATTTCCACGGAAAAATGGAAAACTGACATCTGAAATTTATAGAACACGTTGAGGACATTGCCTTGCATCCGGTGAAAATGTAGAAAACAGAATGTAAAGTGGAAGTGTGTAAACCCTGAGAGAGGCACTCACCTTGCACCATGGACTCGTGAGCACGAAGTAGGTGTTGACATTCTCCTCGCCGAACTGCTCGGCCACATACAGGCCCAGCGAGCCGTACCGGTCATAGATGCCGCGCTTTACCGTGTCACTCAACACCGAGTGGGCGTGGTTAATTTCCTTAAACTGCAACGACAAGAACCAGGGGTAAATACACAATATTGACTGGTTTCTGATACAAGCCGTCGTATGCTCCGAAGAGTTGGGATGTAGTAATATCCGAGCATATTATGTAGTAGTATTTATCATCCACCTTTTCCTGACAAGTAGGGTACCTATATTAGTTTCTTTTAGGTATGCACTATTTTTTCATACGCACTATTTTTCTGTATGCACCAGGTTTCGCAACCTGGAGCATACAACATATCTGAATGCTCCGGGTAAGTGGATACACGCTGCCTTGTGTTTTCTATGGACACTTTGGTGTATAATAAAAGACGTGACTGGGCAAAAAATCGGAAATCTAAAACCCGTAAAAATACAAAGAAACATTTATAACTTATGTCAGTTGGGGGGGGGGGGGGGGGAGTGAAAAAAAGTGGAAATATATTTTATGCAGAATTTACTGGCTCATAGAGACTCAACATGGAAAACATATCACTATTGCCACAGAATGGGTGTAAGGGTATGCGGGGAGGTTCAAACTCAAATTATACTCTTTGTTTTATCCGAGAAAAATAATTTTATAAACTCTAAATGAAAACAAGGATTTCCTTGGAAAGGGGAAAACTGCCATCTCTGTAAAATTGTATGTAAACACAATGGCTATGAATCGATATCTATAATCCTCATATTCTGTTTTTATATAACAGGTCCAGATTGTTTGCAAGGATGTCAGTTGGAATCAGAAAAAAATTATTGTGTGGAATTTGCTGCCTCTGATATACCGAGAAAACGTTGAAAAAAACGTCGGTGTCAGCGATGACATGGGGGTGGAGATGTTCAAACCACTGTTCAATTGCTCAGTTTATCGTATCATTGATTTATACAAGAAAAATAATCTTATATACTGGACATGAAAAAATTGGATTTCCTCTGAAAAAGTGGAAATTTCTCATTGCTGTAATGTGTGAAAAATCTATGAACTCTGATCTAATATCAATGTTTTAATGAAAAAAAACCAACTTATGATCGTGCTATCTGTTCCCTCATTTCATATTTGTCATTTATAGAATGAATAGCTCGTTTATGGTGACTATACTGAATCTGTTCGTTCCTTATAATTATGCGAAATATGTAAGTCAAACATTTAAGTAATTATCCGTACACGTGACTTCACAGAACTAGACAACATATGTATGTCATTAAAATCTAATTATCAATACTTGGTTCCATGACCTTAAACAAGGTAGACTTGGTCTTTTTCCCTTTTTATAATAATAATAATAATAAGTTTGTAGCACATCTGGCTTCAGAGACACTTATATATCATTCCGCAGTGACAACTCACACCATATAAACAATAGGCCTTCTTCCACAGGCCGGTGTCGCACCTTATCTGCTTAGTTACGCCACGGCTGAAGCCAAACATTCACCTGGCAACCTATACTTTAGCATTGGATCACTCAGTGTATGAGCATAATAGGTTCATAATACCCGTCTACATTATTTCCAGAGAAATTCTATGGTATTCCGGCTCAAATCTGGTATGTCATACATGCATATTGCCTCTATAATACTTTAGATATAGTATAGATAACATAGGATCACCGAAATTGAATACACATTAATACATTTGCAGGCCTAGCTATCATATGCTTATCTTTCTCCAAGTTAAAACCAAAACAATTATCAACTAATAAGTTTTGATAGTCCCGACTCGTTGATACAATGCCTTTAATTGTTCTAGCAGTCAAATCTGTCCAAAACCAACACTACTGCAATCACACCCACCGTTCACACTTTAAGTGTAATTGCTCTGTGTTTCTATATGAATACCCCCAGACTCGCTGTGTTTGTCCAAGCGGCCTCGTAACGCGACAGTAGGCTATTAGGCGGCACTGAACAGCCACACCTGTATTGTATGAAATTTTGTAATGTTTCTTGATAGTACATTGTTGTGATAAGCAATACTCTCAGTGATCTATTACACCAAGCCAAGGGGCACACCTTACTACAGAGATAAGATTTGGTTTATTTAACGTCATCAGAGATAAGGGAGTGGCCTGATAACACCTGTTCTTCACACCTGTTTTAACTGCGGAACAGGCGTATGACACAATCTATAATCTACGGCCAGGTTAATGGCACCACCAACCTTCACACTTTGGAAGTTAAAGGCATATCCTACAATTCATGGTAATTTTTAAATATTATCAATCATCAGTCAAAACTGGTTCCTTGTGATTCTATTCTCTTTCCAAATTTAATGTTTTGTCCAGTTTATTCAATCTTAAAACAGCTAATCTACATTTACTTGATTTACATAGGAAATGTATTAGAAAATATTGTTTTCTTCAATTCTTTCAAAAATAAGGAGAGTGACTTATGTCAATTTCCAAGAAATTTACATTGGTTTTAATTTTCAAGACACATTCTCTGATATGCCTCTAATTCTGGATTTCTATTTGTAATATAACTTTCTTTGAATTTAGTTGTTGGTGTTGAAGCCTCTAACCAATGAATACTCAAGATTTTGTTTTGTGTCCCCAATTTTATTGATGTTACAACATGTGTATTTATATTATTGTTCACTGATCTTATACTGTCCAACTAGTTTCGGCTATGGTATGCCTTCATTAGGGACTAGATTGTAAGTGATTTTTAAATTTAGTAAACACATTGGGCTGACATATACAAACTATATTTACAGTTTTTTGACAGATCACCATTGATCAAGATACATAATACATCCCATACGTATAGGGGACAGAGCCATTGTTAGTTAAGGAAACAGTCGCTAGGTGGTCGGGGGACAGAACCTGCATTCTGGCTCTTTGTTTTTACCAAATTCAACTGCCTTTCAATGTTTTACCATAATTCTGTTGACTCTCTACACCCATCCCAGAGCAGGAAGATATAATGATAAAACCCAGGACATGATGTTTTTCACGTGGAACACTTTATATAAATATGTGAGGAAGGCTAGAGTTGTGACATTTCCTAATTATCACTCACTTCTTTTGTACCTCCATTAGAGAAGAACACCTACTTTTTCACCTCCATTAGTGAAGAATACCTTCTCGGGGGCGTCATGGCAGCCTCCATGAATCATAGGCTATATGCCATATATACAAGTGACACATACACAAACATTTATGTGGCTTACACTAAAGGGAAATGTGGCCAGTGTGGTCTATTCACAGTGAGCCTATGCTTGAGCTCCTTAGATAAAATCAGTTCCTCTTTAAATTACTCCGTACCTTTTTTTGACTGGCCCGAGGGAGATTTGGAATGTTAGTAATGTACTAAGGTAGATATGAATAGAACAACTATCTTAAAGTATGCAGGGCCAGACCACATGTGACTGAAGTGTTGGACTTGTACCCTGTTCTAATAAGATCTAATGAAAATTTTATGTGAATATATGATAAGATAATTGTCTAGTGTTGAGAGCAGAGAAATATCCAGACTGAATAAATAATTCATATCATAATGTCAGCAGTGCTGTTATTCATACATTCATTGATCGTGTAAAGATTTTAATGTGTTTTTACAGGATGTATATCGGATACATCTCCCTATCGTAATTGTAGATATTTCTCTAAATACCAGAATCGAGATGATTGCACCTCATCATTAGAAATATTTGATATTATAATTGAAAGACACAATCCTCCCAAACCAGGTATTTTGCTACAAAAGACTGATAAGTAATCAATAAATTATATTTTCAAAAAGGCATAATCAGTTGAATATGTTCCTTTTTTTTAAACATGATCGCAAAATGATTTATCGGGAAACATAAAAAATCTGCAACATAAAACAAATTATAATCCAAAAATAAGATCAAAAAAAAATTTACTCAACACTGGATAAAATCTGTAGAATTAGTATATTTATTTTGAGGTTATCCATATTTGATATGGGATGTATGCATGCGGGCCCTTGTTATATGAGATTTTGATCCATCAGTCGCAAATTGAATACCTGATTTTTCAACCTATTTCTCCAAGCAACAAGATCATCTGAATATGATTTGTGACTTTATTTGCAATTTTTTTTTTATAGCAGTGACGGGGGGGGGTGGATGCTTTGACTTGTTACCAATAGTCATGTCTTCTGTATTTACATGTATATCACACATTCACATTCCATAATTTTCATTTCGTGTTTGTCTTATGTGCACCTGACACGGATAATAGACCGCTGTACTGTGTTATAGACTTCAAACTACCTATTATCAGTTGAACAAGTACTCTCATGTTCAAACACTGTCTTTACCTACTTGCAGTGGAGAGTCAGTGAGTGTAGCACCTATCGCCTTTCTAGCTACACTTCTGTAACGCTAGTTTCGTGACATGTCTAGATGGCGTCTAGATGGTGTGTCCGGTTTCATAAGAACTAGACATTAAACTTCGTTTTGTCCTTTCTTGCTTACACTGTTGGTGCCACTTTTCATGTCTGTCTAACACTTTTGTCACGAAACTAGTGAAACAGGTCCATGATGTGTAGATTTGTCTAATTCTTATGTTTGGGGTCTGTCTTTTCCTAAGGGCAGCTACTTGTGTTGTCACGAAACTAGACAACCCCAATGTCTGTATGGTGTCACAGACATGTCACAAGACTAGTGAAACACTTTGTAATGAGAGATAACGTAGTTAGGAGCCCGTAGCGATTGCCGTTCAAGGTCATTTGTCCAATAAAATATGTCCTGACACCAGAGGTGGAGGGACGTATTTTATGGAACAAAAAGCCGTGAACGGAATTGCTACGGGTTCAATGACTACGCTTTCTAATAATCACACACCTAAAAACACAATTGAAAAAAAATAAATCTGATGGTACTTGCGAAGTACACTATGGATAGACTGCGCCCAAAAATTCACTACGTCTCAGTGAGCCCGAACATTATTTATACTACACCCCTAGCAGCAGGTAGTATATCATAGACCTTGGGCCATAGGTGTACAATAATACACTAGACAGGTATGTCGCTGTTAGGAGACTGAACTTCTTCAAAGTCAAGTAAAATTGAGTTTCTCACCTGTTCTGTGGCTTCTGGATTGTTGGGATTTTTGTCTGGATGGAACTTTAGGGCAAGCTGCAACACAAAACACGCAAATCCAATTATAGGTTACTCATACTTATTATATTACAACTGGGTGGTCATTCTACACTACTACAACCGTTTCTCTGTTATTTGACCAGTGTTTAATACTTAAATCGTTTTATCAGCATTGACGTTTTATATCAGAAAGGGACTATCCATAAAGTAGGCATGCAGAATTCCTGAAATTTTGACCCCCCCCCCCCCCTTAATCTTGTACGCAATATTAGAAGAAGAAAAGAAAAGAAAAATCTCAAATAGAACAAAGAAGGAGCATATGCAAAATTTCTGAAATTTTTTAACCCCCCCTTCCCCTCAGTGTGTCCGTACTTTATGGATGGCCCCAAAGAGAAATGTGGAGTCTAGAAAATGCTGGTTATCTCTAATAGGATGAACATTAGAAAAAAGAGAATAATAAAAACCAACAAAATGTGCATTTCACAAGTAGAGAGTAATCTATCCATTTTATCAGTTATGTCCACGCGACTTGATATCAATTGATTTTTTTGATTTTTTTTTGGTTGGGGTTAGAAGTGTTCTTAGTCACGTTTTCTAAATCTTGATATCAATTGATCTCGGCGTAACCTTTCACTCTACTGTAGTATGATTAATTATGTGATCTATCGTAATCTTATCTTCACTAAGAAAATTATCCTGGACTCACCTTTCTATATGACTTCTTTATATCGTCCTGTCCACAGGCTTTTGAAACTCCTAATGCTTCATATAGACTTAGTCCAGATGTGCTGCAAACATATGTTAGAAAATGAGTTTGACAATTCCGAGATTATTCCAATTTTCGTAGTGATTTCATGGCAATAATGCCGGCTATTTCAATTGTATACTTTAATCATAAAATGCGGTATATGAATCAATAAAATTAAATGCATCAATGTTGCTATTTAACGTTGGTTATTGCTGTACCTTATCCAACCATGAAACAGTTAACTTGGCTGAATGAACAGATATTCTGTAGGGCAGTGTGTGTGCATGAACGCCAAGTCCAGCTGTAGTGCTTCGCGGTAATTTGAGATTCTATGATATACCTCAGCATAAGGATCTTTTTGTAATGTATCCAAATCTGATATTTGTAAGAAGCTAATAAATCTAAGCTAACAATTAAAAAGCCTTAGGTAAGATTAAAAAAAAGAAAAAGAAAATAAACAAAATAAAGGCTAATGTACCGTGACTGTCAAAAAAGTATCTTTCGAAATATATTAACATGCATACAGCGACATAAAATGGCCACTTTGTGGTGATTACAAAAAGGGGGATTGTAAATTGTCCCATAGCACGGAAAACTTGGGTTAAATTTCCACCCAATGCCCGGCAAAGCAACCCCAGCCTCTGCCAGTCCCCTATGGCCATTACCCCCATTTAATCCCCTGGTAGTACCGTAAAACCTGCTCAACTGTATCCCCAGGTCTATTTTGAAACTCTACCATAATGCATTATTGAAAGTTTGTCTCCTAGTCCCTATCCTCGCTAAAATGACACATTTGCAGCGTACTACATTGTATTCACGTGAATAGTTGACGCGCTATGGTGGTAGTCTGATCCCAGCACACAATGACACTCAGCCACAGTCCAAGTGAGCGCAAATACAGCAAGTTAGCGGTAACTACAATTACACCCAGTCAATATGCCGATACCCAGAGATCGATATCATACTCAATAACGCCGAACCGGTCGGTACAGCACATACCCCCTACCCCAGCCCGATTACAACTTCGGGAAAATAGTATTGTCCTAAAATTATCAAAACAAAAACAGAACGTCCAACACGAGATCTGAATGGAACAAGAAACGTTCAATTCCAATGCAAAATGTGAACCAGGTGACGGCCACTCGAGGCACGAGCGGGAACTGAATTCGATAGGTTATGTATAGTTAAGCGGGTGGCACTAAGCCCCTAGGTGTGGCGGTGCCGGCTGGCGTACCCGTCGCCGCTGTCAAACAGGGAGATCAGCATATAGGGCCGCTTGCGTGGCCCCTCCGCGCCCCTGGAAATTGCGACCAAAATTACCGTGGGTACACACACTATAATGGAGTTTCTCACCACGATGTTTAGTAAATATGTATTGCTTATCAACCTAGACCCTATTGAGGTATCCCAGAATACAGTCTGTTTACAAGTTCCGGTGTGCGCTGGTTACTGACGTTGTATGGTGATAGACCTTGAACCGTTACCCGAAATTATTGCAGTTTATCGGTTTTTATAAATCTTCAAATGGGAAATCCGATGTCAGAAATGGAAATTTCAGCCATTTCTACGTATCAATCCGAAATTATATTTTTCAAATATAAATGGGAAAACTATGGTTCATGTTGTCGTGGTGAGGCCAGCCAGTCGCGAGCGGAACTTGTATTTACCCTGGGCAAGATTAGACCCGATTTGGTTATCTTGCTAAATCGGACTAGGCTCACGCATGGTTCTACTGTAACTTTTTCTGCCACCTCACAGGCCCTTTGGGAACTATTGTATATTAAAAATGCACAACACTCACATGTTTTACAAGACTTTTTTTCCTAATAATTAGTGGAAAGGTGAGTAATGAATACAAAATTGCCATGATTTTGATCTGTGTGGTCGTATTCTCCTTGTAGTTGATACTAGC
Source organism: Alentia gelatinosa (assembly GCA_950022655.1). Lineage (NCBI taxonomy): Eukaryota > Metazoa > Annelida > Polychaeta > Phyllodocida > Polynoidae > Alentia > Alentia gelatinosa. The sequence goes on along the minus strand of OX465584.1, from coordinate 57,204,260 downwards.
AATACTCAGCAAACTCCTCGCTAAGAATACGGCCACTCAGATCAAAATCATGGTAATATTGTGTATATTTGAACATACATATATGTATCTAGATATCTAAATTACCCTTAATAAAGACAGAATTAGGACTTCCTGCGATTTATATACATGTACGATTTTTTTGGTTAAAAAATGTTTTTCATATTCCCTTTTTCATATGCCAACATAGACGTTCCAACGACGTTTTGTCCCAAAGTTTTCGCATATTTGCAAATTCATTAATTTGGATTAATTATTTTCTCTAGTGCTCTTACAAAAATACTTTCTTCTTTCTGCAGTGCTAAATCTATAGGCAATACTACAATTGATGTACGAGCCTTCAAGAAAATAGAGCAGTAGCAGTATTAGTGGTACTTCTTAAGCCTAAGAAGGAAACTTTGATGTCAGGTATAAACCACCCACTATCTGAATGACATACAACATAAAATAAATTCACGGAATTTAACACGTGGCGAGAACCTCTATACAAAGCAGATGATACCTTGAGAATTACAACTCCTCTAAAAAAAGTTACAAAATAAATTCCTCACAGAAAATAGGCGCATGGAAAAGTGGTTAAACTGTCTGGGCGTTTAATCTTTGAATTTTTACCAACTCACAGATAGGCAAGCCCCGACGCTGTTAGGCAGGGGGGGGGGGGGGGTATTTCCAAGTCAATGGGTAACAATTCACAGATCAAACGCCTGGTCGGTTTTCCCTTTATTATACCCCTTGAAATATTTTAAGAACTAACCTTTAACCAGAACTAGAACTTTAGATTTTGGATATATTCAGACTATGGGTCATTTTCTGAAAGTGAAACCCACTTGCACCCAGACAACTTGACCTTTCTGAAACTGCCCGAGTTCAGGATCCAAACATATCAAGCACCAGTAATGGGCAGTAGGTCAATAAGGTATTTCGGTCTTAAGTGATTGGTCATGGTCAGCTGGGCACACTTTAAGACCTTGAGACACTGGCTCTCTTCTCATTTCACAATATCACAGTGGATAGCATGCAGATAGTGAAGGAATAGTTTGGGCGGGTTTTTTTTCCCAGCAAGCTGAAATCCATGTGTGCACTCTAACCTATAGGCACCATATATAGCGCATACAAGTACGCTCTAAAAACAATGAGTACAGGTGTATAATAAACATGTTAACTTTTCCATGTATCAGTCTAGCAGTGCATATCTGGGCTAAAGCCAGGATAATTCTAGCTGCTCATTTCCAATGCCAGTAATTTCAGGAAGGTCATCTTAAAAAGACTTTTTATAGGTTATTTGCAAATTGAAGTCTAAAACATGTCAATGTGAATTATTCAGACTATCTAGAGCCTACACTGATTCCACATTTTGGGGCGGGGTCCTCTGTCCGTGCAGTTATTTTTAGAAGGTAAGGTGGACCGCACGGTAAACATGACAAGGGGGATGGCTAAAAATAGCATGACGTCATTTGTGGACGGCCCCTAGACTACTACCAGTACTACAGTAGTGTCATCTGGAAAACAAACTGTACAATGTTGTGGTTAAATTCGGACGTATGTGGACTTATTCTGGTCTTGCATACAATAGATTATCAGTCAGTGAGGTACCACACTTTCTGTGACGCACACTCTAGCGGCGTTTGGTTTCTGACACCACCTGTCCAAGCCGGCAAAACTGGCCACCCCTACACCTTCGTCCAAGCCGGATTGAACTGTCAATATTATAACGGAGTCAGTCAGCTAGTGGGGAATCTCAGTCACAGATTTTAATGCACTAGCTTGTTTCAAGCGCAGTAATCACTTCGGAGAATGGCCCTATCCTAATGGCCTATATGGAGTTGTATGCACAATGAATGCACATGATAACCAATGTATCGTATTTTCATTCAGATCTCAACTGAATCACTGAATGGAAGATGCAACTGGATTCGGTATCCGCCGCCATGACAGGGAATAGCAATCAAGACTCTGTGTGTACAACCTCTGATTATCTTCAAAGTACGGATATTTATACTTACGACATGCTTCGCGCTCGTGAAGCGTTCATGTTGGTTCGGTATCCTTCTCACTTTGTGCCTATTTGATGTTTTGTTTCTTCAAATTCAGCGTTCCATTCACACCGACAGAAAAAGATCAGACTCTGCATCCCGAGCCACCTGTCATGCGTAGACGAGTCACGTGACCCATGACGTAAGGGGATACCCCGGGGAATCCCTCGGTCGTCGACGCTACTTTCCTGGTCATCCGCTAGAAGGAAGCACAGAGTAGCTCGACGGAGGAAATTAGTTCCATTCATTTCCACTTGGAAGCATACAAGTAAGCCACTAAAGAGACTTCAACAAGCTTTCTTGTGAAAGCCACAGAATTAGAAGCGCATATTGATAATATTATTTGCGCTGGACTCCAGTCCCGACGGTGGAAACAGGCTGGTGGAGCAAACAAGATTTTGAACATCCTGAAAGAGCAGATGCGTCAGAGCAGAATCGCGGATGAAGAAATATGACATTTTAAGATTTGCAGTAAAAATACTATAGAGGAAACCCATGAAAGTTTAGGGTCTGAGCTCGTATCCCATCGAGTTTGAATCACGTAGTAATTCACAAGGCGAAGCCGCGTGAATGGCTATGTGATTCAAATGAGATGGGATCGAGCTCTGACCCTAAACTTTCATGGGTTTCTGAATTTATCTTACCCTTAATATTGACTAATGGGCTAACATTTGTGACATTATCCCCCATTGGATATTTTTCCTAAATATCTAATGGGTGTTAGATACGAGTTTCCAATGTTAAGTCTATGGAGAAAATATATCTGGGGTGAGATAAAGAATGCTACCTTTATTGTGGACGGTATATCACCGTGATCATGTTTCATACCTATTTGGTGTCACAAAACAGTATTCAACTGTAAGTGTATTCAGTCCTGTAAACCATCAAATCTACAGTCAATTTACAGTAGGGGCCTACGTGAACCTGTAGATATGGATAGGGGTCTATTTTATTGGATGCACTTAGAATAACTCCAGTTTCAGCAACAAATCGAAGAAGCGAATAAGATACAGAAGTTAACTTCATCAGAATGTGTAGCCTAATACCGTACGGTACATATTAATTAATCTCCAACATCTTTCTGCCATTCAAACCACATCCATTCTCAAGTTTTGATGACATTCATTTTATTCAGAGGATTAAACACCACTTTCATAGGACATTTCTAAAACATAAGACTTTTTCGGGCAACTTCTAATGTTAGACCTATCTGACCCCACCCCTGAAAAGTAGCTGACTGCCATAGTACATAACCTGGATGACCCCTTCTCAGGTCTCGTCCAGGCAGGGATCCATTTCAACATGAAGATGAAACCCCAGGTAGTGGACGTCGTTGTTAAACATATTTAAAAGTAGCCAGCTATCTGGTTCTTGCCTGCAAAGAGTCCGACATATTCATGAAGATGCGCTCCAAGATCAAGATCAACTCCTTCCCGGCCGATAACAACCCGATTGGGTCACCGAAAGCCCCTAAGCCAACCAAAGAAGACTTCGGCTGCACGAATTCAACTGCACTGGCTAATGACCCGACCCCCGAATTGACCCCTCAAACAGGCAGAAGGTCAAAGTCTGCACCAAAAGCTTTCCCCCCCTTCTTTGACATAGAGCATCTCTACTTCGAATCTTACCAGCCTATTCAGAGGAATAGGATCCGGGGTAGTGCATTTTTGCAATGCACCCAGACATCCCGCTCCCTGCCAAAAATGCTGCGAACTAAATCATCTAGAGGCTGAGTGTAAAAATTCCTCTCGCTGCGCCAAACTACACAGCATGGACAAGTGTCTAAATAAGAAAACTAAACTAGTCTGCATCAACAGCGAAGGGGACCATCTGTCCACTTCAAAGTATTGTCCCAGGTTTGCTAGGAACTTTATAACCCTAAACCCCTCCTTCAACCGGCTTCCTACAAAGGCAAGAGGAAAATCCCCTCCTCCCCTGAAAACTGATGAAGTGAACTTCCCTAAGCTCCCTAGCAAGGGGAAGAACCTGTACAACAGGGACTTCTGCAGGAGATTCCCCAGAAGGATCTTCGATCAGGAGACTGAAATATGGGAAAGCAAGCTTAACCTTGCAACACCCATGGCAACCAAAAAAGGTGGAAAGAAGGCCACTAATAAGCAAAAAAATCCCAAAGTAAGCCAGGGTCAAACCAAAACTAAAGCAAAATCAAACAAACAAGCTTCAAACAAAAAACAACAACACCCAGACAAAAAAACAAGAAAAATGGGAAAGCTGGCACACAGATGTCCCGAAAGATTCAGTAGGTCTTTTTAGACCATAATGGATAACACAACCTGTGGCAATAGTATGTAGTAAAGGGCGGGTACTAGTGCTAATGTATATCACAAGAGGGTGGGAGGTCTCAGGCCTATTGTGATAGTTCTATAGTTTAGGACGTGATAAAATATGCAATCATTAATATTATTATCCATTTCACTCAGAATCATAAGCTGGGTGTTGCATCTATATTCTGTGAAAATTCCATGATTATAAATCCAATATTTCCAATATTATTCCAAAAAAACGAAATTTTGCAAGTTTAAGAAAATGATGCCTTTTGGCATCACCCGCCCCAGCTCGGTTGTTGCCATATGGCATCACCCGCCCCAGCACAGTTGATGCCATATGGCATCACCTGCCGTTAATGGGTTAAAGGCTTATGTCTGACCATTATGCTACCATCACTACTCATGTGGAAAGGCAGGTCCTCCACCTCCACTTATTAGGCATAACCTTAAAAAAGCCAACTGGGAATTATTTAATGAAGTCTTTGCAGAAACCATGAGCACTGAATTAAACCACAGGGTCAGACACCAAAATGCCTATCACTTTGCTGCAAAATTCTTCTAAAGTACTAGAAAAAGTGGTAAGAGACCGTCTCTCTTACTCTGCAAAAGTGGCTAACCATAAGCCTCCCTTGGAGCAATTTGGTTTTAGGCCGTGTAGATCAGCTCAACATTGTTACCTCACAAAGTTGAACCATCTGTATAAAGCACTTGACCAAAAAAAGAAAATAGTTGTATATCTAGATCTGGAAATGCTTTCAAATTAGTAGACGATGAAGCTCTTCTAAAAGCATTAGCTGAGAGAACCCAGGCTATGAAAAAGATAAAAACCAGTGCAAAACTCTACTGGGAAAAGTTAAAAGAACAAGACTTAGAAATGAACCCCATTTCAAGATCTAGAGATTGGTAGTCGTTAATCAGAAACAACATACCACTGGTATCTCTTAACTTACCAAAAATTACATAACACATTGCCACCAGATTTAGGTTAGGACATCGCAGATTGGAAGACATTCCTGAATACACTAACTGCTACTGTGGGACGAGCACTTTATCTATCGAGCACATCCTAACTAATTAATCTAAAGTTAATGATGACTCTATAAAACAAATACAAAACAAAACATCAAGCTTCATATCTAGGAAGGAAAGAGCAATTAGGATACTTCAAGTAGCAGCGGAAGAGGGATACATGTATACTCATGGTCTGCTTCTATAAGGATGACGAGGATCTGTTATGGTAGCATGGGGTGAGCTATCTGGGGTACTTATGGCCTCCTTGTCCACATATCAAGGCACTTCCCATCTGGTACCACAGGAGCTTTTCGCAGGACATGCTTCATCAGAAGGAAGTGGTTGGGCAACCCAGGGGTACTGATGGCCTCCCTAACCCCGATGGTAGAGCGCTAAGCATCCAGCACCACTGATACACCTGAACACCATGAACTTCTTAAATCCTAATAACCCATACCTAAACAAAGTTCAGGGACACTATGGGTGATGCATGTGGCCTCGTTGACCAAATGGAAGGGCACTAACCACTCCCACCTCCCTAGCTACCCACATGGCATGATCCTAGGAAAGGGTTGACATAAGAACTCTCATCAAAGACCCTGTAAAACACATACAAAACAGAACATCTAGCCTTATCTAGGATGTAAAGAATAATTAGGATACTTCAAATAGCAGAGGAAGAGAGTTACTACCCCTGGTCCTCTTCTATAAGGATAACGAGGATCTGGTATGGTAGCATGGGTTGAGTTACCTGGGGTACATATGGCCTCCTTGTCCACATGTCAAGGCACTACCCATCTGGCACCACAGGATCTTTACCCAGACCATGTTTCTTCAGAACCTATGGGAAGGAAGTGGTTGGGCAACCCAGGGGTGCTGGTGGCCTCCCTAACCCTAATGGTAGGGCACTACCCATCCAGCACCACTAATACACCCTTAAATCATGGACTTCTTAATTCTTTGGACAATTTTTCAAAAAAGATCAATAAATAAAACACCCATACCTAAACAAAGTGCAGGGACACTATGGGTGATGCATGTGGCCTCGCTGACCAAATGGAAGGGCACTAACCACTCCCACCTCCCTAGCTACCCACATGGCATGATTCCAGGTACAGGTTGACACATGAATCCTCCCATTAATTCAACACCATCTGATACAACCTTATCACAGTCACAGTATTTCACATCTGAATGTCTAAAATTAGGAACAAAATCAGCCCTCTAAAATAAAAAAAAACAAAAAAACAATTCACAGCAAGATCTTTATACATATATTTTTTCTATTCTTTTATTTTGTTGTTCTCGTTGTTTTTGTTACTGTCTTAGTGTTGTTTTTATTTTTTAGATATAGTGTCGGTATCAGAAAAAAAACTATCCGAAAAGGCCACGTCTCGAACTGACTAGAGTAGGGCTTCAAATTAAAACAAAAAACAACTCCAGTTATATCATCTACCCTTATAACAGAGTTGAAAAATCAGGTATTCACAATGATACTGAAAAGCCAATATGCTGCTAAGGAACGTATGATCATAGCCAACGAAAAGCATCTGTATATTTAATATCTCCAACATCAAACAGTGCTACAGAGTTTCATTAAGGGGTTGGTGGCCAATCTAAGTGCCACCAGGGCCTATCTCTATGTCTCGCTATTGTTATCTAGTTCCCGTTTTAGCCACCAGGACGACACCACACTAATAGCAGAAACTCACAGTAAAGTGCAATACATTCTATCACGGACTTGGATGACATAAGTAGATATACGTCCGTGATTCTATTGAGAAGCGTAGTTATGTAGGCTACTTAAAGCGGCCTACATAGCAACTATATAGTTTATCAAATGTTAGTGGACAGGATATGATGTTTATAGCATTTTGATTATTCTTTGATGACCATTTCAAATACACTCGACATTGAGGGGTGCTATCTCTTATTAGAAGTCACCCAAACTCTGCCATTTGTTTAGAAATTCTCAGCAGGGCTAGGGCCATAATTTCAACTGTTCTATGTATGCCTCAACCTACGAGTAGAAGACAACTAACTAGTTTATCAAGGCTTTGGAGATGGGGAACATTTTCTGAACTTTCAATTATCTTTAAAAAAAATCTTTATTTAGACTTGAGCACAAGCGTCAGCGGTTAGCTGCTATAGATGCAAGATCGAGTTTGCGTCTTTATACAAGTTTCACCTTCATAAATATATAACTTACGGTAATAGCTTGAAATAGATATAATACTGGGCAGCAAGCTATTTTAGTTCAAGTTTGTCATTGTGTAATGTTCCTTTTGTGTTTCGCGTTTCATCGATAAAAAAGTACAGAATCAATTGTTCTGGGTGTGAGGTAGATTGCCAATCCATTGTGCTCGTCACATTTGACTCAATAACATCAATCATGCTTGCATTGAAGCTTGTTACAATACCCGATCATTGTTTGAAAGACTTTATGTTAACTGTATAGAAGGACTAGGACCAGGACCATAATTTCAGCTGTTCCATGTAGGATCGTGAATGATGGACTGACATTCCCCAAACTTCACAGCTCGTTGTTGAAGACATGCTTAAGAGGGAAGTCATCAATGAAGTATGTGGAGGTAACTGAGGAGCTGTGCATGAATTCCACGGTAAACGTGACACAAGCAGGCAGTCAAAAGCCTCGAGATATATTACATAAGTTTACATTTCTTGTACTTTATTTTTCTGACTAATTGTACTATTGCCGTTCCAAATTTCATAGTTGCTGTAGTACTGTGCATGCGCAGATTGACCAAATACAGCAAGTGAAATTCCAAAACGTGACAGAATTACAAGGGGTCAATTACCTCCTTAGCTGTGGCTAATCAAAATTTCATTGATATAATGCTAGTTATAGACATTTCTAGAGAATTTGGAGATAAGTCATACTCGTGGAATGAGGGTCTTATTTCTTTTGGAACGGGGTTTTGGAAACATGCCGATGGGCCGGTGGATAGTGGGGCCGGCCGTGAACTAGGAGGGTGGTTGTGGCCCCTAAGATTTGAGGTCAACTCTCGACCGTAGAACTGTCCCAAGGCGCTATAAATATCATGTAAGGAGGTCAGCGTCAAGGTCGGGGTTTGCTGCGAATGCAGTCATTGGCTACTCGGTCTACTCTATTCCTTATATGGACTTAGTGTAATGGGACAACTCCATGCTGCTAGTGGTGCACACGGGGTGAGTCCAGGGGAGCAAAACATCCAGTTCACACTTATAGCATGTCCGACTACATCTGTTAATAATGTACCCTGGTACCCGGGGTATCCGCGAGGGGTCTCTGCAGGGATATACCCACACCACTTTCCATGTGTCGAATGGATAACCGGAAGTCCACCTCCCCTGTATCTTGATAACAAGGCTCACCATGAGTTCTTCCCATAGACCCTATTGAGGTATCCCAGAATTCAGTCTGTTTACAGGTCCCAGTTTGTGCTGGTTACTGACGTTGTTTGGTGATAGACTCTTAACCCGTGATCCACAATCATTGCTTTTTAACGGTTTTTATAAGTCTTCAAATGGGAAATCCGATGTCAGAAATGGAAATTTCAGCTATTTCTACATGTAAAGCCGAAATTATATTCAGGTTACTCAAATGTAATTCAGAAAACTGTGGTTCATATGATCTTGGTGTGCCCATTCACTCGCGAGCGGAACTTGTGTTTACCCTGGGCGATAATCGGGAGACGAGTAACCTCTGGAGGGCGTATAGGCGCAACGCTGAAAGGCCGCGAGTAGGCTTTCCAGGGGTCCTGCTTCTTTAGTTTTATGAATCGTCGCCCGTGACACTGCTCTTCATTGAGAATATGGCCTGCTCCACTGCACTGATTACAAGGTGGCTGTGTGGCTGCCATATTGTAAAGTTCCAGTGTCTACATCCCTATCATAATCAAATATAGTGGTTTCTATGCGAAGAGATTAGTCATCTAAATTGTCCATATTTATTAGTACCAAAAAGACTGCATTAAGATAGTCGCCATTTTGTAGCAGCTCCTCCCTGTCTTGATGTTGACCGTACGGCAGCCATGTAGTGAATGGTATGTTTACTCTCTTTATTGCTCACTCTGGTTCCTGGTCTGGCTGCATGGGATCAGGGCGCGCTGACATGACACCTGAGTTGGTTTTTTTTTCATCCTTTTATTTTATCCTGACATATACATCAGTCTTGGAGACTGGTATCCTGGTACAGTCAGCAATAGTACATTGTGCAAATACATTTCAATCTTGAGATAATTACAGCTACTCACAGCTGAACATATGTACAATAAGCTTAGTCTACAATATAAGTCCTGCACTGGAATCTTGGTAAACCAAGGATCTTACTTGTGAGAGAGAGTTCATATAGGGGGTCCATCACACCTTCAGCATCTATGGAATTGAGTTCTGCAGAATCAGTTTATGAGCTTTCTTGAATTTGTCTAACGTGTCAATGTTGCGTAGGTTTGGTGATAGCTCATTCCACATAAGGGCCCCAAAGTACCTGGTGTTCCTCTTGTAAGCAGCACATTTTGGGAGTTCTGTGTGGAAAATTGGTGCTTGATTGGCTCTTGTTTGTCGTATAGGTGTTTTTAGCATCCCCGGGATTGTATGCAAGTAATACATATAATTCAGTATGTGGTGCTTGCGCCTATCTTCGAGCAGAGGTAGCTGTGCACTTCTATGAATGAAATTAGTACTGGTTCTTGGTGGAACTTTTAGAATTATTTTGAGAGCATGATTCTGAAGTACTTGGAGTTTTGCTAGACCAGTCTGGTTTCAGCTCGCAAACAGCGTGTCGCCATAATCTAGAAATGGTAGTATCATTGTTTTGTAAATAGTTAGTGCAGCCTTTTCAGTTATATATCGGCGAATTTGACTAAGTATATATATTTTGTGCAACACAGTTCGGATTATATTATTTACATGAGCTTTATAGTTTAGATTGTGGTCGAGCGTTACCCCCAGGTACTTGTATGTGGGAACAAAACTTAGTGGTTCTCCATTAAGTTGCAATTCATTATTACGAATCATAGTTTTCATGGTACAACGCTTTACTGATCCAAAGTTCATCACCTTCGTCTTCTTTATGTTTATGGTTAATATGTTGCGGGAACACCAAGCTGAAATAGCATCTAGATCAGGCTGAAGTAGCGCAGCCGCCTTCTCCTCAGTATGTGCATGTACATATATGATTGTGTCATCTGCATACATTAGGCAATTAGACGATAGCAAACCACAGATCATATCATTAATATAAGTATAGAATAATGCATGTGCGACAGACCGGAACAAGACTGGTCAATCCTCATTGGCTGTTGCTTCAACCGCCAATCCCAGCAAAGAGCTTACAAGCTTACCCTGTACTAAGATGCCAGCTGCTGACTGTAAATAAGCTGATGAACCTTATATTGAATTGGTTAATTTCTTAACTCATAGTAGTACATACAGCAGAACCCCGCCTAACTGACACCCCAAGGTAAGCGGACACCCTGCGTTAAAAGACACCTTTGCTCGGAACGGATTCCTCTATCAGATGTTTATTTTACCCCATGTAAGCAAGCGTACACCCCGCATAAGTGGACACTTTGGACCGGAACGCAGGGTGTCTGCTTACGCGGGGTTCTACTATAGTACATCTGTGCTTGAGTTCTTACTTCCTTCTTCTTAAAGTCTACACCTAGCGAGTCTAGGCCTCTAGGCTTTACAATATGATGCTCTTTTGTGGTTGCGAAGTCAACCCAATGTGACCCAAAACTTTTAATTTATCATTCTTTTATAATTACACATTCATTCATCAATGATGAACATACCATTTGCTCCTAGTTATCTTCTGTGCTTAAAATCAAACAATCTGGTGGTAACTGGATCCAAAAATATAAATCTCATTAAGGTATTAAAAGAACATGCAGATGAGTTTGCATAAGGAAATAAAGAACGAAGTTTAGTTTGTGTTAAAAGTTTAATGTCATAATCTAAACTCTAGCATATATTAACAATTTTCAATTGATAACAAGTGCCTTTGTCCTGGATACGGATATATTTCATATATTTCTTTTAAATCAGAAACCATAGTCTAAATAAGAAAAAGATATACAAGTCATGAAATGTAGGAAGGTATTTATGATATATAGCCAAAATAAACTGGACCTACATGCATGATTATATAAAGCAAACACAACCAAGTTAAACGTATAAATGTTATCCTGCTAGAGAAAATTTCCAGAATTATGTCAATTTATATACGATCTGGCGAATAAAGGCTCCGTCTATTGACCTTGGCTTTAATCCTGTAAATACAACCTTATACACTTCACAAAATGAAAAAATCTTTATTTCAGCTGGCCAGGTCGTCTCATTGTCAACCTAAGTGATATCACATTGCACAATACATCTTCACTGGGAGACATTCTCTTCTAAACCCATCTCTGATATCAAGAAGCTGTCCATTCTATAATACAGGTATTTTCATGTGATCACTTTGTAGAATAAACAGCTACTGGCCATTAGTCTTTTATTTATTTGCCATTACACACTTTAACACAACTCGGTCTCCAGACACAACACCAATGAACCTGCTAGGAATAATCTCCATTAAGATTTACTCCAGAGACTTCTAAATGTCACGGATAATAGGTTTCCGCTGAACAAATGGCAAAAAAATAAATCCAAAACGTTGTTACTTTGATTCAATTATATTCTAATAAATCCTATATATCCAAAACGTTGTTACTTTGGCTCAATTATATCCTTATAAATCCTATTTAGATATTATGTCTCTCCTACATGTTCTATATCCTGGTACACACAATAACAATTGTTTTGTTTTAATGCTCATAAAAAAACATTAACATCCTCATAATTGCAAAGAAAACTTTGCCTTCAAAATACAAAGTGATCTACTTTTGATAGAAAATAAAATGGTGGCAATTCTAATCCAGACGATTAAATGAAAATAAATCTGTATATTTCAATAAACTGACCATCAGCGATGAGTCTTGTTACTCAGAACGAACTCAATGTGTTTTAAATGGACACTAAGGGAATTAATATTATTCTAATTTGAACGGAAGATCTTGTACCTTTACCTAATCATGTGGAACTCATGGGAAAATTAGCTTTGTATGAGTTTGGATATGAGACCATTACATTAATCTCTTTATAAGCTCGTATCCCCATTGGTTTACATGAAACCTATAAAGTACTTCGCCAGGGAGTTTATACTTTTGCAATAATATCGCACATAGTTCTTAAACATGTAACACGTTTGTGATATGCATTTTTGTGTGAGGCATATGAACTGGAAATATTTCCAGCGATAAATAAACATAAATAAGCAAGATAAAAATATAGTTCAAATCCGTCATGACAAAAAAAAGATCTATCGTGTGTAGTCCGCTCTGAAACCAGTTTTAGATTAGACAATGATACACAAGTCAAACCATGTATCCTAACAGTAATATCATTCCTTGATACCATGGGCCAGTTTAATAATCTAGGATCGTACATGAAGACCCTTTTCTGTACCTCGTACAAGGGTTATCGTTTAGTAATATCTAAGTGTGTTGGCAAAGACAGTACTAGCCGTCCCTAAGGCCGTCCATAACTATTGAATAAAGTTGACCCACATTGTCCCTGGGTCTCTATGGCATACAGAAAAGGATCCTAGATTATTAAACATGCCCCAAGATAACTCTCCTCAAATTACTGGACTCGTGCAATCTACTGAGATTCTTTCAGGGCTATAGAAGTGGTGTGATAATCATTTCCTAAAATGATGTTTGCGAATTATCAAATTTTGGCGAAATAGACAGTATTATTAGGAAACGTCCTTACTGTGGACGAAACGGTTCCTGTTCGAGGTCAGTCATCGATTTCATACTATGAAAACGAAGACTGACCGAGAACGAGAACCATTTTGTCTACAGTGAGGACGTTTGCTTATTATTATATACCTTTAATTGGTGAAGAAACGCCATTTTAATGACATACAAAGTCGCAGTCACAGCGGGCACGAACATTATTATTACTGCACCCCTAGCAGCGGGCAGTATTTAATAGACATTCGGCCACAGGTATGTAATAATTTACTAGTTGAGATGTAACAAGTGACACGGTGGGCAAAAATAATAATAAAAAAACCCAACCTATTTAATCGTCACCTTAAAGCTGCCAAATCCAATAGGAAACTATTAACGGGATTTGTACTGACCTTCTGCTAGCTTATTTCACACACACAGGCATTCAATGTAAAGTAGCCACCAAAAAGCCGACAAAAAAACAGACCCATTTCATATTCCAGCAATGATTATCATGTTACTAAACATAAATTCAAACAGTTATCTTTCATCAAAAGTAAGATGGTTTTTTTTTTAGCAAACTACCGAAAAATCCTGACCTACTGATGGTGTCAAAGATAGACTCCAATACTGACGTTAAAGCCCTGATATGAGATTTCGACACTTTTTTTCCCTGATTTCTAACCAACAAGCAGAGCCCTTTTAAGACTTATATATACCATGTGAACCTTACTCGTGCATTCGTTAACGTATTAATCGTGGTCACCATGTACTGCAGCCCATTTAATCATCCACCAGTCACAGAAATATGTTTTTACGTTGTCTTTACAATAGAAATCAAGTTATGGGGACCATAATTCGTAAGCACTCGCATACAAAAAGTCAGAACTATCTTAGACTCTTTAGCACTCTGGTCCTATGCAGAGCTACAGCAGCTGGAAGACGCACCGTCAAATTAATTTATTTGTATTTTATTTTATTTTATTTTTTCAAAATTTACTTGTATTGATTCTTATTTCGAGTCTTAACCCTCACATCAACATGATTACTATGGCCTTATTAAGTCATTTTAGGGAACACTTAATTCCACCATTTAAACCATATGCACTTGCACTACCTTTTACTTATTATCTCACCCCTGGTATTTTTTCCCCCCATAGACTTAACATTGGTAATTCGTATCCAACACCCAGTGAGTATTTAGAAAAGAACAACTCAATGGGGGATTATGTCGCAAAGGCCCATAGTCTTTGGGAAGCGTGAGATAAATTCAGAAAACCTATTCAAGTTTGCCGTCAGAACTTTATCCCATCTCGGTTGAATCGCTTTGCCTTATGAATTACTACGCGATGCAAATTCAATGGTATACGAGCTCTGACCATAAACACTCATAGGTTTCCTCAATAATAGGTTATCAGTATAGCATGTAATTTGTAACCACCATCCATGATAGAAAGCAGTATTTACCTATACACTTTAAATAAATTTGTTAGTGCATTTTTAAATAAATCCGTTTGTGCTCACAGAAGCGTTTGGTAATTAACACTTGTGTTAATGAAGGTGGTTTATAGATAACAGGATGTCGCCTCCATCGCCAGCCATCTTCTTATCTCTCTTATCACATCGTGAATCCCTGTCTGGTATTTAATCGATCTCCACCGCCCATGGACTCGGCTTCACACCAAACTGAAACGAAAAAATTAACATCAACCATAAGCTACAAGCGAGTGAAATGTCCGTGTCCAAACACAGGGTGGTAATATAGTGAAACGTTTTCACCTTGTTGGGACGAGATTGTTGAATAGTTTTATCAAAAAGTAACGAGGGAGGTAAGGTTGCACTGTTTGTCACTATGTTACACTTGTATTATAGAACTAGAAATATTGATAATTAATTAAATATTTACTAATGCATGACAAGCGGGGCTGAGTGATATCTATAGCGGAAGACAACTCACACCATGCAAACAATCATATGAAATTGAGTGACCTTTCTTGATATTATTGGCCGAATCAGAATATGTTGGGATGGATAAGATACCAAAAGTCTGTATAACTTTATGGCATAGGTATGAATATATTTTTTTTCTTTAATCAAATCGTCACTCAGTAGTAGCATAATGTACAAGCGAGTGAAATGTCCGTGTTCAACCACAGGGTGGTAATTTCAGGGATGTCAGTTGGGGTCATGAGAAAATATTTTTCCATGTGGAATTTACTGCCTCAGAGAGACTGAGAAAATATGGAAAACACATCGTTATTGCATTGGAATGGAGCTGGGGTGTGTGGGGAGGTTTGAATCACGGTGTAGTGGTGGGAATGATGCCCAAATTATTCCCTCTTTATTTTTCACAAGAATAAATAATTTCAGAAACTGTAAACGAAAACAAGGATTTCTTTGGAAAAGAGGAAAACTGCCATCCCTCCAGATCGTTGAATAGTTTTATCATAAGAAACGAGGGATGTAAGGATGCCTGAACAAGGATAAGAACACAAGCGCTCGTATCAATTAAACCCAGTAATTGCCATATTAAAGTGTAGAATAATAGGGACTATGTTTTTGCCCAATAACACAAAGGGACTGTTTTCCTGTATACTATGGGTTTCAGGCCGTATACCACAGATTTGAATATGTATGCCACAGTTATGGTATCTGACAGGTTTTATAAAATGGGTCGTGGTTTACTGAGTCCCCATACATTTTCAATGGGGACTTGGTTTACCATGGATAATAAACAATGGGTCGTAGATTACTGAGTCCCCATACATTTTCAATGGGGACCATTATATACCATGGATAATAAACAACGAGACGTGGTTTACTGAGTCCCCATACTTTGTGTACCATGGATAATACAAAATGAGTTGTGGTTTACTGAGTCCCCATACTTTGTGCACCATGAATAATAAAAAATGGGTCGTGGATTACAGAGTCCCTATAAATTTTCAATGGGGACTTTGTATACCATGTATAAAAAAAATGGGTCCTTACCATGGATAATAAACAATGGGTTATGGTTTACTGAGTCCCCATACATTCTCAATGGGGACTTTGTATACCATGGATAATAAACAATGGGTCGTGGTTTACTGAGTCCCCATATATTCTCAATGGGGGCATTGTTTACCATGGATAATAAACAATGGGTTATGGTTTACTGAGTCCCCATACATTTTCAATGGGGACTTGGTTTACCATGGATAATAAACAATGGGTCGTGGTTTACTGAGTCCCCATACATTTTCAATGGGGACCATTGTATACCACGGATAATAAAAAAATGGGTTGTGGTTTACTGAGTTCCCATACATTTTCAATGGGGACTTTGTGTACCATGGATAATAAACAATGGGTTATGGTTTACTGAGTCCCCATACATTCTCAATGGGGACTTTGTATACCATGGATAATAAACAATGGGTCGTGCTTTACTGAGTCCCCATACATTCTTAATGGGGACTTTGTGTACCATGGGTAATAAATGAGGTTACCTGGATGTTGGTGAGGTCGGTGAGGACGCGGTTGGTGATCGGCGCTCCCTCCTCCATCGTGGGGATGAGCAGAGGTTTGTCTTTGTAGATGATCTTGTCGACTGCGGAGACGACGCAGGCGGTGCCCGCCCCGAACACCTCGTGAACCTGGAGAACCAAGTGAACAGAGTGAATCCATGCAACAGGGTCACCACAAACTGGACAGGTCAAAATTACCTGACAAATTATCTTTTTTTTATCTGACAAATACAACGAGGAACTCTTTGTATCCAATTAACTTAAAGGAGTTTTTTTCCATCCATATGTTTTGTGACTTCGGGACCAGACTTTTGAAAATACTGGATAACTGAACCTGAAACGAACTCGACCCGTTAGAAGAACTCGACCCGTAGCGAACTCCACCCGTTCTGAATCATCTGAACTCAAGTATCTTATCAATACAACTGTAGATAAATACTATATTTAGTAGTAATATCAAGAGACATCACGAGTTTGAGTCTGAGTTTATTTATGCCACGCATTTTGTTGGCTCCATAATTTCACGAGTCGAAGACGAGTGACATTACGGAGCCAACAAAATGAGTGGCATAAATAATCTCAAACTCAAACGAGTGGCGTCTAGATTTTATCCTACCCCGTTTCCATATTTTTTCAGTATCAGAAAGTAGTGGCATAAACAACACTTTATATCACACCCGTGAAATAAACAAATCCCATGATAGGTCTACGTCGTTTTTTATTAGGGGTAGGATAAGTATGTTATCTTGGCTTCAAATTTGGTCTTCTCTGGACAGATTTTTCCTTTTATATGAAACTGCTTTATCCATTATTACCCTACCCCTAATAAAAAACGCCATAGGCTTAACATTGGATCACTGTATTCAGACGAGCGTGCAGTAGTGTGTTATCTATTGCACGAGGGTTATGGTATCTGTTAGGTTTGATATAATGTGTCGTGGTTTACTAAATCCCTATACATTTTCAATGGGGTCTTTGTGTAACATAGATAATAAAAAATGGGTCGTGGTTTACTTAGTCCCTATACATTTTGAATGGGGTTTTGAGATAATGTTTGAGATTAAGTAAGAGAAATGACTACAGACCTTTTTGTCGTTGAGACCCTGGACGATCTCCGCCATCGTCACTTCCCGTTCTGTCACCTTGAACTCATTCTGATAACGAGAGGAAAATTCTGATATAACAACAAGCTAGTTAGACAAGTGGCTACAAGGATTCCAAAGCTGGAGTGAGTGGCAGATAGGATCTAACTCTAACGCCAGGGTAAATAACATCCTTGAAAAGAAAGAGGGAAAAAAACCCCTGCCGTATAATTTTGCCGATTTCTATGCGTACATGTATTAGAAAGAACGAGAATTTCGCGTATCTAGTACACAACTTCAACGCTTTTTTGGGAGCTTTTACTTTGCGGTGGGCTTGGTTGGTTGGTTGGTTTGGTTGGTTGGTTTGATTTAACGTCCAGTTAACCATTGCAGGTTCTCACCAGACTTTCTCAAGCTTCTTTTACACCACAAGGGATGGTCTTCGAATCTATGAAATGAATTTAGGTAGAAACCTCACCCCTACACATTTACCGAGGTGAGAGTTCTTTTACTTCCCACACCACATAGACATGGTATGAGAAGGATTGGCCTTTGATATAGCAGTAAATCTACCACTGCTTGGAGGCGGTGGGCACCACGTACAGACTGCGCATTGGGAACGTTTCTATTTACTTTGCTTTACCAAGGACTGAAAATGGAAACAAGGATTTCCTTGGAAAAGAGGAAAACTGCCTTCTCTGATTTATATATATATTCTTTACAGATGAAACCTCGTTAGCCACTCACCCATTCGCGAGCCATCTCAATGAGACTTCGCCGTGTGACTCCGGGCAGGATGGTTCCTGAATCTAGCGGCGGGGTTATCAGTTCCTTCTCTGTAAGCAGGAAAAGAAAAACATTTAATATCCACCTGGAACCAAGTTATCATTGAAAACGTAGGCGGCTAAAATTGCCAGAATCACGAAAATCTGGCTAAGCATCTTGAAGGTTTTCATTTGGACACTACGTTGAATATGTTTCTTATTTCATCTTAGCTTGGAAATATTTATCTGTGTATCACCCATTGAGTATGAGTTATCGTACTCGCAAGCCTGTTGAGTACGAGTTTCTAATGTTAAGCCTATGGACGTTTATACCATGGACCTGTTGAATAATCTAGGATCGTACATGAAAACCCTTTTCTGTGCCTCATATGATGATTTCTAAGTTTGTTTGCTATGACAGTATTAGCCGTCCATAAGTGTTAAATAAAGTTGACCCACATCGTCCCTGGGTCTCCTTGGCGTACAGAAAAGGGTTTACATATGGGATCGTAGATAATTCAACAGGCCCCAGGCTAAGATAATCATAAATAACGACCTCACAATACTGTAAAAGCTACAAAACAAGATGATAATTTAGGGTCGTATGGGCCGAGGCATTTTTACCGAGTTCCGTATGAACAGTAATTTACCATCGAGTTTTGTGGCTTGTACAAGCATGGTCGGTCGTTTTATATTTACCATATACCCAAACATAATCAAATAATTTGGCTTGACAACTAATATTTTACTTGATAGGTACAGGACAGTGTACTGTATTTAGCCTTCCGTACACTATTTTTATATTATATGGCGAAACGATGCGTTTACGAATTATCATATACCCATGCAGTATATTTGATAATTACCTACTGCTGCTCCCTGTGCAGTATAAGTTGTATACTGAACCCTGTGCAGTACACTGTTATACTGCACACGTTGAAACATCAGCAGTGTGTGGGCTTCCACGTAGACATGTCTTCTATGCCAAATTTGGTATGATTTTATCAATTTTGTGTATATAATAAATATATAACAGCCTACCATGCTTGTATATGCTACAAAACTCGATGGATATTGATGTTCTTACGGAACTCGGCCTGGGGCCTTGTTCCGTATAAAACGACAATTCCTCATCTCGTTTTGTAGCATGTACAGCATGGTCAGGTCGTTCTATATACTTATACGATACGGGTATATAATAATTATATAGAACGTCCTGACTATGCTGTACAAGTCACAGAACGAGATGGTAATTTACGGTTTGTACAGAACGAGGCATTTATGCCGAGTTCCGTACAAACCCTAAATTATCATCGAGTTCTGTGACTTGTACAAGCATGGTTGGACGTTATATATTTACTATATACCCAAAATTAAAAAAAAAAATCATTAATCTAATTCTTAACAACCGATATGTTAATAAACGTGTATAGCAAGGTGGTCCGTATTTTAGTGTACGGACCAGTGGTCCGTACAATACTTTTACGTCATATGCCAAAACGGTGCGTATTTACTGTATATACGGCATGGGTATATAATAACTGGACTTACCTCCTTGGTCGTTGGTCCAGTACATGAAGAAGTTCATGGTGCCCACCTCGGTGATCTTCTCCTTCGGTCCGTACAACCAGAGCACCTGCTGGCAGTTGTGTTTCTTCAACGCCTCGATCTGGATGTAAATCGTCGGCGCGTAGTTCCTACAAAGTAAAGCGTGCACAAAAATCTTGCATAACTCGTATTATATTAAGTGTTTGTATTATAGGTCAGGAAGGCATATTAGGGACTAAGGTGGGGTCTGGATTCAAACAGTGTTTTCCTAAAAGTTATGAGTACATTACAAATTAAGGTATCAAAATGATCCTCAAAGAAATCTCAACTTGATTAAATTGGGCTTTGATTTTGCTTTCATATGGAATTCTATGGAATCTTTTCTCATATTCTAAAAGTCCAACATTTTGCCTAACTTTTAGCATGGTTTCAGAGAAAATATAACAAAAATGACAACAGATAAATCACCTCAATAAATTCAAAATATATATGACAATAAAGCCCATAATCTCTGGTTTAATATGGTATCCTTTGTAAATCTGTATCTCTTTTACAGCCTAAGTTATGAGAATTTTTGCATTTCAAGTCAAAAATAACTAGTTTTCAGTCCCCAATATGGTTGCACGAGCTATAGCTCAATAGCTTGTTACTGACGAAATAAACTATATTTGAAAGGAATTATTATTACGACGTGGCAATAACACCTCTAGAGCAAGCCGATGCTAACAAAAAAAAAAAAAAAAAAAATTTGAAAGGAAGAGTATTCAGGTATTACTATGAGAGTAACTCATACCGGCCTTGTAGCCGAAAGCCTTCACAGTCTAAATAAAATAATTAAAATACATTTCGAATTCTTTCTCTCTTTTTTTTTTTGCCCATTTCAAGGTAGCATTGGCATGTCATAGTTTTAAGCCACCTTGATTTTACGTTCCGTCAGTTTCAATTTATCTTCCCGGGCTTTACTATGCACTATGAACTCAATGGTTATCTGTCCTATAGTACTAATCTGAACACAGCTGGCCTAATAAGTTGACTAGATTATTTCTAAAAATAAAATCAAACCACCATAAAAGTGTTTTACGAAGCAAGAAAGTACATATGCCACGTCTTATCTTAAAAACCACTATGAAACATTTTTTTTATGATACACTGTAAAACATAAAAATCATTATAGAATTATAATTATATGCTGGGGCCTGTTTAATAATCTAGACTCGTACACGAAGACCCATTTCTGTACCTCGTACACATGTTATCGTTTAGTGATATTTAAGTGTGTTTGCTAAGACAGTATTAGCCGTCCATAAGGCCGTCCATAAGTATTGAATAAAGTTGACCCACATTGTCCCTAGGTCTCTATGGCATACAGAAAAGGGTTCACATGTACGATCCTACGTTATTAAACAGGCCCATGGATAATACAGGGACTTTCCCTAATTTATTCCAGAATTAGAATCTAAATCAATTATGAAAAGAGAACTAAAAGAACACGTACGATCCCATCTTGTAGCGCCCACAGCCACCCTCGAAGGCCCTGACGTACTGCGGGTCAGCGAGGAGCGACACCGGTTTGAAGCCGGTCGGGTAGTAAGGACCGACCGGACCGGTCATCACAAACAGCTTGCATGAGTTCGTCTTCGATACACCCAAGCTGGGCTGAAATGAAGTTATCATATGTTCATATAGATTTTTTGCAATCTGGAGGAAGGTGCCACCAGGCACCGATACGTCAGAGTAAGATCGTAGAAATTAAAAAAAAAATTATTGCATTAAAAGGGCCAATAAAACTAAGACTCACATCCTAAGTTTTGTTTTTGTTTAAAAAAAAAAAAATTGTTGAGGGAATATCATATGTATAATCATCGATTTTGGAGATACAGCCGTTCTTCTACTTGGGTCATAGCCCCCCTACTCCTCATTCTAATGGTAGTTGTTAAAGACAAATGCTGGTAGTTGGATGATTTCTAAATTCTATTGATTTTTGCAAATAACTCTGTATAATATAAGTTCCATATATCAGCAAATAGAAAATGAAAAAAATTGGCATATCACCATGCTAACTTCTATGGGAAGGCCATCTGAAAATTTAAGTGCTTAACTACTGTTGTCAATGGGAAACTGCAGTATTTTGACTTTGTTGCCAAATGACACTGATGGTCTATTGCTATCTTCAAATAATTCAGGATTCTGATAGTTGGAAACATGTACAAATGAAAAAAGCTAAAAAGATACTATGTCAAAATGCTAATTTCTATGGGAAGGCCATCTGAAGAAGGTAAGTGCATATCTATTGGTGTCTATGGGAAACTGCTATATTTTCATGAAACCAGATGGCAGCATCGGTGTTAAATTTGGTAGACACAGGGGGCAGTGCGATACCTACCCGCATTTGTCTTTAAGCCGAACAAGCAGTGGGTACCATTTTTGTGTAAGTCTTTGATATGATCCGATGACATTTGAACCCACAACCTCCCATGCTCAAGGCATACACCTCTACCACTAAGCCCCGAGCTTGGTAAATGGTTGGTATTAAACTATTCAACATTTATTATATTATATATGAATATTTCTCCTTACTAATTCATCTATTGTAATAATACCAGTCACCCTGGGGAAACCCTATAAGAACTGGGTAAATATCCACCCAGTGCTTGAATGCGCATATTGTCAGTCTACCATTCTTAACGTGACGAGAATAAAACATGTGGAGTGGTCACTGGTTCCCTCTTAAGGCTTACCCACCTTCTGAAAGATTGAATCTATTCCCACGATGTGTACTGCTACCCTATGAAGACGGTTGGTTCGGAATGTTTTCGGAATATAGATGACTATATGGCCTAATCACCGGAACCAGACACGTCAACTTGAATAAACAAGGATGTTTATTGCTTACAGTTCTTAGTGATCCGAATGGATAACCGTCACTTTACAGTACCCTGACACCGGAGTGTAAGATAAAGCTGAAGGAACTTCCTCTATATGCCGAAGCACATAGATTCGCTCAACCACCGAGAGGGTTTGGAAAAACCTACTACCTGTGTGAGGCGCCAAGGGATTCACTCTTTACAGAGAGAATGCACAGAGAAGACCTGGCAACCTGCTGATGACTCAACCTTATATACAGGCCATACACCCGTAGCACTTGTGTGCACTGGCTTTCCCAAATCACCACACAGCAGGGACTTCCCATGTCCTCTGGTGAGGAGCAAACACACTACCTCTAGACTGACCCGATCCCTACACATGTATGACAAATCAATGTATTCATTGGAAGATTGTTGGATAATAAATACACAATATTGACTGGTTTAAGATACAAGTGGCCGTATGGTCTGAGGAGTTGAAGTGTAGTAATATCCGAGCGTATACAAGGATATTGCATAGAGTCAACTCCGAGGAGCATACAACCGCTTTTATCTGAAACCAGTCTATATTGTATTTATTATCCACCTTTTCTGCACAAGTGACATGTCGATATCAGTTCATTTTACTTATGCACTATTTTTCCATACGCACTATTTTTCCGTATGCGCCACCTGGAGCATACAACATATCTGTATGCACCGGGTATGTCCATACACGCTACCTACGTGTTTTCTATGGCCACTTTGCATTCGGTGGATAATAAAACAAGACATCGTATTGAACAGAATGGAAGACCACTATCAGTGGAGGAAATGCTCTTTGTAGCAGTACTGATAGAAATAAAAAAAAATAAAAAAAAAAGATTGTGGAAAATGTGGTCCAACAATAACAATAATGATAACAATAATGATAACAATAATAACAATAATATCAATGATAACAACAACAGTCACAATAATAATGATGATGATAATAATGATAATAATAATGACAATAATAATAACAACAATAACAATAATAATAGTAATAATAATAGTAATAATAGCAATAATGATAATGATAATGATAATGATAATAATAATAATAATAATAATAATAATAATAATAATATAAAAAAAAAAAAAAAAATAATAACAATAACAATAACAATAACAATAACAATAATAATAATAATAATAATAATAATAATAATAATAATAATAATAATGATAATTAAAAAGAATATCTCAAAAGATATAAGGCTGACCTCGGTGGCGATCATACAGGGGCGGATGTAGAGCGTGGGGCTGGTGGAGTAGGGCTGGGTGGACTCGGGCACCCAGTCACGGTCAATGCTGATCAGTTTCTTCATGCACTCTATGAGCTCGTCCCCATCAAAATCCTGTCAGTTCACCGCCGCCAAATTCAACACAAAATACATCATAAATACACAATAATCACAGACATAAACCACTTCACCTACAGCTACATACATGTATAATACACGTCCATGTTAGCCATGTTTCTTAGTGTCTGTATAACAAATAGGCTACATGCATAAGCTTAATAGTGATTTATATTTATTCGAGCTGTTAATGGTATTCAGATATACAGTCTGCGTGCTAAATGCATCGGCCGCCACATTTACATGCATTCACGTCCTAGCACGCACTTCTATTGCTCATAACGTTTATTCTAACTCTAGTATATATCACATATTAATTACATGTTACTGGTATTAAATAGAAGCGAGTTCACATTTAAATAATTGATATTACCATTAAGGCTAATAATTAGTAAGTATTCTTAGCTGGATTAGACTATAATCAAAAATAAAATTTCATCATTTTTGAGAAGATAAAGAACACTTATACTAAGACTACCGCACTTGTAAGCAGAGCTTAGCAGAAGTCCTGGAAGAGAAGACGATATGTTATACAATTATTAATCACTAGAGAGTTATAGATGGAACATCGCGCACACAAGGTTATTCTCTGAAAAAACAACAAATATCAACTAGGATTACATTCTTATCGAAGTACGTCAGGGATGGATTGGTGGGTTGTAATGTGGGTTAATATAAAACAACTTAAAATAGAAAGAAAAAATGTATACACACACAACACAACTAGGTCAATTTCTAATGCAGATACATTTGCATGGGAGCCACTATTACTATGTCAATATACATTGGGATGGTCGCAGAGGAGCAATAATCATATAGAACGCCCTTACCGTGCTGTACAAGTCACAGAATGAGATGGTAATTTAGGGTAAATTATCATCGAGTTCTGTGACTTGTACAAGCATGGTTGGACGTTATATATTTACTATATACCCAAAATTTAAAAGAAAATCATTAATTTAATTTTTAACAACCGATATGTTAATAAATGTGTTTGGCAAGGTGGTCCCTATTTTTGTGTACGGACCAGTTGTCCATAGAGTATTTTTACGTTATATGTCAAAACGGTACGTATTTACAGTAAATACGGCATGGGTATATAGTAATCAACCAAAATCTACCTACGGATCTATATAATCATCCAAGTCCAACCTAAATACTACTGACCTATGTTAGGAAGGAAGCTTTCAAGAATATTGATGAAAATATAATAGAGCTCGGTCAGGTTCTAAAGACAGTATATCTACCCATAGGAAAGTGTTAGCTAATATTTTTTAATCTCTACTGTTGGGGATGTTAAGTCAGCATTCTCGCCATTTTGACTCAGTGGCGCCGTCTAGTGTTGACTAGGCCCATCCATAAAGTACGTACGCAGAATTTCTGAAATTTTGGACCCCCCACCTCCTCTCCCAATCTTGTATGGAATAGAACAAAGAGAGATCATACGCAGATTTTCCAACATTTCTGACACCCCACCCCCCCTCGGTGCGTACGTAATTTATGGATGGCCCCCTACTAGAACCATGCCAGGCAGTGTTTAAGATTGATTTATTTTTTTAATAATTTTTTTTCTTTATATACTGGATACTGTGCACATTGTTATCTCTCCTCTCCCCTCAAGCATGCCCACCTCCCATTTCTATGGGTTCTCATGAATATTCCCATCATTTATATCAATACTTGGTTGGTCGAAATATGAAGACTATTTCCGGGCATATTGTACAAGTCTTAGTGATATCACTGAATTTTTAAAATTTTTTTAAGAATATTTAGAACATGTAGTCTATATTATTCTAATCCAATAAGTAATTTATACTAGAATTACATTTGCTTTATGTATAAAGGGAAATATACCGAAAATTAGCTTTTTGTCAATTCATAACACAAGAACGGTGGTCTATGGCTTGTACTATATAAATGTCTGTACAACATAACATGGGTCTTACTGTATGAAAGTCAACTTTTAATAATTTCTACATCATAATTATTATTCTAATTTAAATATGAATGATAAAAGATTATATATCAGAAACTAGTATTCTAAGATAATCATATTTAACTTAAGGAAAAGGATAAGGGTTTTATATTTATTATTTAGAATGAATTAAAAGAGATGCCTTTAAAGAGGATTTATTTTAATTTTACTCCCATTGTTTACACTAAATGTGAATTTTAACAATTTAGAAATTAATTTACTATAAGGCAGCTAGATTTCAAAGGTCCATGTACTGCCAAGATTGTTTTTTAATGCCAAAAATGTACAACACTAAATTTGGAGAGAAAAAAGAATTTAAAAACATGTACAATTCTGCCGATAAATTCAGATTTTTCTATTATTGATAGCGAGATCTAATAACTATTGACTTTTTTTTGTTTTATGTCCAATACACTCGATCCTCACCTGTATCTGAACACTGATTGGTCATTAGTTCGACTAACTTAAAGCCCTAGTCTATCTCCTGTGTGTTTTTTCTACAAGGCACTTCAGCGACAGGAAGCAACAAAGCCAATATACAGGCTTGACACCTGACAGGGCCCGTCAAGAAGTTTTATAATACGGGAGTTTTAATGATAAGACTCAAATTACAGGTATTTTAGCTGTTTTTTTCATATTAGTACTTTTGAACGGATTAAAAAAAAAAAAAATTTCAGGACAACAAATATCTAATTAAATTTGTGTGCATGTAAATGATAGTGAAGAGTGGATTTTTTAATTTAAAAAAAAAAGAGTTGTTGTTGATCAGTATCCCTTAACTGTTGATGAAATGTAGATATTAAGTTTTAAAAACTTCTAGGCAGGACTCGTTTTTCATTGCCATCTCTGACCTATAGGGCACACAGCTATTGTGTTACGGGGGCAGCCATTTTGCCCCCCTCCTCCCTCGATGTAAAACATAACATCAGGTGGCGGGTCCAGTTACCAATGTGTTTGATTAAAAGTATTTCTTGGGGCTTTGAATTAACATTCACCAGTTAATATATATATACACCCGGCGTATATAGGTATGATTTTGCATATACAAGGTAGTCCTATTTTCCGTTGTGTATTCGCCTCATCTATAAACGTGTAAAATGTATATGACCCCCATATACATGTTCCGCACACAATATTTCTCTTCATATATGCTTTCCAGCAAATACAGCCATTACATTGACGTATAGAAGAGGAAATGTGTCAATATACAGCCGATACATACACTACGCGATGGTGTATATATGAAGAAACTGGTGATTTTCGCGCAGTGTCAGTTGCCAGCTGCTTGCATGGCTTCTCATAGGTGTGTCATACAAAGAGATGGAAAATATGAGTGCATTTATATCATACATATAGACAATAATGGATGGTTTTGTGGACAGGTGGCCGTAAACCATGGGGTGGTCATGTGGTATAATACACAAGCATTAGCGAGTGTATAATGGTGAAAACTCCAAGTGGTTTACAGCGTTGCCTGCCCACAAACTCATCGTTATTGTATTTATCATCCATCGTCACAAAATAAATATATAAAACCAAGAATTGCCACATTATAGGGTCTGTTTTTAAAGTCCACCAGTAGGGGTTCTTGTGCTCTACATGCCCAAAGGACTACGAATCTGTTCGTCCCATAGGCTTAACATTGAGTTTCCGTATACCACGCTGCCTGGCATACAGAGTTTTATATGCCACTGTTGGCATACAGAATTTTTATCACATAATATTCCAAAATCGAGGAGATGGGGTAGGATAAAATCAAAACCCGATTCGTTTTAATCATGGCCACCAAATTCCACTCCTGAAGTTTTGGCTCCAGACTTCACCCGGCTTCGCCTCGTGGAATCAGTATGCCAAACTCCAGTTGTGGCATACGGTGGCCAAGATTAAAACTCATCCAGTTTTACGATAGTATTTTTCCGTAATCAATGGCTTTCAGGCCTGTAATCAATAGATTTCAAATCCGTTATCAATGGTTATAGGTCCAGGCAGCTTGAACAATGGGTAGTCGTTTACTGTAGCCCCATTTATCTTGATTTGGATTTAATAATTTTGTAAGATGGATAATAAAAAGAGGACATGTTACAACGTGGTGGGAACACAGCTTCCCAGCACACTGTAAGTGGCTGAGGTGTTACTGGAGAAATAAACCATGTAGAATTCACCTATCAATCTTGAAACTTTGTTTAGGATACGAGGCGGGAACACTTCTAACCGCAGCCGAAAAAACAAAAATCAATCTTGAAACTTGACGGCCACACTCATCTGTGAATCATTTGTTGATTCTATTTTTTTGAATTTATAAAATTTTGCCCGCCTCGGCTTGTCATAGGGGTGTTATTACCACATCTTCTCAATTATTCATAGATTTTCTTCTTTTTTTAAAAATTTATAAGAATTTTTGTTTTTGCCATAGAGGTGTTATTGCCACGACTAGATAATCATTTATAAATTCTCAAGTGGGATACTAAGATGGAATGACAACGGGATCCATAGCCACTGAAAATATGCGATGAGTTTTGTATGTGGAGTAATCTCACGAGGCAAAGCTGTGTAATTTACATAGCAAACCTAAATTGATGGCGTATTTTCAGTTGATATGGATCGAGCGTGGTTCAGATTTTATCTCATCTAAGTGGCTAACGTTTGTGACGTCACCACCCATTGAATCTTTTACTATACCCCATGAACATTGCGAAGAGGTTCCCAATATCAAGTCGATGGGGAACAAATAAAATCTATCATAATTAACAGACATATGGAGAGCATATTATAAATAAATGTCCGGAAATTCTACAAGCTGCAAGCATGAATCGAAATTTCAGAATTGGTAAATTTCTGCATGTACAAAGTCCCAAATATAAGGTAGGTGTCCCACATGGTTTATTTATAAGTATGATGAAAGGGCAAAAATCAGGAAAGCAGAAGGTTGAAACAGTGAAACAGAAAAATAGCTGACAGGTTTATCTTCCGAAGAGGAGAGCATTAAAAAAATAAATATTTGCTGAAATTTGCACAACTGTTCAAATCCACATGATATTTGTCTTGCTTCTTAAACTCCTTCTTCATCCCCGCCAAAAAGGGGAGAGAAAAAATAACAAGACCCCCCCCCCCCCCTCACAGACATACACCCACACTTTTATTGAGTGTACATAGTAGAAGAATAGGGAATTCTATTTACGTTATAGATTTGGAAACCCACAAAATCTCCCTCTCCTGTGGAAAAACCTGTCATCTTATGTGGCGTTTCCACCTGCCGACGAAAACATCACCGATTATATGCAACCTGTACAAAAGTCGGTCGGTGGTTCTGCTTGAGAAATTATTGGTGCTCATAATCGGTGGTGGTCAGTAAAAATGCTATTTTCTGATGGAAACTGAGGGGTCGCCGACCGATTTCTGACACTCGAGCTCATTCTGCCACCGATGAATTCAATGGAGAGACATTCCATCGGTGGTATAGATAAATCAGTAGGTTGTTCTAGATTATAATTTTTGTTTTTGTTTTTTGTTGTTGTTCTAGATTATGCAAAGATAGAGACAGAAATCATTGACCTTTTTTGTTTTCACTTGAGGGTTATAGTGTCATTTGATCGGTCGGCGGTGCTAAATGCCAAAATCGGTGGTCATAATCGGTCGGTGGGAACGCCACACTATCCTAACTAAATCAGATATGATAATATCATCAGCGAAAGAAGCGTGCTGCTATAAAAAGAAAATATATACACAAAACAACTCTGGCCATTCCAACCACCATGCCAACTCACGGGTAGCGACGAACGCTGGGCACTACTGCGCATGCGAACCATGTTCACATCCGGTCTGAAGAGTCGTATCCGGTGGTCGGACCCCCGGTAGGCCTTCATCCCTTCAAACAGCTAGACCACAACCAAGTTGGGGGTGAACGAGACAAAACAAGATAAAACGAGAGCGAATTAGCCTCGGGAAATGCAATTCAGTCGTTCGCTATGCGATCCCCAGTCTCTTGGGTGGGTTTGCGACCGGCGTTTTACACGAATTCTGGTGATGGCTGGAAATAATGAGATAATTGATTTTGTTATTTTTAAGGATATTGCAATCATCAAGGCACAGACTAAAGCACAATCAAATGCCTCAATGTCGCGTGAAAATCGTAGCTGGATCGATCACAATAGGGGAAATCTGTAAAAAAAAAAAAAAAAAAAAAAAATTTCTTGTCATAAGTCACATCACCTAGAACAAAAAAAGATATTGATAATCATGAATTAATTGCATTAATAACATGCAATGTTGAAAGCATGGATAGTAATGCAAGTCATGCGTGGTCAGGTGAAGCATTATGTGTTTACTTACCAGCATTGGTTATTGCCACCAATCCACATTGTAGGACACCAACATGCTCACTTCAGACACCAATTAGAATATGTACAGAAATTCATCATGTGCCCACTTAGATTTATACTTAAATACAAGGTATCATGATAAAAGATGCCAGTGAGCTCTAGGGAAAAAAGGAGAGAAAAAGTCTGAATCCTGCATATCTACACTCTCAATCTCTTATTGGAATAGAAAAAAAACCTTATTTATAATAGGAATAGAACTCATTACACCATTGAAAACTGAAAATAAAGATGAAAATGAAAAAGAGAAAATAACTGGCATCTCTGCATGCTACACATCCATATGGTCCACATTAAAATCTCACCTGATGGGAAGAGGGTAAGGACTTATGATTCATTACATTAAAAAGAGTCTGGTTGGGGCTGGGGTGGGTTTGGAGTTGTTGTCCCTCACTAGCAACCGGGTGTCAAATACGCCACACCTCTCTCACCACTTCTCTATGGCTCTAGGCCACGTTCTTGAGCATTTCTCACCCGTCTTTAAGGCGTGAGATTTCTTAATTAATTTCTATGGCCGAGGTATTGGGAAATTATGCTGACTGTTTTTCACGGTTTACTAGCTAGGTGTTTTTTCTCACAGGCTTAGAGACGGGTGGATATCTTAAAACAACCAACAACACGCAAAAGAAGTTATGAGCGGGGTGCACCGCTACAGAAATCATCATTTCAGGAGGTACTCTGTGAGGAACTTTACTGATTTTCGAAACTGAAATTGTTCTCCAAATACCCATAGGTATAAATGCCTTAGCTGAATGTTTATATCTGCTGAACAGCAATTAAAATCTCATTAAAATGTTATAATCTTACATGTTAAAATGTTATTGCCACGTCTTATCCATCCCAGCATTTAAAATCTATATATCTACCGCTAATTCTGTCACCCCTCTCATAAGATCTCACACTCTCTAAGTCGTATTCTGTACTCTCACTACATTCTCGTGCTAAAGACGTACATCAATGCAACCAACAGGGATGCCAGTGGGGTCAATAAAAAATCCTACATGGGGACTGAGGCCAGTCTATGTATCACCTAAAACGTACATGGTGTAGGGGTCCCATCACTCTCCTAGCAGATCCTTGGGCATGGATTGGCAGTATAGGATACCTAGATATCTGCTATGAGAATGGGTATATGTGTAGTTCTGCACTAATTGGGTACTCTTCAAAGAAAGATTACTACACACTATCAGTTCTATCTTTTGCAGAATATCTTTACAAGTTCATTAGGCATTCCTCTGATATTTCATTTTACTTGGTAATGCATTAATAACTCTATTCTTACATGACACATTGTAAGCCAATCAGATGTCAGTATTCAAGTTTGCCCTTATCCATAGGAGCTTTTCCTACAGGAATCCTACCATCCTACAGCTGTAGGTTGGAGCACTGGGATCCATAGGCCCTCTGAGTGTGCTGGGGGTAGCTGAACTCAGAATTTTGAAAGATTACAGAACAAGTTTATATAAGATCTAGATTTTGGGGAACCTGGAGTCTATATTGTTCTCAAAACATACAATTTCTCGAAATTTTCATATTGATTACGGAAAATTTTTCTTTGAGACTAAAATAAAAATCCTACTTGTAGGCAAAATCCTACAAACTGGCATCCCTGAACCAAAGATTCCTATAATCTATAATAGAATGTACTATGTGCCAACGGATTCTCAAGGCTCTAAGCCTAGTTCGTTAAGAATTCTTCTCCCATAGAGCATAGTGAGAACCTTGTACAGATTGCGACTTAGAGGGTGTGAGATCTTATGAGAGAGGTGCAATTCTATAGGTCTTTCAGCGATTGGTAGTTTTAACCAAGAAATATATGGCAACAAATTTCATTGTATGTTTATGCAGGGAGGAAAGTCGGCATTGGAGAACAAATCGGAAATTTAAAACTTGTTAAAAAAATACCATTCATAACATTATTTTGGAACAGAATGGCTATAGATCTATACATGTTCTAGTGTTGCCGGTGTATATGAAATGCCGGAATTCTTGTATCCCTGGCTATTTTCTCAGAGTTTGCCCTCGTGAAACGATCACCAAGTTGATTAACGGTCCAGCATTGTCAACTTCCAGCAGCAACATCTCATGAAGTAACATGAAAATTATGTCAATTTTTTAAATATTTTTTTAGCCACGTCTTCAATTCCTTTGAGAAATATGTCAAGTTCTAATCTTAACCACTGGAGAAGGCGGGTTAGTTTTAGGCCTTCACAAATACATTCTTTCCATCTGAGTTTTAAAAAAGTTACCAGAACATGATTTTGAATTTTTACAATTTCAAGCAAACCAGCCCCCATATTTATAGTCCACAGTGGCTGCAATTCATAGGTATAGTCAAAATACCCCCGATTAAACAAATTGAAATAATCACATTTCCCAGTTTTATCGAGGATATCAATGTTAAGATCACATTTTCCTCCGGAAAGATTTCGTTTTTGAATTTTAAATTTCAATGCGATTTTGGCCAAGAATTTAGGTACACTTCGGTAGGAAAAAACGTGACCATTACATTGTTAAACACACTAAAAAAAATATTGATAAAAATATATATATAACGGAAATCTTTATATAGTTTATTTTAACCTCGCTTAAGGGGGCGGCTCGCTTAAGGGAACACCTCGCTTAAGGGGCCACTTTGCTCGGAACGGAGGGTGACCCCTTAAGCGGGATTTTACTGTATCTGTAATAATTATTGCATATGGAAATGTACAGTTGATCTATGTTGCTGGTTGGAAGTTGACAGTACAAGGTTCACCTTGTCTAAACCGCATTACCCCCGCATACACCACCGCGCGGAGTGATATGTGAAGTGGACGCCGCCGCACTTACATGAGGCAAAGCGGCACGCTCGGCCGTCGTCACCATCCGCTGCATGTTCAAGTCCGGACGGAAAATACGGATTTTTCCATCCGGTCCCCGATAAGCCTTGAGCCCTTCGTACAACTGTACACAAACACACACCACACATTGTGTTAACACTCAAGAGGTAGGACAAGTAAAGTGCTGATTTGGTGGACACACAAGATATAGCGAGATTAATCACGATTTGGTTGTCTTGCTAAATCTTGCTAGGTTTTGAATAATCGTGTACATATTTGCTGCGATGTGTCTTGAGATGTCGCGGTGGTGGAGCACCAAAATATACACATGACCCATGAAAAAGTACACATATCATCGCACGTTACATATTGCGAGAAAGGAGGTATGACATATTGCGACACTGTAAGTTATAACAAGATATACCATGGCAAATCCATCGTGTTGGTGGAACCAGCCCTTAATATAGTAAGAATTAACTGCATCGAGATACAAAGCGGATGAAAAAAGGCCATGAGTTTTGATTGTGGAGTAATCATACGAAGAAAAGCCGGGTGAGATTACGGATCAAACCCAAATCAATGGTGTATTTTCAGCGGCTATGAATCTAGAGCAGTTCAGATTTTATCTCACCCCTATTACTGAATGATTGGCTAACATTTGTGACCTCATCACCCATTGAGTTAAGTTTTTTAAACAATACTCCATGGGCGTTGAGTAAAAGTTCCCAGTGTTAAGATTATGGGAAGGCAAATCGCCTATCAGGTAGAAAAGAAGCCTATATGAAAGGTGAATGCTATACTTGTATGGCAAAGACCATTGTATGTATAATCGGATGGAAGAAGCAAATAAACCTCTTATGAATAAAAAAAGATATGGGGAAAAAATACCCGGGGTGAGATAAAGTGGCAGACTGCATATGAGTGACCAATTCTTTACTCATGGTCCTTTTCCCCAAATATTCTGATGAGGATGGGGACTTTTTTTTGACAATATCTATATTATCAAGAACAAAATCATATCAGTACAATATTTACATTCAATTGTCTAAAATCAACAGATGTGAG
The DNA here is from genome assembly GCA_950022655.1 of Alentia gelatinosa. NCBI lineage: Eukaryota > Metazoa > Annelida > Polychaeta > Phyllodocida > Polynoidae > Alentia > Alentia gelatinosa. Next base: position 57,169,739 of record OX465584.1, on the reverse strand, counting down.
ATTAAAAATCAAACATTTCCCTTTTCACAGATTTATTCTCAAGAAGCTGGTGACCTTTTTCAAATTATTCCAATATTTACATTTTTTATGAATCAAAGGATATGATATGGACATAAAAAAATGTTACTGAATTTTTGTGTGTGCAGTAGTTCTATTTAAACTTGTTCTGCTTGTCTCTGATGTCCTGTGACTTTCAAACAGCCATCACCAGCATACACAAATATAACAAACATTTTATTACCCGAAAAAGATTGGCCATCACCTCTGTCTCCGACATAGCTCGATATAAATATCTCGAAGCAGAGTACAATTTTGGATATCGTGAAATATAAACTATGAATACTCACTAATAATCAATCAATTAGCTTAGATACTCTAACTTCCTTGCCTCTTCAGCAAAATACTCAAAAATGGAAAATAATAACATGAATAAGGGACTTCATGAGTACTGCAATCTCCAACCACGAAAAAAGATCTGCTGGAAGAATGCTTCACTCTTCCAGCAGGGATTCTGATTCTGGTCGTAAGAAGATCAGCTAGGAGAGTACAAGTCAAGGTGGGGCAGATCGGACTCCACCGGAGCTCACTTCGATGTGCTCTGGTGGCCAGAGTAGAGCCAGCACTGCACCACTACGCCACCTGGTGTCTAAAATGAAAACTACATTTTCTCCACCAGATGGCAGGCCATATCGTGGCTGCTCTGTGCAACACTCGCACTGCACAGTCAGATAGTTGGCGGTATCTGGGATTTCCTGGTCATCAGAACACGCTTAAATATGCATCCTACGAGGATTATTCTACATGATTGTTCTTGCCAGTTTATGGTTCCACAACCTCCGAAATGTCTTTTTTTCTCTCTCTCCAAAATTTCGTTCGTGGAAAGGATTTCAATCGCATTAGCAGACACTTTGCCAGATTGCGATATTCAATTCTGGGGGAACTCGATATCGTTTCATTTGTTCTGTATTGACAATTTTTAATTTTATTGCCAGGTCTCAAATGAAAATTTGTTCTGTATGGAAATATAAACACAGGTCCACGAGAACCTTTCAGAATCTCGGTGGAGACTGATGAAGATTTGTCAGACCTGGTGAGGCAGCAGGCGAGCGGTTCTAACAGAACTTAAACAGACATTCATATTTACAAAGGAATACTGGAGAACTCGACCCCAAACGAACTGGACCAGTAAAAAACTCGCCATGTAACAAACTCGACCCGCTAGAAGAACTCGACCCAAACTGAACCCGTTAGAGGAACTTGACCCAAAATGAACTCGACTCATCAGAAGAACTCGACCCATAGCAAACTTGACCCGTCGGAACTCAAGTATCTTATTAATACAACTGTGGATACATGCTTTACTTAGATAGTAAGCAGTATGTTATCTTGGGTTCAAATTTTGTCTTCCAGTGGGAAGAAAAAAACCCAGAAAACCCTACTCTTTCCCTATCCCTAATCTTAAGCCTCAACCTATTTCTATTAACCCTAACCCTAACCAAACTTACTGTCCAGATCCCAAGTTTATCCGTCTAAGTTTTCGTTTGTTTGGTTTGAGTTAACATCCAGTCAACCATTGTAGGTCCCTACCAGACTTTCTCTACCCGTCTAAAGGTTAACTAGTCAGACCTTTCCTTTTACAACTATGAAACTGTCTTATCCATTAGTATCCAGGTCGAGTTCTTCAAAACGGGTCAGATTCTCCTTACAACTATGGGTCGAGTTCGTTTTCGGGTCGAGTTCTACAGAAACCTTTACGAATACCCCATACTACATATTTCGCAGCGTCCATCGTCGACTTAAAAAAAGCTATGGATAAGGCCACTAAAAAAACCCACTTGTTTCTCATCACCGCGCGCATCAGAAAAACACGATTTTAGAAGATTTTTTTTTTTTTTAAACAAATGAACCTTGATAGAAATTATGAAAGGTATGTGTATTTAGTATCAAATTAAAGCTCCTGATATCAGGGATGCATTAAATTTAGAGCCAGTAAAAATCTGGAAACCCCGCATAAGCAGCCACCCCGCGTAAGCAGCCACTTTGGCCCGGATCAGAGGGTGTCCGCTTATGCGGGGTTTTACTGTATGTCTGCCCTCTTTGATATACATGTAGCAAAAAAAAAAAAAAAAAAAAAAAAAGCGCCCTCGTCATATTTTTTATGGCCTGGTGATGAGAAATAAGTTTTTTTTTTTAGTAGCATAATAGATTCAGTTTAGAGGAATACAACGACAAAGATACAGGATACATGTAACGTTGACAAACATTTCATCAGTTTATGGGCAAAATATTTCAAGTTCAACATTAATTCTCAGACATTAATATAGACTATCGGAATAGGATTGAATTTGGAAGTTAAAAGTCAGGGATATTTCCCCGTGCTAGGTATGAGAATATATGTATATATTGCCTGGGTTAGATGCAAAAAATAATGGTGAACATATATATATTTTTTTAATCATATAGCGATAATGATCATTGGGGCGTAAAAAAAATCCTGAAAAATCTCATGCCTGGGTTATAGGCAATAATGGCGAACATATATATTTTTTTCAATCATATAGCAATAATGATCATTGGGGCGTAAAAAAAATCCTGAAAAATCTCATGCCTGGGTTATAGGTAATAATGGCGAACATATAATTTTTTTTCTTAAATCACATAGATGTACATTTGATACAAATGATGGAGCTTGATGGAAATAAAAGTTGCTAAAAAAAAATCAAAAAAAAAAATCACATAGAGGAACAGGTGTGATGGGAGAAGGGAGCCTACCTCGACGGCGTAGTGGAAGACCTTGGCGGCCGGGTGGATCCTCATGTCGGTGAGCTGGGAGATCTTGGGCTTGCCCCAGCCGTCCTGCGCCGTCCAGTCCACCTCCAGCCAGTGGTCGGAAAACTCGGCGCCGAACGCCAGCGTCTTCGGGTCGGGCTTGGGTTTGGGGCTCTTCGTCAGCTCAATCTCCAGGTCAGCACACTGCAAGGACACCAGCAATACCGGGCGTCAGCAGGGTGTTGTTTTTTTTCTAAGATTTTTATTACCATTGGCGTCATATGATGCCTTTATCTCACCCCTGGCAATATTTCCCCATAGACTTAACATTGGGAAATATTATCCTACCCCTAATAAAAAAAACGCCATAGGCTTAACCCTTTCTGGCAGGGTAATGCCATATGGCATTCCCCTGGCCATGGCAGGAGAATGCCATATGTCAGTCCCCTGGCCAGGGCCGGAAAATACCATATGGCATTCCCATATGGAATGGATAAACCACTCTTTATTTGTTTCTTTGTACCTTTTTGAAAAATTATCGCAGAATCATAAAAATTATTTGAGACATTATGTTAAATGTTGCCAGTAGGTCTTTAAAATACCGGAAAGTTCTAATAAAAAATACAGATTTGCTGGAAATTTTAAATTTTAAATTTCTTTTAATAATATTAACTACAAAAGCAGGTCATAGGTATAGCCTGGTATAGTATGGGTACATGGTAAATGATGTGTGGCTCTTGAAGGGTTAACATTGGCTGACTGTATTCTGGCGAGCGTGCAGTAAAGTGTTATTTATTGCACGCATGTAACAAGTGAATTATTTGGGGCAGTGTAGGATAAATATTAAACTGAAGCGAGTCAGTAATGTTAGTGTTTATCGCACTCTGGTCAGGTCTGCTTCTCACTACGCTCAGCTAACGCTTCACGCAGTAATTCGTGACCTGCCCGTCGTGCAATAAACACTAACACTACCAACTCTCGTTCAGTTTCTACTAAGTATCCAACGCCTGCTGAGTATTTAGAAAAAATACTAAATGGGGATCATGTCATAAAGGTTAGCCCATTAGTTAATGTGAAGGGTGAGATAAATTCAGAAACCTATTCAAGTTTACGGTCAGAGCTAGATCCCATCTCATTTGAACCGCTATGTAATTCATGCGGCTTCGCCATGTGAATTACTATGCGATTCAAACTCGATGTGATACAAGCTCTGACTGTAAACTTTCATAGGTTTCCTCTATAACCTTCCACTGGCTCCAGCTCATGGAAAATTGAGCGGCATTGTCCAGAATTGAGGCCATACAATCATGGCTATTGTTTGAACAAATTTACACACATACATGTACTAGGGAAAAATGAGTAACACAACGGATTTCTTCAATAACCTCAGTAAGGCACTTGGCTCTCCTCTCATTTGTATAATAACATTGGACTGGTGAAGTGTCAAATGACCTGCATGGTACAATCTATACAGACAGGAACCAGGAACAAGAATGAAAATTTTGAGTAGCATACCATAGTAATGTCTTTCGTTCAATGTCTTAGTATGTGTAAACACACCATGTTCTCATGAGCTTTTGGACTGGTGCAAGGAAGAGCGTCGCATCTCTCCGATTATTGTATCAAATCCTATTACACTGAATAAAAAATTAAAAAATGAATTTGCAATTCGACATCTAGATACACAGTATTGTTCATGGGATCATTCAAACATTACTTAGAAGAATACATTTAGCTGTAGTTTTAGATACAGAAATGGGATAATAAATTAAACAAAAAAAGTAAATGTGTGTATGTGCAACGTCAATTTGAGTTAATGGAAGCGGTCGATTTCTGTACCGAATCACTAGACCTGGGAATTGCAACAGGGCCTTACATTCGATATGGCATAAACCATAAATCTATTTTGAAATATTGGTAATACTGTCCCGAAAATAAGGAAATAATCACAAAAATAACACGTGTCGTTGTTAAGCAATTATAAACTGCAAAATCAGATGATCAATTGCGAGTATTTCTGGTTGTTTACATGCCCTGAATCACTTACGAACTATCACATCAAGCAATTTATAGCCTCTTCAATCATAGCCCAGAGCCAGGGATCATACGGCTATAACTCATACTGCTATAATTCTCATTATTATGTATCTTTGACTCCACCCCACCCCCACCCAGTCCCCTGTGTAATACCTCGTATAAAAACTAATTGACCACTACGCTGTTTACATATGGATTGTAACTGATACACGGCCGGCGGCATATAATCAAACATAAGTACAAATAACATACGTAATTACCCGGACACAACTGGCCCGGACGACCGTGCCTCTGCTCGCTTCGAGCGCCAGCTAATTTTGGGGATAATCATCTAAAATGTCCCGAGGATAATTAGTCCATAAAGCAGGTCAGTGTCGTCTGCCCGAACACTGACCTGCGGGTTCACTCTCCCAGCAGATCTTTCGCAGCGCTAGCGCTTACTGAGCTCTGCATCAACCCAACGCTGGTTTCAGATTCAAAACAGGGCAACTGTCAAAAGTTATGAATCTCAAACAACTCATATATTGTAAGTTGGGAAATACTGGAATTATTAAAAGAGCTTCACAGACAATCAAGCTGCTTCTTTTTCAGCTTTAAATCACAGTCGACTTGGCGTCCGCTGACCTGCGGGTCCACTAAGGACAGGGGGAACCAGCTAACATTTCAGATTCAAAACAGGGCAACTGTCAAAAGTTATGAAACTCAAACAACTTATGTATTGTGAAACTAGTGTAGGTAGACGAGGCATAGCAAACATTTTTTTCTAACCACGGCATCTACCACAATGTCAACGGAACGAAAAAAATTACTATACCTAAACTCATATATTGTGAAATACTGTAATTGTTAAATAAGCTTCACAGACATCCCAGCTGTTTCTATTTCAGCTTTAAACCACTTTATAATATAAATCTACATTTGACATCACAAATAACACAAAATAGTGTATACATATCATTTACCATTCAATATGTTCATCAGACATTTCTATTCACAAGTAGAACACAAAATACTTCCCAATGCGCTCAGAATATAGGATATTTGAAAAACTGGCGGATGGGACAGATTTTATCCCAAACAGGCAGGTTGGTGCAGAGATACAAGCGGCCGCAGGAAGTAGAGCACAGGATCTCTGCTTGGAGAGTGCTGCGGGCCCAGCGTCTGTCCAGCGTCTATCCATCGTCCGTAGTTAACGACATTTACTTTAACGAGCGACTGTCGCAAACCAATGGGCAGGGCGGGCGGGTTGAGGGTGGGTGGTGTCGGGGTGACACTGGAGTTGAGACGAGAGTTATGAGTTGGTCATGGCTCCTATTACCTTACATTCATTATCTCCGTGTGGCATTCTGATGTGCTGCTTCAGTCCGCAAACTTCGCCTTATATACTTTTTTCCAGCAAACTTATTTATTTTTCCCTCATGCTACATACGTTTATAATACGCCGCAGTACTTCCACATAGTTGTGCTAGTTCATTTTCCTTTACAATTTTTTTTTGTTTTTAGAGCCCCACCCCTACTCTGTCAATTTGACGGTGTTTTCAACCCAAAACCCGCTTGGTTCCATATATAAACTGGGAGAATAGCCACGCCAGTGTGATGTCACTGTCGTGAAGGGTGGTTGTTATGCCCCATTGTTCTTTTAACAATGTCCCCTGGGAGATCGCATAGCAACGGTTTGGTTCTGACATGTAGTTGTCACTTTCAAGGTAGATTCTCAAGGTAGCATCGGCTGTGTATGGAAGTGTCAAAGTGCTGTATGGAAGTGTCCCTGCCTCCTATTCTAAACATTTTCCTTTGCAAAGAGATTCACTGACTTGTTTTTCTGAAGCTTGACGGAAGATATGTTTAAACTCTGCCCCTGTATTTGTCTCTGTTGCTATAACGTACTACGCCAGATAGCCAATTTGATTCCATGTTCATGTTATGTATCGGTTTGGACGAGATGTAGCTCTCGTACAGTAAAATGCATATTCCTATATTTCATTAGCATAAGTGCAAAGCTGTTACAATAACACTACAGTAAGAATAAACGATAAAGAGACTAACAGGGCAGGTACAGAACAATAACAATACAGGCGGTGAACACATTCAGGCCTCCTCAATATAGGTTTTTTTTTATAGGTTTTGAAATCAAAATATAGGTTTTTACAGGTTTTTCAAGGCCGAAAACATAGGCTTTTAAAGTTAACATATTCAGCATAATAAGAGTCAAAATATAGTCAATTACTTATTTTCAGTTCTTGATTTCTAAAAAATGTACCTAGTACTAAATTGTAGGACATAAGGATGTCTGGCTCATCAGGTTATACCCAGCAAACATGTGAACGTGTGTTGAGTTTCCAACAGGCAAGCCAGCCTGGCAAAAAGTCACACCAACTGTTGATTCTTAAACACTTTTATGATCTCTTAAATAAAGTGATAATGTGGATTTCTTGTCATTTGACAATCTAACTTTGTGTCAAGATAACTTCTAAGATTTCCTGTACACATCAATCTGCATGTCAGTGAAAATATAGGTTTTTATAGGTTCCTTGAAAAAATAAAGGCTAAAGCATTAAAATATAGGTTTTTATAGGTTTTATAGGTTTCACTGGGAGGCCTGCACAATACTTTAAATCCAACTTTATTGCACAGTGATGTACATGTATCATATTTTCCACATCATCCGACACGACTGAACCGCTACTTTTTTTCTCTTTTTAAAAAAATATTTTATTGCATCTCTTGCAAAAACGAGTTTTTCACTAAAGTTGTTATCTGCCTTCCCGCCAAAAATATTGGAATTTTCTCCACTTAAATAAGTAACGAGCTACGAGGGTGGACATGATAAAGTCGGTCACACATTCAGTAAAATCAAACACTTCGATTTCTCAAAATACAAGCACTGTAGTAGCCACAGTGTCTACCTGAACAAGAACACTCTTTCCTAAACTTCTACAATGTACTGTTGGCACTCAGGGTGGGGTGTAGACTGGCTCCAGTCCCTGCATCCTATGGCTACCCTCGTCGTTGGGATACAGGGACTGGTACAATCAGTAATGGTGTTGGAATTCTGCGCTGTTTAGCTCCAGCTTTCACAACACTCTCCATGCAGATAACCTGGCTACTGGTCAGGATATCTGCTGGGAGAATGATACCCTCTCACTTTGATCTCAACCGAGTCACACCCAGGAGCAGGCGAAATTTATTGCTATGACAACAAAGGCGGCCAGGGAAGGAGGGGAGGGGGAGGGGTAGGAGGAGGTATAGGGTTACAGGGAGTGGCTTGGGGGCCATCAACAGGAGATTTGGTTCATAGTGGACAAGTTTTTGATTCATGGGCCAGTCAGAGAAGGATACATACTTTAATGAACTTTATAATTCTTATTGTGTTTAATCATTTAATGAATGTTCATAATCAGAGACTTGAGCAAGTCTAGGTGGGGTGGGGAGTTTGCCCTTGAAGCATCCATGTGGTAGGGAAGGTAAAGGCCCATTCCCACTAGGTGATTTCTGCCCCTGAGACGACTGCCGGGCATAATCGCCTTGAATCGCAAAAGACTGGTGCCCTTTTAAGAGAGAATCCAGTCACTGACTCAAGCCCGAACAACAGGGGATAGGGGAATAGTCGCCGACAATTTTGCCATTTTGTGTTCCCACTTGGCGACTCATGAAATTCCTAGAAATTTTAGCTGATAGTCGGCGACGGGTGCCCTCTGAATGCCCCAAAATCGCTAAAGCCTGATGCCCATCTACCGATTCAGGGTTGAGCGATTAGTTTCCAAATCATATGGGAGTCGGTGAACTTGTCGCAGGCAAATTATGTAACCCTTCTCTCGACCGGCAGACATTGAGGAGATGGGGTTGGTGGATATTAGTCCTAAGCAAATCGGTCTACTTATCGTTGGCTGACCCTTGCCTAGCTGTCCTACATCTACCGACTACGGCTGACTCCGTGAGCCAAATTACCGTCCGTTTGTCGCCGACAAAGGTACATGAATGTTCCGAAATCGGTAGATGGGCATTGGGCTTTAGTGGGAACCGGGCTTTAGGGGCGGGTGGTATACGTCCTTATTGGCGGCGTGGGCGGCCGACGGTCAGGGGCCGGGCGGCGGACAGCATGCGGCAGAGACACGGCCGAGTTATTTACGACCGACAAGACAAGATACTCGTTTTCATTGGCCTTTAATTATAACTTAATTACAATCAGCGCGGGGCCGCCGCCAGTGCGATAACTCCGCCATGGAAGGTGATTGCAGTGTGTGATGATTTGAGTTTTAATGAGTACCACCGCGAGGCCCGTGCTACCACCCACCCACATGCCTCCTCCCTGTATGATCCACCCCGCCCCTGCCCGCCTCTCCCCCGGTACTAAAACTGCGCCCACCTCCCACATTCACCCCGCCTCGCCGCGCCGCCGTTGATTGGCGGTCGTGACCACGACGTGATAGGCTGTAGGTGTCACGCAGAGCGCGGTATATCACCGCCACCCGCCCAGCGGCACCCCTCTCATAGGATCTCACAGTCTCTAAGTCGTAATCTGTACAAGGTTCTCACTGCGCTCCATGGGAGAAGAATTCTTAACAAACTAGGCTTAGAGCCTTGAGAACCCACTGGCACACATACCTCCCTAAACCCGCCCGCCGGCCCGGCACCCTCTACCATCCGCCCAGCACCCACTCCCACCCGCCCCTCTTCGCTCCCCTCTCATAAGATCTCACAGTCTCTAAGTCGTAATCTGTACAAGGTTCTCACTGCGCTCCATGGAGGAAGAATTCTTAACGAACTAGGCTTAGAGCCTTGAGAATCCACTGGCACACAGTATTCCCGCTAGGTGGCATCATTGAGATTATAGAAATCTTTGGTTCCATTTATTGATGTACGTCATTAGCACGGGAGGCAGGGCAGTGGATTCTCAAGGCTCTAAGCCTAGTTCGATAAGAATTCTTCTCCTCTTAACGAACTAGGCTTAGAGCCTTGAGAATCCACTGGCAGACTATATTCCCGCTAGGTGGCACCACTGAAATTATAGAAATCTTTGGTTGCATTGATGTACGTCATTAGCACGGGAGGCAGGCAGTGGATGCTCAAGGCTCTAAGCCTAGTACGTTGAGAATTCTTCTCCATAGAGCGTAGTGAGAGTACAGAATATGACTTAGAGAGTGTGAGATCTTATGAGAGGGGTGCCGGCGCTACCTCCCAAAACCCCCCCATCAGCCTGGCACCCTCTACCATCCGTACGGCAGACTGCCCGGCACCCCCTCCCACCTGCCCGGCACCCCCTCCCACCTGGCACCCTGCCTGGCATCCCCTGCCACCCGCCTGGCACCCCACCCGGCAACCCCGCCCCGCACCAAATCCTGCCTGGCACCCCCTGCCACCACCAACCAGCCTGGCACCAACTCCCCCTGCCACCCACCCGGTATCCCCTGCCACCCATCCAGCACCCCCTAGACACCCGTCCCACCCGCCCAGCATCCCCAACACCCACTCACCATTGCGTCCCATCCGGGCGGCACCCTCTGCCACCCGCCTGGCATCCCCCTCCCACCACCAACCAGTCTGGCACCAACTCCCTCCTCCCACCCACCCGGCATCCCCTGCCACCCACCCGGCATCCCCTGCCACCCACCCGGCATCACAATCCACACGCCCGCCACCCCCTCCCCTTCCTGGTACCCCCCTCCCACCCCGCTCCCGCCCTGACGTGACCGTTACTTATCACGCCGGCCATTCTCCCGCCGACCACGTGGTCATCAGTCATCGTCGACGCGGCGATAGCGTCCGCATAAAACGGCGCGCGAGTCACGGGCGGGACGCGGTGCCGGACGCGGGCGGGACGCGGGGCCGGACGCCGACGGTGGCGCCGCGGTGCGGGCGGTGCGGCGAGCGCCTCATTAACATAAGTATGTGGCGGCGGGGGCGGGCAGCGATTGTGAACCCAATAACAGTAATCACCGCTTCGATAATCTCCACAAGCCCTTTCTTCGCCCGTCTGAATAACGAACGGCCGCCCCAACGACAGTTACAAATGTGATCCTCCGCCAAGATTATGCAACACTCCTCACCCACGACGCTAGCGCCGCCTACGACGCTGGATTCGGGAAAGTTCTCCGTCCAACCCCCCCCCCCCCCCCCCACCCACCCACCCACCCATCCACCCCACTCCCAGGGCGGTGGTAGAATAAAATGAAATGAAAATTATTTATGGGGCTGATTTAAATAGGCCGCCGACTAGAATCAAAAGAGAAATACATCAGTGGCAGCGATTACATACTGTTTTGGGGGACCGGAAGTGAAGGCTTCCCATGAGCCTCGGCGAAGATTGATGTAGTATTGTGGGATAAAGCCTTTTTTTCACCGCCCGACGCGGCAATAGTCTGTCGCACGGAAATTAAACTGAACTTTCTCTTCTTTGACCTCATTTGGACAGTTTCACACCCATAATACATCTCCCACCGGAAGCCGCATCGACTTCCGCTTCCGCTGCCCCCCTGCGTCCCCCTAGCGGCAGGCGACCTGTCACTCTCCAAGACGCTACTGGTTACAGCGCTTCTCTCCTTCGGGAATCACACCGCGACACTGCTTGGAGATTGTTCGGACATTTCAGGGGAATTGACGCCCGCGCGTTCGTCATTGTATTTATTTTTACGACTGCGTGCCTTCCAGAGGCCATCTTGTTTCTCGCCGCCCGGGAATTGGCCCCTGACACGGTTAGGGCTCCCCCTCTCATCTGACAATGCCCCCGCGATACCACTTTCTTTATCGGCCCCGCCAGCATCCCACCACTCCCGTCAACCCACTCTCCCAGCAGAGATCCTGCACTCTACTTCCTGCGGCCGCTTGTATCTCTGCACTGACCTGGGCTGTTTGGGACAAAATCTGTCACATCCGCCAGTTTTTTCAAATATCCTAAATTCTGAGCGCTTTCAGGGATATTTTGAGTTCCACTTGTAAATAGCGATGTAAATAATATACATATGTACACTCATTTCTCTTACTATTTCTGTCAAACCAGATATAATCTCTAGGATTACTTTCTACAGTGGAAAGTACCTCATGTGTTATTGGGTTTTGTTTTGTTAACTAGCGACTTCGTCGAGTCCGAGTTCAGGGGAAAATATTCAAAAATGAAATATTGCGCTGGCGACAGCTGGGTTCAAACTCCCGACATTCGCATTCCCAGGAAAACACCCTGCCGACTGCTCCACAAAGTCAGATGCTCTAATTTAAAGGGGTCAAATACTTAGGCTGCTGGTGGGTGGGGGGAATCAGCGGAGTTTTGAAAGTGGGGCTACCAGCGAAAGTTGAGATCTCATTGGTTTCTCACAAGAAAAGTAGATAAGAAAACTACACTACAAAACATCGATTTCGGCATGGCTCGAAATAAATCATAAGAGAAAAGATATTTCTGCCAATAGATCTACAAAAAAGAAGAACAGATTCTAATATTTTCATCCACAGATTCTCACTCTCGTGGCCCCTCACTCTCCAACCCTACGTCTGGTTCACCAGAATCGTAGTTTTTTAGATATAGTAGGTAACAAAAACTATGTGCTCCCTTGAAGGGGTAGTCTAAACAACTGTGGATTCACATGGATTCACTGGATTGTCCGCCAAGCTCACTTAACAATTTCTTTATTTCACAAATCATAATATATGAATACTTTGAGTTTCATAACTTTTGACAGTTGCATTGTTTGGAATCTGAAATTTCCGTTGGGTTGAGGCAGAGATTTGCAAGCACTAGCGCCGCGAAAAAATCTGGGAGGAGAGTGCCGACAACCCTCAGTCGAGGCCATCCCACAATGCCCTTCTGCCAATTGCCGCCGGTGGCGCCCCCTGCCGTCGACTGATTGTACCAGGGCCCGGGTGACTGACAATACTTTTCAAGACAATTTCGCTTATCGCTGGCGATGCACCGACGATGTGACATCTTGTGTCGGGCAATTCCGCTCCGTTTTGTTGGGGGATTTGTCTTTGACGCGTGTATATTGGTTTTTTTTTTTTGTTGAGAGGTTGGGGGCGGGTGGAGGGAGAGAGGTGGGGATGGGATGAGCGGCCAGCGTCCATCTCCCGGGGACGAGGCCAGGGATTGACCACCGCTGACCCCAGAGACCCCCGATGGAGGCCCCCTGGTGGTGGGGTTAACACGCAGAGTGAGGTGCTCAGTTATTGCAGTGGGAGCACTTTACAACTCACCAGGGTGCGAGGTAAGCTACTGAGGCACTTGAGGTTTATTTATTTATTTGTTTGTTTGTTTGGGTAGTTTAACGTCCAATATGTTTTATTAGACTTACTTTGGGTTTGATCAAATCTATGAGATGAATTTAGGTAGAAATCTCACCCCTATATATTTACAGATGTGAGTGTTCTTTTACTTCCCACATCACATAGACACGGTATGAGAATGAATGGCCTTTGATGTAGCAGTAAATCTACCACTGCTGGGAATGAAGGAGAAGAGTGGCTGCAGTGGGACTCGAACCCACAAAGTCCTACAAACTTGGGATTACAAGTCCAGTGCCCGAACCACTGAGCTAACTCCCCACCCCCGAGGCACTTGAGGTTTATTTGTTTGTTTGTTTGGGTAGTTTAACGTCCAATATGTTCTATTAGACTTACTTTAGGTTTGATCAAATCTATGAGATGAATTTAGGTAGAAATCTCACCCCTATATATTTACAGATGTGAGTGTTTTTTTACTTCCCACATCACATAGACACGGTATGAGAAGGAATGGCCTTTGATATAGCAGTAAATCTACCACTGCAGTGGGACTTGAGCCCACAAAGGCCGTCAACCTTTGGGTTAACAGAGCTAACTCCCCACCCCATTGCTTTAGTTATGCTTGTAAGCAAGAATATCTGACCTGCACCACACAGGGGCAATGAGTAGACAAGGAATCGCTAAAAGAGTGTAAAAAAATTATGAGAATATTTACAAATTATACTCTATCGTAAAACTGGATGAGGTTTAATCTTGTCCACCGTATTCCAGGACTGGAGTTTGGCAAAGTGACTTCATGAGGCGAAGCCGAGTGAAGTCCGGAGCCAAAACTTCAGGAGTGGAATGCGGTGGCCAAGATTAAAACGAATCAGGTTTTGATTTTATCCTACCCTATCTCCTCGATTTAGGAATATTACGTGATAACAATGCTGTATGCCACTAGTTGCATATGAAACTCCGTATGCCAGTCAGCGTGGCATACGAAAACCCAATGTTAAGCCTATGGGATTTTATATTAGGGGTAGGATAAAAGCTAATATGAATTTAGTGTGTAGAGGACACAGCTTTCTTGACATCATTCTGCGGTCTCTATTCGACGTATGCGAGTCCCCATTCCCATTGTGATTTACACATGTGTGGTAATCTCATCATGAAAAAAACACGTTATTTTTAAACCACATTGCAATTTTTACAGCTTCGGAACAAACCAGAATGAAAAAAATAGAGAGAATGACAAATCGTTATTTCTACATTTCACAGAGACCAACGCGCAACTTCCGCTTCCGCTTCCGGTCCCGAACTCCATTCTCCCGGAAGTAAAAACCTCGTTTTGGCCAATATGAGAAACATTACCCCATAAACTCTGCCGGCCCTCTAAAATAAATCCCCGCCAAGGAAAAAGCGCGCGCACCGCTTAGGGAATGGCAAACACATTGTCGTCCTCATTATACAACAGCCAAACACTATTTATGGAGAAAAGTTCACCGTTTTTACCCGACACCAGTGCATTTTAAGCCGCCCATATGGGTTCCTTGTGGCTAATATACAACTTAATCTTTCCAATTTCGATCGGGAATTCATCACTCGCTTTTGGTGGGAAAAAACGTGTAATTGTGCGCTGGCAGACGACAATCAGAGCAGGCTCAACAATCTGTCCGGGATTAAAGTCTGACTGAGGCGCATGCGCCAATCATGGGACGCTGCAGAACTTAAAGCCGTCTGTTGTTAGCGCGTTGGTGGGATGGTCGTGTGTGTGTGTGTGTGGGAGGGGGGGGGGGAGTGGAAGTGGTGGGATGAGGGTGTCGAGGAGGGGCATAGGTGGGGAGATAAGGATAGGACAGCCAATCACAGTACAGCGGTTAAAGAGGAGATAGCGATTGGAGAGAAGAGTAAAGAAGGTGAAAGAGAGAGGAGGAGAGTGGGGATAAAAAACAGAGAGAATGGGAGTTTGAAGGAAATTTTGTAGGGAAAGGGAAGGGAATTTAGAAGAGAAGATATCAGGAAGCAAAGGTGAATGCAATTAAATGAAATGAGGGTGATTTGGAGGCGAATGAAATGGTAAAAGAGAACGAACGGAAAACACGAAGGCAGGAAAGAGAAAGGAGGAAGGGAGGAGAAGGGAGGAAAGTAAGGGAGGGATGGAGGGAGGGGGAGGGAGGGAGGAGGGAGAGAGGGAGAGAGGGAGGGAGGGAGGGAGGGAAGGAGAGAGGGAGGGAGGGAGGGAGGGAGGGAGGGAGGGAGGGAGGGAGGGAGGGAGGGAGGGATAGAGGGACGGACGGACGGAGGGCGGGAAGGAGGGAAGGGGGGGAGAAAGGAGGGAGGGATGAGGGAGGCATGGAGGGAGGGGGAGGAAGGAAGGAAGGAAGGAAGGAAGGAAGGAAGGAAGGAAGGAAGGAAGGAAGGAAGGAAGGAAGGAAGGAAGGAAGGAAGGAAGGAAGGAAGGAAGGAACGAACGCAGGTGTATAACGGGAGGAAGAGCATGCGCACGATCTATCGTTCTCAGACCGGGGGTGACACTTATTGTACAGTGGATAATAACTCCGCTGACGTGACGTCGCCGTTGTCGGCACAGGCGGCCGGTGGCTGATCCGGCGTTTCACGGGAGTGTCAGACGCCTTACCCCCGATCCCCGGCCGCCGCACCACGCGTCCATTGCCGGCGGGCGGGCGCCAAATCCCGCCGCTGTTCCCCGGCGACCGCGGCGGTATGAATGTCGTCTGCCCGCTTTGTCTCCGACGCCCTGACTTACCCGCGTCTCTTTGATCCTGCCCCCTAGTGAGCGGCAGCCGAATCACCCTGCCGGAAGCGGAAATCGGTTCCATAACCACATGGGATGCTGCATTCCCAAAGCCAGTGATATGGAGTTTATAATGCGACATGTATTGGGGGTTGGAGAGGCTGGATACGAAACAAAAGAGTCTCAATTACGCCGTAATCCTCTGCTCTCGATCCAGTCAGCTACAACGGCCGAGCTACAACGGACAGTCAATATAATGTACATATTCATCGAGACCCGAAAACCTGTCCTACAGGGGACAGAGCCATTGTTAGCTCATGAAGCAGTCACTAGGAGGCCAGCAGTATGGCAGGCTCTTTCAGGGGGGATAGAACCTGTATTCTGGATCTTTTTTCTTATGAAATTCAACTGCCTTTCAATGTTTTACCATTGTTCCCTTGACTCTATACACCCATCCCACAGTAGGATGACATAATGATAAAACCCAGTACATGATGTTTTTCACATGGAACACTTTATATGCATATGTGAGCAAGGCTAGAGGCTGACACTTACCAATTATCACTCACTTCTTTTGCACGGCCATTACTGAAGAACACCTACTTTTTCACCTCCATTAGTGAAGAACACCTACTCAGGGGCGTCATGGCAGCGCCCATAGATCAAAGGCTATATGCCGTATAGAGCGCATAGCTACTGTGCTATGAAAGCCACCATCTTGCCCCCAACGTCATTCAAAACACCAGGTGGTGGGGCCGTTATCAATGGATGACGAAGACCAATTAATTGGTCGAAACGTTGAGCTTTTACACGATTCATCAATCACTCATCTCATTGATTTCACTGTAACTCATCGGTTAATCATCAATAAACCATTTTTAATATTATTTGAACGAGTCTGGTTTTGTGTGGTAAAACCCTTTCTTTCTCTTCATTTATCCAAAATATTTTGGGGGGCCTTGCCATGGAGGAATTTTTGCCTCGTCTCAATGTTAGCCCTAGATTATAACAACTGATAACAGTGGTTGCCTCCCCCCCCCCTGACTACAGTGGCGCTATCTTACAATTTCCTGGCGGATGATGGCAGAACTAGCAGGCACTTTGTGCCCTATAACAGCAGTCCTGTAATGTCGAGTAACGCATACAGGGAGTGATAACATACTGATACATTCCATCTTTGAGAAAGGTCTAAATAAAGGTATGAGATTCATGTTCAATTTAACCCATGGAATTTTCACTCCTGATTTCACTCGGCTTCGCCTCATGAAATCCCTACGCAAAACTCCATTCGTAGCATACGGCGGCCTATACTAAAATTCATCTAGTTTTACGATAATGTGCCTTCTCGCGCACATTGTTTCTCACAAGGGACTGTCTCGAGGAATTAGGTTGTGCATCTTTTATATGAGTTCTTAGGGGAATTTGATTTCTCTTTGTATGGGTACCCTATATATGGCATATTTCCACGAATTGACGCTATTTGAGCTGCAAGGAAGCACAGAATATATAGAGGAACATATGCAAATTCCTTTGTGTGTGTATAAAATGGTGGTAGGGACTTAACATGCATATATATATGCATCGGTCCTAACATCAAAATATTCCTAGTTCAAAAGGTTTCCCACATTCCGCTTTGTTCCATCCACTTATCTTCCAAATCTAAGTCTCTCGTTGCAGAGTTCCAGCCCTTGGCAATGCTGGCATCCAGACGAACAATCATGATGCCAGGGACCGGCTTCTAAAACCCGTCTCGAGAAACTCCTGAGTAATGAGTCATTCCCGCCGCATCTATTCACACGATAGTAAATCCGCGGTCAAGTGCAGAATAATTTAGTGTTTAATCACATAAATATCCACTAGATTCAAATAATAACAATGATGATAATGATAATAATGATGATGATGACGATAATAATAATAATAATAATAATAATGATAATGATAATGATAATGATAATGATAATGATAATGATAATGATAATAATAATAATAATAATAATAATAATAATAATAATAATAATAATAATAATAATAATAATAATAATAATAATAATAAGGGAAAACGTGGTCACTGAGCCCATAGGAATTGCCGTTCGAGGTTTTGATACCATAAATATGTCCCGACACTGCAGGCGGAGGGGCATATTCATGGCTCCAAAATGCCGAGGAGGGTATCCCTATGGGCTCTTATTATTACATACCTGAATATCAGGTAAAAAATGCTATTTCATGCACTTATTTTATGTACCTGTTGACTCAAGGCATTCACTACGGGCACAGTGCGCGCGAATAATGATTACGGGCACAGTGCGCTCGAACATTACAAATAATTCACCCCTAGCAGCGGGAAGTATTTCACAGAGGTTCGGCCATGGGTATATAATAACAATTCATGCACATTACCATTCAGAATAATTTCACGTTCAGGCCCCGAGTGGAGAATATTCTCAGGTCTTGGCCGACGATTTATCTGAGACATTTACGCTGACAATGGAGGCATTCCACCATTGTTGGAGGGAGCTAGGAGCGGTTGAAACTATTTTTTTTCAACGTTCATCAAAAACCGTCCGAGTCTTTGTAAGGCCTTTGATTGAACATGCGGGGGACACTCGAGTCTCAAACATAAAGGCTGCGATTGGAATCATGGCTCCCGGATGTCTGCTGGTCTTATTTCTACCTCCAAGACAAGAGAGTTGCCTTTGAGGTCCACCTATGGGGACAACGTTTGTTGATAATGAAGTGGTGTTAATGATATGAACCGATAAGAAAGCATCTTCTCTTTGTAGCCAGCTCTCTCTCAGATGATTTTTTTATAATGCCTTTAATTCATAAACATATACATGAGATGTTTTGGCATAAACAATTCACCTTAAGTTCCGGTGTTTATTCCAAAACTGAATCGGTATTACTATATACCCATGCCGTATATACTGTAAATACGCACCGTTTTGGCATATGACGTAAAAATACACCAAAATACGGACTACCTAGCCATACACATTAATTAATTTTTTTGGTTGTTAAGAAAAATGAAATCGATTTTTAAAAAAGAATTTCGGGTATATAGTAAATATATAACGTCCAACCATGCATGTACAAGTCACAGAACTCGATGCTAATTTACCGTTTGTACGGAACTCTGCGTAAACGCCTCGGTCCGTAAAAACCGTAAATTAGCATCTCGTTCTGTGACTTGTACAGCATGGTCAGGACGTTCTATATAAATATTGAGCCTAAAAAAACAATATCTACTACAAAATTATGCATTATGCACGACTGAGTCAAATGACAAGGCATCCATGTGTGCGAATACTTATTTGGTAAACGGAAATATATCTAACAACTTTGTATGTGTACCCCATAATAATCCTAATGTCCTTCTGTCCATCGTTACTGTCTGTGTTGTACTAGGATTGTTTTTATATGTGACTGCTATTCTTTGTCTAACTCCAAGGAGCATACGACCGCTTTTATCAGAAACCAGTCTATATTGTATTTGTTATCCATCTTTTCCTGACAAGTGGCATACTGATAATAGTTCATCTAGGTACGTACTATTTTTCAGTGTGCACTATTTTCCCATATATGGCGGGTTTTGCAGCCTGGAGCATACAACATATCTGTATGTTCCGGGTATGTAGATACATGCTCCCCATGTGTTCTCCATGGACACTATGTATTACGTGGATAATAAATCACGTGATCTCGTTGTGTTCTTATATTTATTATATAACCATGCAGTATATTTGATAATTACGTACTGCTGCTCCCTGTGTAGTATAAATTGTATACTCAACCTTGTGCAGTACACTGTTATACTACACACGTTGAAATATCAGCAGTGTATGGACTTTCATGCTGACATGTCTTCCATGACCATATATGGTAAGTTTGATTAATTTTGGGTATATAATAAATATAGAACGACCCACCATGCTTGTACATGCTACAAAACTCGATGGGAATTGGTGTTATTTACAGAACTCGGCCTGGGGCCTCGTTCAGTAAAAAGCAACAATCCCCCATCTCGTTTTGTAGCATGTACAGCATGGTCAGGTCGTTCTATATAAGTATCCTCTTGGAGTGGTGCAGAATAGAGAACAATAACATCAACAATTCATAATATTCAGGGGAAAGCAAAGCCTTTAAAAAAGGAAAAGGAAATTAATTTTTCCTCAAAGCCTAACAATGCACTAAATATGATTTATAGGCAGTTCGATAAGACGCATCCTAGCTTATCAAGTCATGATCCATCCAATTATCAACTTGCACGTGATATGTAAATTTTGATCAATGTTTCCTGACAATGTAACATTTTCCTGCCATTCACCCTGGGATGCAGATAAGTGAACAAATAGAAGAGGCGATAGGGACACAATGCACGGCATGTGAGATCCACCTAAGACCCTGCAATCTCTCCAGATCTGCTAATGAAACAATGTTACGGGCCGCCTATTGTTATAACGCCTTATCTTGCCTATGCCTGGCGCCAGCAGGGCCATAATCATCGGTGTGCAAATAAAATCAAAGGAGGTCACTCATGGTCAACTACACCAACAGGTAAGGTGTGGATATGTTATTGTAACTAGAATATCTCAGTGAAAATTCCGAATATATATATATGTATCACAGAATCTTTGTTTTACTCATTGTCTGGATAATATTAACCGAAAGTAGCCATCACTTCACAATCCTAAATAGATTATCTCCTTTGAAATACTTTCTCAATTTTGATCAATACGAAGTTTATATACTAAACCTGGGTGCGAGATGCAACGGATCTGTCACATTGCACAGTGCATGATTTGCATCGCAATTTTCTATATCAGTTGCAGTAGCATAGCCATGATACGCAATGTAGGCAATTGTTTCTGAGGTTTTGTGCCAAAGCGAATTTATATATACATGTAGTATCTATAGTATAAAGTTAATGTCTGTCAACAATTGAATGTTGATAAAACGCAACGGTGGAATACTAAAAATCAACATTTTTCTCTTTCATTGTATACAAGAAAACCTTTTTTGACATTCGTTTCTTAGAGGTAAACGTATTTCTATTCATGAAATATCATGATCCCAACTAAGATATAAATGATTGAACTTCAAACATTTCATGTATACCAAATGATTGCAATTCATCAGTTGGACATTTAGCTGTCACCATACCACTTCGTCCCTCCCCACAGCACTACCCCAGGGACTACAATGAACAAGCTTATTTGGAAACTAAAAAATCATGGAAGCTGTGTCTCCTAGTGAGTAGGGCTGGTACTACAGTGTATACATGTTCTCTCCAATCAGAACCCTATCTCCTATGCCCTATTGCTGTCATACCAAATATCTGCATGGGAGAGTGTAGAATGAAGCTGGTTCCTGGTGTTGGCTATGCATTTAAAGTAGTTTGTATGGTAACTGTCCAAGGGTTTCAGGGATTTCAGGGATACTTATCCATGCTTCATCTATCGCCAACTTGTCAGGGAAAACCCTGAAGATCATGGAGGTAATAATTTAACATTTACAGTCAGTTTATAGAGTTCCAGATATAACATAGGGTTTTTTTCTGAGAGAATGATACCACCCAAATACACTCACAGAGAGTTGATGGAAGGAGCCCATCTCACAAGATGAAATTTACACACAACATGATATGGGGTTGACTTACACAGATTCTATTAAAACAATATTTCTGTGTTTTATCAAAAGTTCCTGATTTCAAGGATTTCCCTGAACTCTAACATCCCTGAAGATATATATTATAACACCATCTGAAAGACCCCTCAAGTGAAATACTGATCTGGTAAATAACTGAGTTTTGTTTCAACTTAAAATACTTGGTATAATACTGGTTTTTGAAGTTTTGTGGCAACTGAGTCCGATAGGATCATCGCTGTTAGAGCCATAAAGTGTCACCGGGGTTCATTAATCATCGCAGCAGTATGACCAGGACTTTACACTCCATGTTCTATGCCACATCTAACGCTAATCCTGTCAAACGTACTTATCAAAAGACCCTTCTCACCCCTGGTATTTTTTCCCCATAGTTTTAACATGGGGAACTCGTATCCAACGCCCATTGAGTATTTAGAAAAAATGCTCAATGGGGGATTATGTCACAAAGGTTAGCCCATTAGTCAATGTGAAGGGTGAGATAAATTGAGAAACCTATTCAAGTTTACGGTCTCGTTTGAATCGCTACATAATTCATGTGGCTTTGCCTTGTGAATTACTACGCGATTCAAACTTGATGAGATACGAGCTCTGACCCTAAACTTCCATAGGTTTCCTCTATGATATCTAATAACAGAAACTTCTAGAAGGAAAATGAAAACCAATGACTATGAGAATAATGGTTTGTATTTTCTCCTATACGTTTGAAAAACGACCCTCACACCTTGTGGGGGTGTTTTGGGATGTTTTCTTTTATAACTTCTAAAAGGAATAGAAACTTCTAGCGGGAAAATAAAAACCAATGAGGACAATGTTTCATACCAAGAGAATCCCCAGAAAAGTCTGTAGCAAGCAAATGCTGCAATTTCCATCTTAACCGATATCTACACTATAGGTTATTGTTTTAGGGGGCAAAGTGTTTGATAGATAATAACTAAACGTCACCACTTCTTTCTTCACCTGAGTGCAGGTATCTAACATGACGTCCTGGTGCAGGCTGTCCCCGTTAAGGCCGTAAAACACTGGGCGATTTATCTCCCTGCGATATTAGGCCTCTACTGGGACCTGCTTCATAAATAACGAAAGTTAACCTCATATTAGCCGAATCGCAGGGATGGGCAGCTTATCGTATGGTTTGTTTGTTTGTTTGGTTTGATTTAACGTCCAGTCAACCATTATAGGTCCTTACCAGACTTTCTCAAGGTTCTTTTTCACCACGAGGGTGGTAATCGAATCTATGTGATGAATTCAGGTAGAAATCTCACCCCTACACATTTACCGAGGTGAGAGTTCTTTTACTTCCCACACCACATAGACATGGTCTGGTCTGTCGACCTCCACAGTGAGGTGTGCACAGCAGGGATTGGTACAGAAATCGCAGGCGTTTTTTTGGGTCCACTGTGCGCTTTGTACAGCCCATTTTGGCTCGGGCTACCCTGCGGTTTGGGGACAGGCGGCCGACGACCCTCTCCATGGAGGTACAGGGGTCTAGGAATAGAATCGCAGGAAAAACCAGACATGTTTGAATTTTATCGCAGGCGATTCCGGGTCCTTCCGAGGTACAATTTGTCGCTGACGAATTGTAACCTCCACGGGGGGCGGAACCGGAATCTCAGGGCAAAAAAATGGCAAGCTAGAACCCACTGGACGATTCGGAATGGAGGGGCCATTTATCGCAGGGAAGGGAACAGGAATCGCACAGTGGCTTGAGGCCTCAAGTGGGATTCATACGTAGAGAATAATGTACCTGAGAATGGTGTACTTCACACCGTTCCACTAATCTCTGACAATTCTCCTTTGGTACAACAATCTCATGGGAAGGTGCTTTTAACAGTCTCAGGGAAAATGGCGAATTTGATTTATATTGTAGGACAAACTTGACTGTTAACTATAACTATGTCTGAGACTATGTACCAGGTATAGGTGATGGAATCTATGAAATAAATTTAGGATGAAACCACACCATATAGGCATAGTATGAGAAGGATTGGCCTTTGATATGGCAGTAAATCTACCACTGCTGGGGATGAAGGAGAAAAGTGGCTATACATCACACCACATAGACATTGTATGAGAAGGATTGGCCTTTGATATAGCAGTAAATCTACCACTGCTGGGGATGAAGGAGAAATGTGGCTGTACACCACACCACATAGGCATAGTATGAGAAGGACTGACCTTTCATATGGCAGTAAATCTACCACTGCTGGGGATGAAGGAGAAAAGTGGCTATACACCACACCACATAGACATTGTATGAGAAGGATTGGCCTTTGATATAGCAGTAAATCTACCACTGCTGGGGATGAAGGAGAAAAGTGGCTGTACACCACACCACATAGACATTGTATGAGAAGGATTGGCCTTTGATATGGCAGTAAATCTACCACTGCTGGGGATGAAGGAGAAAAGTGGCTATACACCACACCACATAGACATTGTATGAGAAGGATTGGCCTTTGATATGGCAGTAAATCTACCACTGCTGGGGATGAAGGAGAAATGTGGCTGTACACCACACCACATAGGCATAGTACGAGAAGGACTAACCTTTGATATGGCAGTAAATCTACCACTGCTGGGGATGAAGGAGAAAAGTGGCTATACATCACACCACATAGACATTGTATGAGAAGGATTGACCTTTGATTTAGCAGTAAATCTACCACTGCTGTGGGGTGAAGGAGAAAAGTGGCTGCAGTGAGACTCAAACCTACAAAGTCCCACCGTGTGAATGCCGCTTAAGATGTTGAGCGGGCGTGACCCTGGTCGCCTTCTTCAGACGCCTCTTGACCGAATAAACCCAACAATAATTGTCTGATAACAATAGACACCAACGGATCGACCGGCGTCACCGACATTGTAACACGTTTCCGCACGGCAAGAAAATAAACTTTAAAAAAACAACACACACAGATGAGATAAATCTAAGCCAATCAGGCAGAGAGCAGAGCACATTGGTGTAGAGCCATTTCAAAGCTGCAAATGACAAATAGCACGTTTACCGATTCTAAACTTGTTATTGTCAGGGTCATTGCTTGATGGGGATTTTGTAACCTATACATTTTCTGAAAGCTTCTAACCTCTGAATTTCAAAAAATGATGTTTATAAATTGTTATCCGTCCATTATTAGAAATTGTGTTATTTGCTAAATACTCTACTGAATGTAGACAAAGTGTTTGTTGAATCTTCTTCAGATTGTTCCTTGTACTAAATGTGTATCTTAAAATTGTTGGAGACATTTGTTCTATACAACCATGTCTGTAATGGATGACACGAACTCTAGGCTAGACCGTGAAAACCAGCCTTAAAAATAGACTGAGGTCACAGCCCCCTTATTGGGATCAATGAGTATGATGTGTATAACTTTCAACGTGATTGTAACAACTTAATCTCAATAAATAAATTATAAATAAAAAAACTTTGGCCCGTTACAAGCTTTATTGCTGGTGCTACTGCAATGACCGCCAGCTGCAGACTGACTGGCGATACATCGAGATGTTGCCTAAGCCCGATTGCAAGACGTTAGGGCCCACCACCCGAAAGTGGGGACGTTAGGGCCCACCCTACACCGGGGGTTAAGCCTATAAGACAGCGACCCGACCATTGTGCCCGATCACACCTTTGCCCGACGAATCCGTCGGGTCGGGCAGAATCGGGTCGCTGTACGCACTTCACAGACCCGATTTTAATCGGGTCGGGCATTACTTGCCTTGGGGTAATGACCGACTCTGCCCGACCATAATCGTGTCGCTGTACGCACTTCACCGACTGTTCCCGATTCTGAGCAGGCCGTTTTAATAGCGATGCTACCTATCCCCGAGTCCGATTTACAAGTGCCTTATATCGATTTGTAGGGTAGAGAGAGGCAAAGATAAATCTGAAAACCGTTTCCCGATTTCTTAATTGGATCCGAAGTTATTAAACTTTGAATTATTTTCTATGATTCCACACCAGCGGCCCGTGGTTCACCCCGGCTCGGCTCCAGGCGGCTCTGTTTGATCTCAATCGGGTCGCTGTACAAGGTCATAAAATGGAAAGGTGTGATCGGGAAGCATTGCAAAGGGTATAAGACAGCGGCATTCATGTTCCCGATTATAATCGGTGATCAGATCGGTGAGAATCTGTGGAAAATGTCGCTGTCTTATGGGCTTTAGAAAGCTTCAGTCGCGCCTCGGCCGCCACCGCATATTCACACCTATGGCGCCGGGAGTGAGAAATAGCATAAATAGACGTTAGGGCCCACCTGTTTTGCAGAATTGGTCAATATTTGTTAGCTTATTTGTATCCGCAAATTTCATAAGATGTAAGTAATGATTTAACACGTGCATATTTCAAGGATGTCTGTCGATGTTATTATGGGGGGGCCCTAACGTCCGATGAGTGGGCCCTAACGTCCCGACTTTCAGGTGGTGGGCCCTAACGTCTAAACGCCGCAGACTGACTGGTGGTACATCTAGATGTGGCCTAAAGCCGATTGCAAGACGTTAGGGCCCAACACCACCCGAAAGTCGGGACGTTAGGGCCCAGCCGAGAGGTGAGAGAGCCTCAGTCGCGCCTCGGCCGCACGGCGATGCCGCGTTCACACCTGCGGCGCCGGGCGGGAGATATAAGATAAATGGACGTTAGGGCCCACCTAATGTTTTTTTTTTTTTTTTTTAGCAAAGTATCTTATTTCACAATGAAATTTGAATACATTCCATCTTGATCTGTCTTCTCTCCGGGTTCATTTTCCTAAGACTAACAAAGAAGTAGTTCAACCCCTGTGGTCCGTTTGTCTCCCTTCTTTTATTTATTTTTATTTATATAAGTTCTACCAAAACTTTCTCAAGGCTGTTCTGGAACTTTTACTTCTAATTTATAATTGTCCTGTTCTAACTACATGGTTGCAACCCTTGCATTATCATTTCCACCGTTTTTGAATGTTGAGCTACTTCCGGAAATCCACCTGTTACGGTTGAATCCAGGTCTTGTTCATGAACATCAATCTCAGACCAAGCGATTTTGTTCTACGTGGGTTCCATGATACTTACTAAGAAATATTCATAAATCGATAATGAAGTTTAGCTTTATTGTCTTTTTATTCAAAATACATACAAAAGGATATAACAACATGGACAAATTATTTCAAGAGGGGCCATCCATAAAGTACGTACGCAGAATTTCTAAAATTTTGGACCCCCCACCCCCTCTCCCAATCTTGTACGCAATAGAACAAAGAGGGAGCATACGCAGATTTTCCAAAATTTCTGACCCCCCACCCCCCTCGGTGCGTACGTACTTTATGGATGGCCCCAGAGTACGAAATGACACTTCCTCCAAGCGGTTCAAAAGGAACTGCATCAAAATCCATAGATACTGAAAATATGCTATGAGTTTTGGTTGCGGGGTAGAATTTGACCCGCGAGCTTCCTAAACAAAATAGGCATAAAGAAAATGTCATATCTTCATTTATATGATGGAACAATTCCCAATATATTTTACAGGTGACTCTAATAGTTTTCTGACTAAATCTTAATTAATAATTGACAAATGACATCGGCAAGGAAACTGACAATTTCTCGAACTTAAAATGCCCTTAGAACAGTATTGGAATGAGAACTACATGTGTTTGTCGGTGCCGAATGGACACTCAAAACTCCTATTATCGCTCACATTTTCGGCAAAATTTGAATTCAAGATGATAAAATAGCAATGATACTTCCTAAGTATTCTAGTTCATATATATCCATATTTGTATCTATAAGATACTTGAGTTCAGTGCTAGAAACGGGTCGAGTTCGTTATGGGTCGAGTTCCGTTTACGGGTCGAATTCGTTACGGGTCGAGTTCGTTTCGGGACGAGTTCTCCAGTATTTTCATAGACTAAAGCCCATAAGACAGCGACATCAACCACAGATTTTCACCGATCCGATCACCGATTATAATCGGGAACAATAATGTCGATGTCTTATACCCTCAACGATGCTTGCCGACCACACCTCTATACTTTATGGCCACGTACAGTGACCTGAGTGAGATCAAAGTGAGCCACCGGTAGCCGAGCCGCGGTGAGCCACGGGCCGCTGGTGTAGATAAATAGAAATAAATGTAGAAAATAATTGAAAGTTTAATAACTTCGGATCCAATTAAGATATCGGGAAACGGTTTTCAGATGTATCATCGCCTCTGTCTCCCCTACACATTGATATTATACAGATCCGTATAAGACACTTGTAAATCGGACGGGGGATATATATCATCGCTATTTAAACGGCCTACTCAGAATCGGGATCAGTCGGTGAAGTGCGTACAGCAATAAGATTAAGGTCGGGCAAAGTCGGTCATTAACCCCACCCTAGTAATGCACTACCCGATTATAATCGGGTCTGCGAAGTCCGTACAGCGGCACGATTCTGACCGACCCGAAGGATCCGTCGGGCAAAGGTGTGATCGGGCACAATGGTCGGGTTGCTGTCTTATAGGCTTTAGGCTTATAAAGCCTATAAGACTATTAGATCCAAAGTTATCAAACTTTGAATTATTTTCTATGAATCCACACCAGCGGCCCGTGGCTCACCCCGGCTTGGCTCCCGGCGGCTCTCTTTGATCTCAATCGGGTAGCTGTACAAGGCCATAAAGTGGAGATGTGTGATCGGCAAAGGGTATAAGACAGTGACATTCTTGTTCCCGATTATAATCGGTGATCGGATCGGTGAGAATCTGTGGAAAATGTCGCTGTCTTATAAGCCTATAAGACACCGACACGACCGCTGTGCCCGATTCTGCCTTTGCCCGACGGATCCGTCGGGTCTGTGACAATCTACGTCAATCGGGTCGATGTACGCACTTCACCGACCCGATTTTATTACCTTTCCCGACGCGTCGGGCATTACTGCCATGTCAGATATGACCGACTCTCACAGACCTTAAGATTTCGATGTACGCACTTCACAGACTATTCCCGATTCTGAATAGGCTGTTTACAATAGCGATGCTTTGAATCCCTCATTTCATACCCAAGTATTTTATACCGAATTGTAGGGGAGACAAAGGCGATTATAGATCTGAAAACAGTTTTCTGATACCTTAAATAGAACAGCAATTATGAAAGTTTGAATTATATCTACATCATCCTCCTACCCGGCCCAGGGACCAGCCGGGTCCAGGTCCCGCACACTCTCTTTGATCTCAATCGGGTCGTTTTACGAGGTTATAAAGGGAGGGAAGTGTGATCGGGGACAGTCATCATGTCGGTGTCTTACAGGTATACGACACCGAAATTTTATTCCCGACTCTCACCGAGCCGATGGTCGGGATGAATCGGGAACAAATTTCGGTGTCTTATAGGCTTTAGCCTAAAGCCTATAAGACAGCAACCCGACCATTGTGCCCGATCACACCTTTGCCCGACGAATCCGTCAGAATCGGGTCGCTGTACGCACTTCACAGACCCGATTTTAATCGGGTCGGGCATTACTAGCGTGGGGGTAATGCCCGACCATAATCGTGTCGCTGTACGCACTTCACCGACTGTTCCCGATTCTGTTAAGGCCATTTGCACATCGATGCTACCTATCCCCTAGTCGGATTTAGAAGTTCCTTATACCGATTTGTAGGGGAGATAGAGGCGATTATAAACCTGAAAACCGTTTCCCGATATCTTAATTGGATCCGAAGTTATCAAACTTTGAATTAATTTCTATGATTCCACACTAGCGGCCCGTGGCTCACCCCGGCTTGGCTCCCGGCGGCTCTCTCTGATCTCAATCAGGTCGCTGTACAAGGTCATAAAGTGGAGATGTGTGATCGGGAAGCATTGCAAAAAGTATAAGACAGCGACATTCATGTTCCCGATTATAATTGGTGATCGGATCGGTGAGAATCTGTGGAAAATGTCCTGTCTTATGGGCTTAAAGGTTGGTGTGAGTCGGTAATATCTGACATGGTAGTAATGCCCGACACGTCGGGAAAAGCAATAAAATCGGGTCTGTGAAGTGCGTACAGAGGACCGATTCTGCCCGACCCGACGGATTCGTCAGGGAAAGGTGTGATCGAGCACAGCCATCGGGTCGGTGTCTTATAGGATTTATAAGCCTAAGTAAGGGCAGTAGATGGTGGAGGCGGTGAGGAGAAGGGACTAAGACGGGGAGGGGCGCTCTCGTCCCTTATCAGCCCCGCCGGTCGTGTTCCGGCCGGTCTCCAGTCTCCCGTCCCCCGCCAGATAAGCCGACACCTATTGTTTGCCGCGCTTATCTCGACCACTACAAAACAACCTCACTATTGTAGTAAGGCCCGCCATTGTGGACCTAATCACACAAAAGCTGGTTCAAAGTTCCCTCACCCGCGCCCTGCCGAGTCAATGGCCTCTCAGGTGCTCTTGACTTATAAATCCAACTTCTTTTTTAATTGATTTCTTTTTCCGATTTTCTCATGCCTGATTATATCAAATAATCATTATTTTTGCATTCACTTGACTGAGAAATAGGGAATAGTTTCACTTATCCTTTCATGGAATCGCGTTGACCGTATTGTTGATGTGGCAAAAAAAAAATCAAGTGTCTCAAGTGGGTTTCTGATGAGTTCAGAGTTTTATTTCTATGATGAAATGATGTATATTTTCCCATCCTATGTAAACTTCTTACACTTAAGTGTTGTATTCAGAATATCAATTGGTATTTGTAGATTCCACGAGAGCTCAGATGAATGGTTTTTTTTTCAAACAAACTTATCACAGAGTGGCGCAGTCTCTCTATAGTCACGGGTGTGAGGCTAGGCTGTACCACTGCGCTGCTTGCCTCCCATACCTAGACCTGCACAAGTCTTTAATTATGGACATGATTAAGAATTGGTTTTTTTGTGTTTTTTTTATCTAACGTCCAAGGAGATCCTGAGGGTATGTAGGGACTAACTCATGGTTCAGCCTCCCTCGCTGGTTTTACAACACAAGAGTGGTGATCAAATCTGAGATGAATTTAGGCAGAAATCTCACCCCTACACATTTACCGAGATGAGAGTTCTTTTACTTCACACACCACCTAGGCAGGGTATGAGAAGGATTGGTTTTTGATATAGCAGTAAATCTACCACTGCTTGGGATGAAGGAGAAAGGTGGCTGCAGCGAGAATCGAACCCAAAACCTTCGGATTACAAGTTCAGTGCCTTAACCACTGAGCTACCTCTCCACTTAACACGATTAAGAAATGAAACTACTTTGAAACACTTGCATCCCGGCGAAGAGGGGTGGAGTAGGTGGAGGGATAGGCACAGGAGACAGGGACTATCATCTCCCTATGATACCCATTACCCTAGCTAAGTTTGAAGAGGGTCTTTTGAGTACTCGAACTGTGAACGAGTAAAATCGTATTGCAAAGGGAAAATAAATCATAAAAAATATTTGATGAATCCAAAATCTATCCATTCCTCATATAACAATTACAACCTGGAAATAAGACGAGGCGACGTCTGTTTCCATCTAAAACAAAACGATCCCAGTCTGGTGAATTTCTATCACAAGGCTAAGTGCAAAGTTCAGGAAACAGAACTGAAATAGTCGGACTCGGTAGTAAAACGTTTATGGTCGTCTAGACCTGGCTTATTGAACTGTATTAGCGCGGGCCTTATCAGTGAGAACAATAGAGATGTAGGAGTACATTGTTGCAGGTCATGGTTTGGGAAGCGGCCACCTGCACACGGGCACCAGGTGAGGGTTGCTCCATGACGCCCAGGTGCTGCAGTCCGTATGATAATTAGTAGAAACTGAACGAGAGTTAGACTTGTCAGTGTTTATGCCACGACGGGAAGGTCGTGTATTACTACGCGAAGCGTTAGCTGAGGGTAGTGAGCAACAGACTTGACCAGAGTGGGGTAGGATAAATACACAATATTGACTGGTTTCAGATACAAGCGGCCGTATGCTCCGAGTAGTGGACGCGTAGTAATATCCGAGCAAATGCATAGAGTCATCTCCGAGGAACATACAACCGCTTTTATCTGAAACCAGTCAATATTGTATTTATTATCCACCTTTCTTTGACAAGTGGCATGTCGATATCAGTTTTTTTTAGTTATGCACTATTTTCCCATACGCACTATTTTTTCCGTATGCGCCACCCGGAGCATACAACATATCCGTATGCGCCTGGTATGTCCATACACACTCCCTATGTGTTTTCTATGGACACTTTGTATTAGGTGGATAATAAAGCCTATAAAGTGCTGGTTCCACCAACACGATGGATTTGCCCTGTTATATTTTGATATATCTTCTTTCATTATCCATCGTATACAAAGCCCCATTGAAAATGTATGGGGACTCAGTAAACCACTACCCATTGTATAAAACCTGTCAGATACCATAACTGTGGTATACGGATTCAAACCTGTGATATACGGCCTCAAAACCATGGTATACGGGAAAAGTAGCCCCTTCTTGATATAGAGCAAAGAAATGGTCCCTAATGTCATACCGTTTGATATGGCAATTACTGGGTTCAATTCATTCAAAAAGATGGATCTTGAAATTTGTTATCACTTTGGATGGAATTCTGACTAGCGACTTAACACTGAGATCAGTCCGAGAACTGTAGAAAGACTTCAGGGCATTAGATGATAGAAATCGTGGGACGAGGGCCGACGAGAAAGTAAAGTTTCAGGAGTATAGCTTTCGACGTGAATCATATAGGGCGCATAGCTATTGTGCCATGGAGGCAGCCATCTTGCCCCCCAACGCCATTCAAAACACCAGACGGTGGGACCAATTATAAGGGGATTTTATCAAAAACATCTTTTGTTGCTTGCCATGTAGGAATTTTAACCTCGTCCAAATATCATCTAAAGATTATAACAACTAATAACAGTGGTTGCCCCCCGACTACAATGGCCCTATCTTAGAATTTCCTGAGGATGATAGCGGAACTAGCAATCACTCTGTGCCCTATAGAAAGTCGCCAATGTACTGAGGACTAGTTCTCTGGAATAGACTCGATAGTAATGTTCAAAAGGCGCAAACAAAGGATGCCTTCAAGAAGTTTATTGAAAAACTGTGAATAGGCAGTTCATTAGCTTGGTTGAATAGGTACTTATATAGAACTGCATCGAGAATCGTATAAATACGCAATACTCCACGAGTTTGGATGGGCCACAATGGTCATCAAGGTGAACCCGAGTGACGATTATGGCCCATTCAAACAAGAGGAGTATTGTGTATTTTACAATTTGAGTGCGGTTCTAGATGTATCTCACACCTTTCGGGACGTTTAAATCTCTTGTCTTGTCTTGTCTCTGAAATCCTGGCCGCTGATTTGTCAATCACCTATGAAGTCATCTCATATTCACTACGCCACGACCGTGGCGCAGTATTGTCACTTTATCGGGGTAATTGTTGAGTATTTTTTTCTAACGTTATTCCTATGGCTAAACTTGTACCAGGGGTGAGATAATGTAATTATCTTCCTCATGTGTATTTGTCATCATGTGAATGTACTGTCCATCTACCACACTTATTTTCATATACATATACACATATCACTGATGTAGAAGAACTTGTTGAATGCTTACAAGACTGAACATGGAAGAACAAAACAAAAAAAATAAAAAATTACAGAATGCAGAAAAAACATTATAAAAAAAGAAAGAAAAATTAAAAAAGAAAGAAAATTAAAAAATATTTCGGAGCACCACGATCCAATGCACGTAATAATCTATCAAAGCTGAGTGGCTGATAAGCACCTGGGATATTGTCAAGTGAGCCACACTCCACAGAAGAACACAGTGTGCGCCATTCAACATACAACATCATCTCCCAACTCTCAGCCGTGGTAGTAGTATGAGAAAACGTGGTTACTGAGTCCGTATGGATGATCGTTCAAGGTCATTTGATGTAGAAATACGCCCCGATACCGCAGGTGGAGGGACATATTTTTTCATCAATTGACCGAGAACGGCCATCCATAAAGGCTCAGTCACTATATTTTCTTACTATTATATACCTCCTAATCGTTTAAAAATCTGTTTTATTAACTTTTCTGTTCTGCAATGCACACCTCCCTTACAAAGCTATTGCCACTCACTATGGCCTGCTGTCATAGTGGGCGCGAACATTATTTATACTACACCCCTAGCAGCGGGCAGAATTTCATAGACATTCGCACACAGTTACAAGTACAAGTAAAGTAATAAAACGATGTTCCTGTACACGTACAAATTTCGATCCGAACTCTGGCCCTGGGACGTTTACAACGAGGTGTTTACACTGAGTTTGTAAACGTCCCAAGGGCCAGAGTGAGGATCGAAATTTGTACTTTTACAGGCACAACGTTTTATTTTTACTATATACCTTCAAAACATTAATATAGTTACCTTGATTAAGTTGTAGGAGCAATTTTAGATCCAATTTGGGCACAGAACGGTCCACATGAACCCTAGCTTTCGCTTTGATCGTGGAATGCGGATGTGACATTGTCGCATAGCAACACACATAGCAACCTGCATAGCAACACTTGTTGTCACTTGCAAACCAGCGGGAAAACGTCGGGAAGAAAACATAGCAGTTGTTCTCTCATTGCACTCTTGTTTTTAAGGTGCTTGCCATGTTTATTCAGGCTTTTATTACTGTACTTCGAAGTTTTTCTGTAATTTATATATGTATTTTTGATTTTACAGTATTTCAGTAAGTCTTCTTTATGTACTCTAACGTTAACGTTACCGATGTCGAAGCGGAGACACCGTCGGCCATTTTTAAATATCGACATCGTAATCATATCCGTTACGACCGTGCAATGAACCGTGATATACTGCACAGCTGTGCAGTACATCATGGGGAGTAGCGTGTAGTAATTACGTCACTTACGGCAGTAGGTATATAGTAATAGTACATATTCTATGTACTGTAAATATAACATTGTAGAATATTATATATTATATACTATCGATTTTTAAATTTTGTTACTGTTTATAGCATGCCGAGCTTACCATATGTGAAAGTAAACACTCTTTTGAGATTGTCAAAGAAGGTATGATAAAAAGGGATAGTGGAAGACGGCGACATTGTTGTATGCGAACTATTGCAATTTATAAAAAAAAACAAAAAAAAAACTCTCTTCCCAACACAAACTCCAGAAATATCGTCCCCTGAAGATCCTAGGAAATCCTGGCATTATTTGAGTATTACATGCAGGGAATATGGAAGTTGTGGGTGGCGTTGTGAATACTGGAGAACTGGATACCGTAAAAAACTCGACTCATAACGAACTCGACCCATTTTAAATCTTCTCAACTCAAGTATCTTATTACAACTGTGGATAAATAATATGTTTATTAGTAAGTATGTTATCTTGGCTTCAAATATGGTCTTTTCCGGGGAAGAAAACAAACAGAAAACCCTTCCCCTAAGCCTATCCCTAACCCTAACCCTACTCCTAACCTAAACCCTAACCCTACACCTAAACATAACTAAACATATCGTCTATATCCGCTAGTTTATTTGTCTAAAATCTAACTAGTCAGATCTTTACTTCTATGATGAACTGTCTTATCCAGAAGTATCTGAAATGGGTCCAGTTTTCCAATCGATTTCTCCAAAACGGGTCAAGTTCTCCTGACAACTATGGGTCAAATTAGTTTCGGGTTTCTCCAGTAACCGATTTGAAACTGGTCAAGTTCATTTCGGGTCGAGTTCTCCAGTAACCAATTTGAAAAGGGTCAAGTTCGTTTCAAGTCAAGTTCTCCTGTAACCGATTTGACATGGGTCGAGTTTGTTTCAGGTCGAGTTCTCCCATAACCGATTTGAAACGGGTCAAAATCTCCTGACAACTATGGGTCGGGTTCGTTTCGGGTCGAGTTCTCCTGACAACTATGGGTCAAGTTCGTATTGGGTCAAGTTCGTTTCGGGTCGAGTTCTCCTGACAACTATGGGTCAAGTTCGTCTTGGGTCAAGTTTGTTTCGGGTCGAGTTCTCCAGTAACCGATTTGAAACGGGTCAAGTTCTCCAGTCACCGGCGTGGTATGGTCGTGAGATGGCCGCACACCTGGGCTGGGTATACCTTTTGTCTGACAGGTGATTAGAGATCGCAGCTCGACCACGCCGTCACAACAGCCACAGGTGAGCCTCATTTGTTGTCGCGGCGATAAGCGCGGCTTTTACAACAGACATGCCGGACAATCAATGAATGACTCCCCTGATAATAAACCACATATCATTCTGACGACCACATGGGCGGCGGCAGGAGGGACGTCGTCTCCGCAGGCCCCACAGCTCATAGCATCACACCAGAGACGAGCCACAGGCCCGGGGAAAAGTTCTCATCCCTCTCCACTGAGTCTCCGCTGAGTGCGATACAAACTGCTGAGAGTTTAAAACTCTTAACTCAAAGTGCAGCATCAGGACTGAAAACAACACAGCATCGCGATCTTATGTAACGGTTGGATTACGATCTTGTTGAGAGTGATACAAACTGCTGAGAGTTTAAAACTCTTACATCAAAGTGCAGCATCTGGACTGAAAATAACACAGCATCGCGATCTTATGTAAGAGTTGGATTACCATCTTGTTGAGTGCGATACAAACTGCTGAGTTTAGATCCTCATCTTAAGCCTATATAACAGCTGGATTATTATCCAGCTTAGTGAATACAAACTGCTGAGTTTAGAAACCCTGACTTCAAGGTGCAGCATCAGGATAAAAAAACGACAGCATCGCAATCCTCATCTTGATAAGCCTAGGTTATTAACAGTTGGATTACAATCTAGCTAAGTGTGATAAAAACAGCTGAGTTTAATACCCCGCCCTTGTGCGGCGCCAGGACAAAAAAAATACAGCATCGCGATTCTCATCTTAAACCTATGTAACAGTTGGATTACCATCTTGTTGAGAGCAATACAAGCTGCTGAGTTTAAAACCCCAACGTCAAAGTGCAGCATCTGGACTAAAAAACAGCGCATCGCGATCCTCATCTTAAGCCTATGTAACAGTTGGATTACAATCCAGTTGAGTGCGATACAAACTGCTGAGAGTTTAAAACCCTGACATCAAGACACAGCATCCGGACTAAAAAAAACACAGCATCGCGATCCTTGTTTTAAGCCTAGGTTATTAAATACTTGGAATACCATGAGTTGAGAGTGATACAAACTGCGTTTAAAACCCCACTGTCAAAGTGCAGCATCCGGACTAAAATACACAGCATCGTGATCCTCATCTTAAAGCTAGGTCATTAACAGTTGGATTATCATCAAGCTGAGTGTGATACAAACTGCTGCATTTAAAGCCCCAATATCAAGGTGCAGAACCAGGATTTTAAAAAACAGCATCGCGATCCTCATCTTAAGCCTATGCAACAATTGGATTACCATCTTTCTTGACACTTATTGCTGTAAGATCCAGTTTGTGTCTATTGTCAAAGCATCTGTTTCCCCATCCTTTGAACTTTGGGATACTGGAATTCTATGCCTCTGGGCTGCTGTGGAACTGTAATCCCTCTATATTGAAGCTCAACTGAGTTGGATCATACCTTCAACTACACTTGAGGAAGATAGCACTCACAAGTATATCTGAACTACTACAGAAGTGTTAAATCTGTAGCATACTTTACTGAGTAACTGGAATATTAATCCTTGATCCATAAAAAGCCCTTGGATATATACTCACACCCAACACGGTGTTAAATTGACACTACTAAAACCTGACACACTGTATTAACAGTATATTTGGATTATTTTTTGGATTGTATTTGTGAAGGACACAAAAGAGCAGGAAGTTTTCAGTTGGATATATTGTTATCAACGTGCTGATGTGGTCGGGGAATGTCCTGGTAAGAGTGCTACCTATAATCTATATCGCTGTTTGGTTCTATCACTATATACCTACGTATATCGTTCGCTCCTACCCATGGCGTATTTACACCCATACGTCACACTGTCACGTACGGCGTATGTGATCATCTGACAAGGTATTATCCTACCCCTAATATAAAATCCCATAGGCTTAACATTGAGATTCCGTATGCCACGCTGACTGGCATACGGACGTTTGTATGCTACTAGGGGCATACAGAATTTTGATGATTTTCATTCATGATTTTGATATTAAAATATTGTAGAGAGGGGTAGGATAAAATCAAAACCTGATTCGTTTCAATCTTGGCTCCCGTATGCCACTCCTGAGTTTGGTTCCGGATAGCACTCGGCTCCGCCTCGTGATATCACAACGCCAAACTCCAGTCGTGGCATACGGGAGCCAAGACTAAAACTCATCCGGTTTTACGATATTATTACATACCTATGACCGAACGTCTATGACATACTACCCGCTGCTAGGGTGGCAGTATAAATAATGTTCGGGCGCACTGCACCCGTAGTGAATATTCGGGCGCACTGTGGCCATAGCGAATGTATCAGGTCAACAGGTACATAATATAAGAATAAAAATGGCATTTTTCTTGATATATAGGTATGTAATAATAAGAAAACATAGTGACCGAGCCCGAAGGGATGCGATTCTCTGTCTTTTGATGCCATAAATAGGTCCCTCCGCCTTCGGCGTCGGGACGTATTTATGGCAACAAAAGACCTCGAACGGCCATCCCTTCAGGCTCAGTAACTATATTTTCTCTTAATAGTCCATCATTATCAGGTATATAATAATACAAAATCTGGCTGACTGTCTTCGTACATAAAAAATACACGGCGAAATTACGGCATTGGGATGTATGTGATCAATAATTTGATCAAGTGTTTTAAGGTATGAAGACAGTCAGCCAGTTTCCGTATTTATATAGAACGACCTGACGATGCAGTACAAGTCACAAAGCGAGCGGATACTTTGCAGCTCATACGGAACGAGGTATTTAAGGCGAGTTCCATAAGAAACATAAATTATTATCGAGTTTCGTGGCTTGTGCAAGAATGGTGGGTCGTTTTATATTTACTATATACCCGAAATTAATTAGATAATGAATTTTATTTGGCCAAACAACTAACGTTTTAGCTGACAGGTACGGAACAGTGTTCTGTATTTTGCTGTACAAAACACTGTTCCGTACGCTATTCTTACGTTATATGGCGAAAGGGTGCGTATCTACAGTATATACGGCATGGGTATAAAGTAATTATATAGAAGGTCCTGACCATGCTGTACAAGTCACAGAACGAGATGGTAATTTACGGTTTGTACGGAAGGAGGCATTTATGCCGAGTTCCGTACAAACCGTAAATTATCATCGAGTTCTGTGACTTGTACAAGCATGGTTGGACGTTATATATTTACTATATACCCAAAATTAAAAAAAAAATCATTAATTTAATTTTTAACAACCGATATGTTAATAAACGTCTTTGGCAAGGTGGCCCGTATTTTAGTGTACGGACCAGTGGTCCGTACAGTATTTTTACGTTATATGTCAAAACGGTACGTATTTACAGTAAATACGGCATGGGTATATAGTAAAAGAGAAGACCTCTAATTAAGTGGTTGCTGTAAGTCCATTGGCAAATACTTTGAACGTGCCATGTCAATATGTATCATAGTGTCTATACTCGTTGCTGTAGGGGAGGATTATACTGGGAACATGTGAGTTTAGGGTAATAGAAGGACCTGATGACCTGACAAGTTAAGGTTTTTACGGTAGAAAGCAGAAAGACGCTGAGATACGAGCTGAAACAATAGACTGAATATTCTTATCACTATGCCCTTCCACACAATGATCAAACCCATACTGATAGCAAAGGAAGTTATGGTAATTTTATACACTGTGCTATTTAGCAGGCTATAGACTTAGCTCACTTATATTAAGGGTGTTATGTGAATGATGATACAGTGTGTGTGTATCAAGGAAGAAGGTAAAAATTATGAATACTGGAAAACTCTTATTTTTTTGGACTCTGGGACCACTGGCAATTAATCCAGCGAATTGTCACATGTACTGATGATTTTCTATAGGATGAAACTACTGTTTAATGAACGAAAACCATCAGTTTGAGTCTCAAAATCAAGGTTGCCATCGCAAGCGACTGCTAGCGGATACTGTCACCAAGTGAAAATAGGAAAATAGGAAGACTACCATATATCCATAAATCAGGGAAAAACAGCTGAAAAATTGAAATTGTCCGAAACCTATAATCTCGAATTAGATTTGAAAGATTTAAGAAATGAATTAGTAATGAAATAGAGTGGTAGACGGTATTGAGTGATGTGGGGGAGGGGGTGCGCAGTAATCAGTGATGGGACGAAGATTGATAGGCAGGTCACTGACAGGTTGATGACTGACAGGCGACTGACAGTTTGGTGACTGACAGACAGGTCACTGACAGGTTGATGACTGACAGGCGACTGACAGATTGGTGACTGACAGACAGGTCACTGACAGGTTGATGACTAACAGGCGACTGACAGATTGGTGACTGACAGACAGGTCACTGACAGGTTGATGACTGACAGGCGACTGACAGGTTGGTGACTGACAGACAGGTCACTGACAGGTTGATGACTGACAGGTTGATGACTGACAGGTTGGTGACTGACAGACAGGTCACTGACAGGTTGATGACTGACAGGCGACTGACAGGTTGGTGACTGACAGACAGGTCACTGACAGGTTGATGACTGACAGGTTGATGACTGACAGGCTGGTGACTGACAGACAGGTCACTGACAGGTTGATGACTGACAGGCGACTGACAGATTGGCTACTGACAGACATACATTTCATTAATCTCATCACCATGCCCTGTAAACTCTTGTATCGAGTCCATTAGTAAATATGGTTGTTGTTGAGGAAGATTATAATCGTGTCGTACAGCTAAAAAAAACTGTTATGCTGCAGACTGCCCTTGTATACACTTTTCATGAGAAAAAAAACCCGAAAAACCTGACAGGTTGGCAACTGAGACAGGCGATTGACAGGTTGGTTACTGACAGGTTGGCAACTGACAGACAGGCGACTG
This sequence comes from Alentia gelatinosa, assembly GCA_950022655.1. NCBI lineage: Eukaryota > Metazoa > Annelida > Polychaeta > Phyllodocida > Polynoidae > Alentia > Alentia gelatinosa. Next base: position 57,129,402 of record OX465584.1, on the reverse strand, counting down.
ACAGGCTGAAAGACAGTTCATTGACTGACAGGTTCTTACTGGTTTTACACCTTCAGGGATGTCAGTTGGGGTCAGAAAAAAACAAGGAAATATTTCCCTGGCAATAGAGGGTTAGACATCAGATCTATATATACACCAAAAGGACTTAAAATATAGCAGATACAAATAACATTATCACTACGGAACATGGGTCTGGAGGCAGGTTAATTGGGGAATTTATGAGTCATGGTTGATTTGAGTACTTTTTAATTGTTATGTTTTAAACAAGAAAAAAGGATATCTTATTCCAAAAATGAAAACACGGAATTCTGCGGAAACAAGGAAAACTGACATCCCTGCACCTTAGTAGTGATGAGCAAATCTATGAGATGACTTCAGATAGAAATCCCACCCCTACACATTTACCAAGAAGAGATATCTTTTACTTCCTAAACCATATATATAGACAGCTTGATCTGTAAATACAGCCAATGAAAAAGCGGGAACTAGATCACATGATCAATGGCAGTCTAGTTCTGTTAAGGGTTCATGAATAATCAAACAGGGGGCCCCAGTCTCTGGAGAAGAACAGTCAGTTGCTCTGTCGTCGTGTAGGCCGCCACACCTCTGGCTACAACCTATATCAGATATGTACTAAAAATATGATTTCCTTCAATCCCTTAAAGTTCATAAAACTGGTTGGCTGCTGACACAAGTCATTAGTACTTAGAATATTTAGTACTACACATCTACTATATTTCTCTGAAATAACAAAACTTTTCACAACAAAGGTATTGAATTTCCCTATCAAATAACACGCTGGTGGTAGATTCTACCAATTTTTTTTAGTTTAACATACTTTTATAATTGTATATCTCTTGTTAAATTGGAACAATTCATCATAGAATATATGAAGGTCTATCTCATTACGTTCAGAGGTCTTGAAATTAACCTATTTTAGGATACGAGGCAAAAACTCTTCTATTCACAACCGATCAAAAAGAGAAAAAAAATTGAATAAGATCTAGAAGTTGTTGTTGCTTGTGTTTTATTCCCCTATTACATAACGTGTTCGTGTAGGTGTTTTTGAACAAGTATAATTCATGTCGAGTCTTTCTATAGGGCACATAGCTAATGTGTTATGGAAGCGGCCATCTTGCCCCCCAACGCTAAACAAAACACCAGGTGGCGGGTCCAGTTATCAATGGATTTTATCAAAAACTTTTTTGGGATTGCCATAAAAGGGTTTTAGCCTCATCTAACGATCATCTAAAGATTAAGACAAGAGAAACTAGTGGTTGTCCCACGACAAAAGTGGCGCTATCTTACAATTTTCTGGTGGATGATGGTGGAACTAGCAATCACTCTGTGTCTCATACAGCACTCTCACTGGGAAAGCGATGTACAATGCTGAACGATCATATTTGTTCAAGCATAACATTCATATTATCTGTGAGATGGTGGATTTTCTTTTGCATTCTGTTTGATGTGGTAGATGGACACCTGAGTGAAGAGGGCAGTGAGATGAACATACATACACAATATTGATTGGTTTCAGATACAAGCGGCCGTATACTCCTCTTTTTTTAAAAATTTCTTTATTGTAAGCTCTCACCGGAGCGAGTTTTTCAGTTACAATCTCTCCAGCAGCAGTGTACACGTACATCAATAACAATGTTAAACGTTACAGTTAACGCACAGTAATGTCCGAGCGTATGCGAGGATATTAGGTAGAGTCAACTCCGAGGAGCATACAACCGCTTGTATCTGAAACCAGTCTATATTGTATTTATCATCCACCTCTTCTGGTCAAGTGGCACTATTTTTTGGTACACATTATTTTTCTGTATGCGCCCTCCGGAGCATACAACATATCCGTATGCGCCGGGTATGGTGATACACACTCCCGATGTTTTCTATGGACACTTTGTATTAGGTGGATGATAATAGCACATATACACTTAGAGACACATCGTCTGGTTTGAGTTAACAGACCCGAGACGATCCTTAAAGCCCATACACACTCCCGATGTTTTCTATGGACACTTTGTATTAGGTGGATGATAATAGCACATATACACTTAGAGACACATCGTCTGGTTTGAGTTAACAGACCCGAGACGATCCTTAAAGCCCATACACACTCCCGATGTTTTCTATGGACACTTTGTATTTGGTGGATGATAATAGCACATGTACACTTAGAGACACATCGTCTGGTTTGAGTTAACAGACCTGAGACGATCCTTATTGACATACTCTCTAAGTGGCCTCACCTGTGGCGAGGGGGAGGCTTTGTCGTTCTTATCACCAATTTGTCGTCTTAGATCTCTTTCTTTGACCAGCAATATGCAAAACACTTCACTTATCTCTCTGTCAGTTGTCTCAATACAATTAATCTCATATGAGGTCATAAAAAGAATTTAAAGAGAGAGAGAGAGAGAAAAGGCCACCGCAGCGGGCATTCCAGGTTTATATTCGCCGGTGTGTAGGAGCTTAGCGCAAATACCTAGAAATGATTACCTGCATGGGGATTACAAAGGTAGCATTTGTCTTAATTCCAGATAAGGCGACTGCCAATGCTTTACATACTAAGTTGGGCCTTTTCATACCCATAGACGGTCTTCACTTTGAAATAAGTTTAGAAGACGTGACAAGAGGAACTTTGCGGCAAGCCGGAATAAAAGATTTGTTGGACGTTTACCGAAACAACATGAATAAAGTTGACCTATTAGATGGGATCGACCCCTACTTTCGTCATAATTTTGTGTCACTTTAGGCATTATTTTTAAATCATTCCCATATCCCTTCTGGAGGTTCTCAAACAATTGAGTTTGGGTGACTTGAGCCGAGAGCAGCCCTCAAAATAGAGTTTATTTGAAATGGTCATCAAAGAACAGTGAAAAGGCTGTCAATTTTTTTTTCTTCGCACCAAGACTTGAGAAACCTTTTAGTAGTCTTTTTCAAGTATAGACTAAGAATGTCAATACAAACTATTGCACTTTTCTAGGAGTTTTTAGTGGATAAAATTAGAAAACCTGCAGCTACTGTACTGCTGCCCTGGTGGCGAAATCATGAACTTGGGAACAATAGCGAGACATAAAGACTTGGGCCAGCAGACCCATGTTTCCAATCCAGGTCAATCAAGTCCGTGCCGCGAATGAGGCTCAATTAATATCATCTCTGTTTTACATTGGGAAAATCAGTTCATACACTGAAAATGAAAACATGACTTTCCATTGAAAAGTGGAAAACCGACATACCGTAAAACCCCGCTTATAAGCTGATTTCTTGAGGGATTTTGGAAAATAAATTGGCTTATAATTTTTTTCAACGTCAGGGATCGGTTTATAACCGGGGTTTTCAAAAATCTTTTTTTTTTAAACCAGGTACAAATCTATGATTAATTACACACAAAAAACCAGAGATATAAAAATGTGAATGATAGTAATTTGTCGGATATCATGTGATATCCTATATTGGTACAAAAAAACGTGCATGTTATATACCAAAAATTCTACAAAAAGTTGTGAGAAGGTGGGGGATGGGGGGGGGGGGGGGGGGGGCAGGGACAGGACCCCAAAGTGGGGGTTCGCTTTATAGCGGGGGTTTTCTTAAAGATGAAATGACCCAAGAATAGGCTTATAATATTTTGCTGAAGTGGGGGGCCGGCTTATAACCGGGGTCGGCTTTTAAGTGGGGTTTTACGATATGTATTAAAGGAAACGATGGTGACATTTGACAGCTTCCATAACGTGACTATTTGATCTGACAGACTCACCTTGAAGGACCCTGCTGCAGACGACACAGAGCGCATGCGCTGCGACTGCTTTGCGCATGTGCGCGAGACGCCGCGAAGAATTGACAACATTCTGGTAGTCTGAAGAACAAAAAGAAAGGTAAGTTTTTAAATATCTTAGAGTAGATTACAAATAAGAAGATAGGTCACCATTAGACGGGACTGACTTGGAAATATGTATAGATCATATTGAGGTATCCCATAATACAGTGTGTTTACAGGATCCCATGTTAGCTGGTTCCCTTCGTTGTACAATCATAACCCTTGAACAATATCCCACAATTATTAAGGTTAGACGGTTTTCATTTATCTTCAAATCGGAAATTTGATGCCGGTAATGGAAATTTCAGATATTTCTACATGTACATGCCGAATCATATCCAGTTTCTCGAGTAAGAAATAAGAAGAATCTGGTTCATCGGGAGCCAGGCGGCCGTGGTGTGGCCAGCGAGTCGGGAGCGGATCCTTTACTTTCCCGGCGTGATATTAGGGAATTTAGTAAAAAAAAAAAAAAGTCTGGAGGGCGTAACTTATTTAGCTCACACTACCTTAACATAATAGGTACATTGCCATAAAGGAATAAGTAATTTCTTAATTGAATTAGATTTGTAGATATCTAAATACTCTATGGGCGTTAGGTATGAGTCCCCAATGTTAGGTTTATGGGAGAAAATACAAGGGGTGAGATAATATCAAGAGACGTCACGAGTTTGAGTCTGGGTTTATTTATGCCACGCATTTCGTTGGCTCCATAATTTCACGAGTCGAAGAGTGGCGTCTAGATTTTATCCTACCCTGTTTCCTTATTTTTTCAGTATCAGAAAGTAGTGGCATAAACAACACTTTATGTCACACCCGTGAAATAAACAGATCCCATGTAAAGCCTATGGCGTTTTTTATTAGGGGTAGGATAAATCCTGGTCTGTTGCTCTCATGCTAACTGTTAACTATTTCATGAAGCAATCTTTACTACACATTATATCTTGGCCTGACTACACATTATATCTTAGCCTGTTGCTCTCATGCTAACTGCCAACCGCTTCCGTGGCTCAGGAAGATAAAAGATCCACTAGGTGCACCGACGCGACACCTGGTGTGTGTTTGTAGAGATGACGCTAGACTACACTAGGGGGAGCTGCGGTTTCACTAACTTATTACGGTAACTTGAGTCTGGAAGATTTACCGTGAGTTAAGGAACTCTGTCGGGTGGGAGATATAGGCCAGGGATCTCCAACTGCTTTTTTCTTTCAAGAGTACCAGTATCTGGATGGGTTTCTTTTTTTAGATTTTCTGTTTATTAGAGCGTACTTGCATGCAATATACATTGCCTTGAGGTTAGCCTGGTCACATGTTTGGCGGCCATTTCTGGGACACTTTAGCGCATTTAGCGCGGAAATGGGTCAGGATCCGCTTTATTTGATGAAGGAAATAACAGGTTAATGGTTGAATATAAGTGAAAATAAATATCAGAATCATGTTCTCCACTACCGAATTAGTCTACTTATATATATACATAGATCGTTTGATTAATGGAATTTTATGTTTCTATTGAAGGGTTAAACTTGACCCGTCAAAACATCAACAAATCACATTGGCCAATGTTTACATCATGAAAATGCTGATAGAAGGAGAAGGATCCTTCCGACAATGCAACTAACTGCCCCAGATTGAAAATCAGACCATTTTGAGTAGGGAAAACCTCCAAAGGTCTCCAGTGGATATTGCCTGAAATCCTCTTTTGAATAGTGTAGATAACAGTGTGCACTGCTGAAGTTGGTAGGCTGGATGTAGACCGTTCACGCACCGCGCCACCTTCGGGTTATGGTACGTGAAGGTCTAACAGAGCATGGCTCTGACTGGCCAGCCACCTTTAGTCAGAGGAATTGCAGGGTTGGCTGTTCTATTTATAGGATCAGTTTGACAAGAGGGATACTGTATCATATTGCTGGTTACTGGATCGCAATACACACAAGGTTAGAACCAGCGATCTGCCATTTTCCAGGTGCATGTTGGGAAGAAGGCAGGAATTCCCACCTTAAAATGGCAGCGCAAAACAGTCCCAGTATGAGAGCCTGTGCGCCCTGGCCCTGGCGACAACGGGCTGTACTAGAGTCTAGGCTGGATGTAGACTGCCCTCAGTCCCTGTGTGCTTCCCAGCCCTGCCTGCCTGCCTACCACCACTGCACACCGTCCTTACCCCTCCCCCTACACCCCCCTCTACCTGGCTGACACAGGCAGTGTAGGCTGGATGTTGACTAGAAGGCCTCACGTTTGTAAATGGTGCCGCGGCCGTCGTGTTTGATAATATGACACGTGCGCGGTGCATGCTGGACAGGTCTTCAGCCCCCCCCCCCCCCACCACCACCACCCTGGCGTGGTCACATACAAACTTCCAGCGGTTTAAAAAAAAAAATTCTTTATTGTCACAAAGAGAATACAAATATATCATTCATTGAGTGAATCCATAGGTGTCATGTAGGCGACAACATTGATGGATAAAACCGTCAGTGAGCATAACACTGATTTCAATCGGCTTCCATTAATATACCACTGTTAATCGTACTGTATAAAGACTCCCTTCTGTGTGCTATTCACTGTGATATTGAGAAAGGAGCAGGGTGCCAGTGTCTAATGTCTTAGAGGTGTGCCAAGCTTACCATGACCAATCACTCAAGACTGAAATACCTCAATAACCTACTGGTGCTTGATATGTTTGAATCCTAGTCTCAGGCAGTTAGAGAAATGGCAAGTTCTCTAGGTGCAAGTGGGTTACAGAAAACTATCTATAGACTGAATGTAACCCAAACCTTTTGATTGTTATTCATTTATAATTGCACGCTCAATGATGAACACGCGAGGATTGCCTTCCTTTGTGGTCTTTCGCAACGAGTACATGGTATTTTCATTCACGCCATTCGCGTGTAGTCGCATACACTTCGCCTAGTGAATGTAGTACAATAGAACCCCGCCGATCGGACACCCCGCGTGAGCGGGTACTTTTGCTCGGAACGGAAATTTCCCCCTCTATTAGATGTTTAATTTAGCCCCGTGTAAGCGGGCAGTTATTTCGGTACGAAAAGGCCTAAAACCGTGTGTAAGAGGACACCTCCGATGGACACCCTACCAAAAATAGATCAATCGGTGTTTTTTGAGTGTCTGTGAGTATATTCATAGAAAATACATTTTGTAATTCAAAGTTAAATAACTTCGGATCCAATTAAGATATTGAAAAATGGATTTCAGATCTACCATCCCCTCTGTCTCCCCTACATATCGGTATATAACACTTGCATAATTGCCCGGAGGAAACTTGAAACCCCCGCGTAAGTGGACGCCCCGCGTATGCAGTCACCCCGCGAAAGCGGCCACATTGTCCAGGAACGGAGGGTGATCACTTACACGGGGTTTAACTGTACATAAAGTTACCATTAGCAAGACAGGGTCGTTATAAAGACCCATTAGGTAAATGAATTACCAACGTAGTTAGAATCATAGGATGCCCCTTCACCATAACAGTACTTGTGACAGTGAAACTAAGGACAGAAATTGATCGATAAATATGAGGATGGTAATGGGAATGGTATATGTAAAGTGGGAACATTGCTCCAGGAAATCTGGGCAGTTAGCAGAACCAATTATGCAAGCAGCTACACTTACAATAAAGTCAATAGCATCGGGGTGGATTCTGAGAGTTACCGGGATTTATTACCTACCTAATACAAAGTCTCCATAGAAAATGTAATTTAAAATCCTTTCAGGGCGGATAATGCCTTGAGGCATTCCCCTGCATAGACCGGATAATGCCTTGAGGCATTATTTATGATACTTATAAGTAACATACACAATTACACTGTTTTCTGAAGAAATAATCGATCAATAGATTATAATACTTGCAGAGAATATACCTTAATATGGTATTCAACATTATTAGGTAAAACAAGTTATATGGTCAAGGATGACATGTTCTATCACGTGATCAAACAATCGAATATATGTTCATAAGAAAATCGACCCGTCCCCTGGCGTTATACCAGTTCCAAGTACCCGTCCCGACCAACAGGGCTCTGCCACAGACCCCCGCCTGTAATTTCCGCTACCTAGAATACCTCACGGATTCAACACTACATATTTGGTCCTTGCTAACATAGACAGTTGTCTTATCACATAACTCTGAGAATGGAGATAACTACTGATCAGTGGTGCCGTCTGGGAAAAGTCACAAGAACGAGATAGAAGCGTGTGATCAGTTAGATTGACAACCAACCCCTGTCTGCACTGAGCTACGACATAAGGGTTGGTTGGGTTAAATCCCACAAGGGATCACTCTGTGTGCGCCTCAAACCAAGGAGTTTTGTTCTATGTCGGCTCTAAAAGCAGACATACTTAATAGGAAATATACATAGTTAAAATTGATAAAGAAACCAGGGAATAGGTTCATTATATTTTGAAAAAAATACACAGGGAAAGAAATTTAAAAAAATGGAAAATTGGCTTTAAGGTTATGATGTAAAGCACTCTCCAAACAGTGCAAAGATTCTGGCAGGAGAGTAACAGATGTATGTCCCTATAGTGGGTCAAGGCGGCCACGAATTTAACTCGACCAGAGCTAACATTGTGTCGTTCAGATGTGAAGCGCAGCGCCCCCTATAGAGACCCAACTCATATATGCCATCGCGGCAGGGTTCAAGGCACCACTTTCAAACCTGCCAGCAGAGGGGAAGGACTCTTGACAATGGACTGTGTGAGGCTTGTAAGCCATAGCCTATGTGAAATAAGGCTGTATTCAACAACACCAAACAGCCATAAAACGTGGAGCTCTATTGAGCTCTACTGTGGTTTGGAGTACATTAGATATCGGTCTATTAATATCTGAAAAGATTTTTGATAGAGCTCTAACAGTTTGTATGTAGTAGCTGTTACTAGTTAGCCTATTTTAGTATAGGAATCTCCATTCAGCTGTCATTTGAGACCATGCCAAAACGATAGGGGGCGCTGCGCTTCACACCTCCTCTGTGACCAGAGCTAACATTGTGTAGTTCTGGTGGCCAGTGTAGTGATCAGTGTGATATGAGACATATAGTTTATAACGCTAAGAACATGGTGAAGTGTACAGAATATATCTACATCTGGGGCTGTTTCATGACCGGTTAGGTAAACGTTCTCTGTTGGAGAAACCCTGGTCTGGGAAATAATAATTGCAACAGATGAATAAATATGGACATCCTCTGTTTTCTATGACCCGAGTGTATACTATTGCCCGTAATCTCCGAGTAGTCAATGCGTAGTAATATCCAAGCGATAGCGAGGATATTACGTCATCTACGAGGAGACTACGGTCACTCATATACAAAACCAGTCTTAATTGTATTTATTATCCACCTCCAAGATTAATAACAAGAATGAACCATGTATCAACATATAAGGTGACTTTAGAAACATTCAATAAGGCCTCAGCACTGTCAAGCATGGTGGTAATTTGGTGTATACTTACAACAGTTATATGGTTCGCTATTTTTCTGTGTTTTTAGTATGAACACATTTTCATGACTGTGATTTCTGATGGTAAATGAGATTATAATGACTGATATCATAGATAATTAATATTGAATGAACATTCAAGAAACTGATGTACATCATAATTTGAACTCATTATAGATGAGACTATTTTTTCTGAAATCTCCTCCCGGATATTCTGACATGCCAAGAATCTCCGGGTAGTGAATTCCAGGGTCTCTATACATCTCTCATGGAGACTCCATAATAAGTCAAGTGGGTAATAAATGTCATGACAAGAGGTAATTATGGGGCCTGACACAATGCAGCAAATTCAGCCTATGATACTATGTGCAGGGATGCCAGTTGGGGTGAGGAAAAAATCCTACATAGGGACTAAGGCCAGTCTATGTTATACCTAAAACGCATAAGCTGTAGGGGAATCCCCATCAATCTCCAAGCAGATCTTTGGATATAGACTGGCAGTATATGATATTTGAATATCTGCTCTGAGAGTGGGTCTAGGTGTAGTTCTGCATTAAATGGAGAACTATTCAAAGTTATCCACTGGGAATAGATTACCACATATCATCAGTTTTATATTCTGCAAAATATCTTTACAAGTTCATAAGGTATTCCTCTGATTTCTTTTTACACTTGGTAAGGCCCCCATAATTGTATTCTCACATGACATATTTTAAGCCAATCAGATGTCAGCATTCCAGTTTGCCCTTGTCCGTAGGAGGATTTCCTACATGAATCCAACCATCCTACAACTCTAGGCTCATAGGCTTTCTAACTGTGTGCGCTGTGGGTTAGCTGAATTACAAATTCTGAAAGATTACAAAACAAGTTTATATAAGATCTAGAAAAGCTGGAGTCTATATTGTTCTTAAAACATATACAATTTATTGGAGTTTCCATATATGTTTTAGACTAGAATGAAAATCCTACATGTAGGCAAAATCCTACAAACTGGCATCCCTGTATGTGTGCCCACATGTAGTATCATTGCCACACCTGGCAGATTTGATTCAGCATCTACAGAAGAAAAGCTGCCCCTATGTCGCCGATCCCGACAAAATACCATTCCAGGAGTTATGTTGTCACAGCTGTGCGCCACACGGCGTTACCGTATTAGACCATAGATAATACATACACAATATTGACTGGTTTCAGATACAAGCGACCGTATGCTCCGAGGAGCTGACGCGTAGTAATATCCGAGCAAATGCGAGGATAATGCGCAGTCAACTTCGAGGAGCATACAACCGCTTTCCTCTGAAACCAGTCTTTATTGTATTTATTATCCATCATTTCCTGACAAGTGCGTACCGATAATAGTTCATTTAGGTACGCACTATTTTTTCATACTTGTTTGTTTGTTGGTTTGATTTAACGTCCAGTTAACCATTACAGGTTCTCACCAGACTTTCTCAAGGTTCTTTTACACCAAAAAGTTAGGGAAGTCACCTACCACAGCCGGCCGTACAGGGAACTGTGGACAAAATGGACCCTCAAGCATCCCTAAACTGGAGCTGCCGGGGGCTCAGTGTAAACGTAAATTTATGGCCCCATGACCATCTGCAAAGGTGCCCCATGTTTCAGTGAAACGTGGATACTGTGGCCCAGTGTAAACCTAGCATAACAACACATATCAAAGTCTTTCAGAACTCCCAGAGCATTATACCTGCGCTAATCGTATGTGACCAGAGAGATTCGGGCTCCCAGCGTGGGTTAATTGTACCAATAAATGTTCACTGTACAAACAACTTGCATGAAACATCAGGAATCAGTCACGATGACCACCGTTATGTACTTCAGGTATTAATGAGTTATTCGTAGGTCATTGATCTGCTCGTAAAATCTATACATACCTCTGGAGCAGCTCGCGAGGGGGCGACACTGCAGTGCCCTGCCAATCAGTGGCGGTGACGGCCGCTGACACTGCTCACGGCCCAGTCTAAACCCAGGAAAACAATGCCCATTAAGTTACTCATAACTCCAAGAGCATTACACCTGCGCGTAAGCTTCAAGCATAGGTTAATTGTACCAATGAATGTTCACTGTACAAACAACTTGCATGAAACATAAGGAATCAGTCACAGTGATCTCCGTTATGTACTTCAGGTATTAATGAGTTATTCGTGGGTCATTGATCTGTTCGTACAATCCATAAATGTTCACTGTAGTACAAATGACTTGCATGAAACATCAGGAATCAGTCGCAATGACCTCCGTTATGTACTTCAGGTATTAATGAGTTATTCGTGGGTCATTGATCTGCTCGTAAAATCAATACACACCTCTAGAGCAGCTCGCGAGGGGGCGACACTGCAGTGCCCTGCCAATCAGTGGCGAGCGGTCGCCGCTGACACTGCACATATGTGCAACAACAGTGCCTTGATCCGGGCCCCAAAGTCCCCTCAGCCTGGTCACAAAGCATCAATAGGCTCACATACGTCCGGCCATCAGCGCCATCTGATGGCATCAGGCGCGGCTCGGGCTCCTGCTCCCGGGGCTGACAGCTGAGATCTTCTCGGGCCGCCCGGCCGCGGCTCCCGTCAGATTAGGCCTAAACAACGGGGCGGGGCGGGCCCTACTTTATTGTGCACTTTGTCGCCCAATCCCCACCAATGATTCACGCCCGGGTATCGATTAACCCATTCGGCCATTATCTGGCTTGTCACACGCGGGACCTTGATACAATGTATATAAATGTAAATCAGCCGTCCAACCCTGCTACCTTTTATGTCGGGCTTGCCATTACGTCGCCGTTGTATATAAATGAAAATTGGGCGCGCGCGTTTTTATCAAGTCTAGGCCGCACAATGTATATAAATGCAGATGGGAGGCGGAGCGGACTGTGGCAGGGGGGACTGGGGGTCGGCACAGGGGCCCAGGGTTCCTTTCTCCTCGAGCTATTTGTCACAATAGGCCGGCAAGCCCTGCCCCCCATATACATGCAAATTGGCCGCGTCTACGGCATGTTGCAGATATGCTTGTAGGGCAGGGTGTTTGATCATTGCAGGCGGGGTGAAGGGGGGCACAACAGAGGGGTAGGGCATGGGCCAGAGGGGGGCATGTAGAGGGGTACAGATATTGCAGAAAGCCACAAAAAGCCGCTGGGATATGCGATGTGTATACCCACACAATTGAAACGATCATAGGATCCAAGGACAGAAACCAGGGTTGTTGGTTTGTGTTACGGTCCAACGAACACTGAGGCCACTTGGATAATAACCCCACACTGCACCGCTAGAGCAACCTTCGGAAACCCGTTTTGCGGAGCGATAAACCGGAGCGGCGCAGTGTGTAATAACCCAAGGCACTTACCAACTAGGGGCCATCCATGAAGTACGAGGGAGGGGGGTCAAAATTGTTGAAAATTTTGCATATGCTCTCTCTTTGTTCTATTGCGTAACAAGATCCGGAGGGGATGGGGGTGGGGATCAGAAATTAAATAAAATCTGCGTTCGTACTTTATGGATGGCCCCTTACTGAAGAGGAATTTTTCTCACACGGCTAGGCACTAGTTAACAAGGATGCCAGGATCCCTTGACAAAAATCCCTGGTCATTTTGCTGGGACGCCCCCACCCCAGTACAATGAACAAACCTACTGGGAACTCAAAAATGATGATACCTGTGTTCCCTGCTGAGTCGGGACTACAGTGCTCTCCAACCAGAGCCCTATCTCTTATTCCCCATTGATATTACACCAAATATCTGCATGGGAGAGTGTAGTATGAAGCTGGTTCCTGGTGTTAGTTATGCATTCATTCGGGAATGTATAGGGTAAGGCTTCTACCTGATTTCATCTCATAGATTTGATGACTACCACTGTGGTGTAAAGCCAGCTAAACCATGAGTCCCTATATACCCTCAGGGTCCCCTTTGACATGATAAAAACAAACCAATCATACCAAACAGGGAGGTGTAGTTTCTTACTTACTCTTCTTCACTATGTATAGTGATGATTCAGGTTGTAGCCTGCACTTCTCTGACTGCACATTCAAATGGCCAATACAGAATTGATCTATGGCACAGTCTTCGACCACAAGAGCTTAAGCTTCTTACAACAAGGGCCAGTATTGGGCTACTAGTGAGGTCTTCATAGTATAGAGCTATTCTGGCCTGAATCCAATTCCTTGCTGACTCAGTATCAGATCCATATTAAGCAGCTCAATACCCAACAGTTCATGTTACTGCCCTCTAACTCACCTGGTTTTTTGTTTTTTTAATTGAGCCTGGTATAAACGTCCATAGGCTTACCATTAGGAACTCGTACTCAACAGGCTTGCGAGTACGATATCTCATACTTAATGAGTGATAAACAGATAAATCTATCCAGGTTATGATGAAATTAGAAATATGTTTGTGTCCCTGTTAGCCATCTCATTTGAAGTGCTTCAGAATATTCACCCGGCTATCGCCTCGTTCTATCCCTGAACGCTCCGAACTTGATGGCGTAGAGGGAAACAGACCAAACACTCATCAGTTTCTTTGAGCTTCCTCTGCACACCGTGCTTTTGCAACTCATCAGTTTCTTTCTTAGTCCCTGTTTGAACTGTGTAGCATGCTCCTGAGGGGCGTTTACATCTATTAGAACGTGTTTGCATGACCTATATACATTGCCTAAAGGTTACAGGGCTAACATGGCCTTTCAGCGTGCTGCAAAAAAACTATCCTCTCATTATCTGTCTGCTATTCACTGTGGAATTGAGAAAGGAGCAGTCTCAGGGTCTTAGAGGTATGACCAGCTGACTATGACACATCACTCAAGACTTGCAAGTTGGATGGGTGCAAGTGGATTACAGAAAACTATCCATAGACTGAATGTAGCCCAAACATTTTAATTGTTATTCATTTATAATTGCACACTCATTCATCGATGATGAATAAAACAATTGCAGGCCTCCCATTACCGCTCTTCCTCAATATATGTTTTTTAATAGGTTTTGAAAATCAAAACATAGGTTTTTACAGGTTTTCAAGGCCAAAAACATAGGTTTTTATGGTTAACATATTCATCATGGTGGTGTCAAAATATAGTGAATTGCTTATTTTAAGTTGTTGATTTAAAAAAAAAAATTGTACCTTGTATTAAATTGCAGGACGTCAGGATGTCTGTCACATCTGGTTTTACCCAGCATGCACATGTGTGTGCTGAACTTCCAATATGCAAACCAGACTGGCAAGAATCCATAGAAATTGTTGATTGTTAAACATTTTTAAGATCTCTTGAATACACTAATATTGTGTATTTCTTGGTTATTTGACACTCTGACTTTGTGTCAAGTTAACTTATGAAATTTCTTCTACACATCATTCTGCATGACAGTGAATAATATAGGTTCTTATAGGTTATATAGGTTATTTAAAAAAATATAGAGGCTCAAAAGTCGAAATATAGGTTTTTATAGGTTTTACTGGGAGGCCTGCATTTGTTCCCAGTTTACCATCGTATGTGTAGAAGTTTGTTAATAGTTCTCTCCACAGCAACTGAAAATATGCCATGGGTTTTGGTTGCTGAGTAATCTCAAAAGACAAATCAGAATGAGATTACATAGCAAATCATAATGAATGGCGTATTATCAGTGGCTATGGATCGAGTGCAGTTCAGAATTTATCTCAATCCTATCACTGACTAATATCTGTGACATGATCCCCAAATGAGTTCTTTTAGAGCATGCTTGCACGCGCTAAATACATCATCTAGAGGTAAGAGTCAGGGTTAGAGTGGTCACATTCAACTTTCAGTGTGCTTCCAGAAAGCTATCCCTTTACTATCTGCATGCTGTTCACTGTGATAGTGAGAACAGAGCAGGGAGCCAGTGTCTCAGGGTCTTAGAGGTGTGCCCAGCCGACCATGACCAATCACTCAAGACCGAAATACCTCACTGACCCACTGGTGGTTGCTATATTTTGACCCAAGATAGGCAGTTACAGAAATGGCAAGTTGACTGGGTCAAAGTGGGTTACAGAAAGCTATCCATAGACTGAATGTAACCCAAACCTTTCAATACACGGAAACAGAGTTTGCCATATATGGTCATATGCAAAGTGGAAAAGGGAGTGTAAACAAACTTTGGAAGTATATCTCTTTAAAAATTGACAAACCCATTGTTTAGCAACTGCATTACATTTTATGCAGAGCAGTACAGACTTGAATATCAAAGTGCATGAGCTCTGCATTTGTATCCCATTTAATGAGTTACATATGCTGCAGGCTGAGGTGTGGCATTAGATGCAGCGCAGCCTTGGTGGACTATTTTGCATTGATATACTTCCACAATCAGTTTGTTTACGCTCCCTAAAATGAAACCCTGTTTTCGTGTATCGTTATTCATGTATAATTGCACGCTCATTCATCAATGATGAACATTCTATTTGCTCCTAGTTAAATATTACACTTCATGAGATAAATAATCATACCTCATCTCATCCTTTGACAGTTCAGCCTTAAATTCATTCCCTCTCTGTTTCTTGCAACTTTCTGTGCATTGCCAGGGAAATTTGTGGACACATTTTTGGCCTGGATATGAAATGTTAAATCGTTTTCCTATTCGGAACAGGCTCGTTCTCGTCAACATCTTTATTTCATATAATTTCATTGCATCCCTGAATTTCCATACCCTGTGTTTCCATGCTCTAGATATTCATAGTTATGTTATATATATACAGACACCGATGTTGTCTTCGCAGTCTAAATAAATAGTTAAAGAAACCCACATGGTTGATCTGAATGGTTTAGATACCAAAATGAAGCTGAGGTTGTAGAGTTTGATGCAATTACAATGAATAACCTAAAAGAAACATTTTTTATAAATCTATTTTTCTCCCCAGGGCTGAAAGCCATCACAGAAGGAGGTGGGGGAAATCGGGAAAAGAATTCTCAAACTTTCTAGGCCAGATCAAACCCCACGATTCGATGTTGAAATACTTGTCTTATTTGTCATACCCTGATAATCACATACAACACTGAGATGAATGAGAAATTGATAAAAAAAAAACCAGGACGAAGTAAGGCCCTGGATGTTCCTGTGGATCATGGCCTGCTTCTGATAAAATATCCGTTCACTATCACCTTAAACACACTTTTTTACATTTTTGGTAGCAAATTTTTCCTATTCGGTACAGGCTCGTTCTCGCCAACATCTTTATTTCATATAATTTCATTGCATCCCTGAATTTCCATACCCTGTGTTTCCATGCTCTAGATATTCATAGTTATGTTATATATATACAGACACCGATGTTGTCTTCGCAGTCTAAATAAATAGTTAAAGAAACCCACATGGTTGATCTGAATGGTTTAGATACCAAAATGAAGCTGAGGTTGTAGAGTTTGATGCAATTACAATGGATAACCTAAAAGAAACATTTTTTATAAATCTATTTTTCTCCCCAGGGCTGAAAGCCATCACAGAAGGAGGTGGGGGAAATCGGGAAAAGAATTCTCAAACTTTCTAGGCCAGATCAAACCCCACGATTCGATGTTGAAATACTTGTCTTATTTGTCATACCCTGATAATCACATACAACACTGAGATGAATGAGAAATTGATAAAAAAAAAACCAGGACGAAGTAAGGCCCTGGATGTTCCTGTGGATCATGGCCTGCTTCTGA
This sequence comes from Alentia gelatinosa, assembly GCA_950022655.1. Lineage (NCBI taxonomy): Eukaryota > Metazoa > Annelida > Polychaeta > Phyllodocida > Polynoidae > Alentia > Alentia gelatinosa. The sequence goes on along the minus strand of OX465584.1, from coordinate 57,112,500 downwards.
TAAAATATCCGTTCACTATCACCTTAAACACACTTTTTTTACATTTTTGGTAGCAAATTTTTATTTCTATATGTATAACACAACAGTTCGTTACCTTTGGTTATACCTTTTTTTTGACAAGGTAAGATAATTTTTTTTTTTTTTTTTTTTGAATGAATGAATGAATTGACACCTAGCCTCGTATGAAATATAGACAAGGTAAGATAATGTTCAAAACGCTTGACTGTATACTCATCATACTTCAGGTTGCCACAATTCAACTTTTCTACTTGACAAGTCTTTACAAGGTGAAAGGAGTCCTTTCTAATCCTTACTTGTTCCCAATGCTTCGCTAAATATGATTCTAAATTTCTAGGTGACTGATCATGGATAAATATCTATTTCCGGTTTCTCTAAAAATACACGCTAAATATGAGTTCTATTTTCGCTCCTCACCCCAGCCTCTCACCTGAAAAACTGGCTAACCACTGACAAAATACACTTGTTTTCCAATGTGGCATGGTCAACTACACCTGGACCATGTGCTAAGGAGCATTATGCTACCCCTAATACAAAAACTCCATAGGCTTAACATTGGGTCACTGTATTCGATCTGGAGTTCAGAAAAATGAAAAATATCGCTCTAGTGGGATACACTTGACAAATGACATCATCTGTTAATGTAGAAGTAATTTAGAAGGGCGGGGTAGGATAAATTCTAAACTAAACTCGAGTTAGTCGTGTTATTGTTCATCGCACTCCGGCAAGATCATGTATTACTGCTCTTGGCTTTGCCTCTCGCAGTAATACGCGATCTTGCCATTGTGCGATAAACAACAACACGACTAACTCTTGTTTGGTTTCTCCATACTATTCAACTTGAAGCCTGAAGAGACACTTGTTGAAACCGTGTTCTCTGTAAATTATACACAGAAACTCTAAGATAACCCAGTTTGTTGACAGCTAGGTCAACTCCATAGTAACTTGTTTCACAACATTCCTGTCATTGCGATGTTGACACTGTGACATTACGTCCCTAAGCGAGAATTTGATGATTGGTTGGTTGGTTTGATTTAAAGTCCAGTTAACCACTGCAGGTTCTTACCAGACTTTCTCAAGGCTCTTTTACACCACAAGGATGGTGATCGAATCTATGTAATGAATGTAGGTAGAAATCTCACCCCTACACTTTTACTGAGTTGAGAGTTCTTTTACTTCCCACACCACATAGACATGGTATGAGAAGGCTTGGCCTTTGATATAGCAGTAAATCTACCACTGCTGGGGGTGAAGGAGAAAAGTTGTTGTACACCACACCACACAGACATGGTATGAGAAGGATTGGTCTTTGATATAGCAGTAAATCTACCACTGCTGGTGGTGAAGGAGAAAGGTGGCTGTACACCACACCACACAGAAATGGTATGAGAAGGATTGGCCTTTGATATAGCAGTAAATCTACCACTGCTGGGGGGCGAAGGAGAAAAGTGGCTGTACACCACACCACACAGACATGGTATGAGAAGGATTGGCCTTTGATATAGCAGTAAATTTACCACTGCTGGGGTTGAAGGAGAAAAGTGGCTGATGACAGCAGTGACGACTTTGCCTGAATTCTTCATTCACACTGTTTCATTCACACTGTAGCGTCAGCGTTTAGCGGTTGGGGGGTTAGCCTCGTATTGACATAATTCTAACAAAACTGTCTACTGTAATAAAAGAGTTGGGTTGTAATAAAAAGAGTGTGATGATGACTTCACAGATGTGTAATTAATGAATTATTTTTTTTTTATATCAATTAAAAAAAAGAATTGTGAAGTGATGAAACTATAGGTTCAGGAGGTGAGCTAAATTAGTGGGATTAAGTATAATTATATATATTTAGTAATGATAGCTGTGTGTATACTTTAACATATATATACATGTTTAAATATATGATAACTAAACCAGAGTATATGTTACACCCTCCTCTGTGAGCACTTTGCTTATTCCCCTGTAATAATGGCCGAGTATAATGCCACTTTTATGATTATGGAAATCCACAGCCAATGGAAGGCTCAACTTGCTCAACAAGTTCTATGGGATTTGTGAAGGTTTCGATTCAATGTCAATTTAATGGGGACTCAGACCAAGCATGAATATGTTTCTGATCTTGTCTTAGCCTGGAAATATTCATCTGTTTATCGGCCATTGAGTATGAGTTACCGTACTAACAAATCTGTTGAGTAGGAGTGCCTAATGTTAAGCCTAAGGACTTTTATACAAGGCTAAGATAATATCATATATATCACCAGTATATTTCAATTTGTGGCTAGTTACATGCCTAAGTAGTTACAATCATAGGTCTGTATTATAGTATATACTGTATAGCCAATTACACTCCAGGGGTCAAAACTGACCTGATATTTGGCAAGTCCACATGTGAGTTATGAATTTACAAATTAAATTGTCGGAAGCAGTGTGTAAGCTGCCATGCTGAGGTGAACTAGCACTGACCCCGAGTTTTCACCACTGAGAGACGGGTTTACCGGCCAAAGCCTTGCTAACCAGGGTCTAACCATTAGTTTCATGAGGACACATATAGAATGGGATTCTGATTTAGATTATTTCAAGGTAGGTAGAATCATTGGGATGTTTCGTTGTAGGCAACAGCACAGTATTGTTTACAGGTATATGTAAAAAGTCTGTGGTGTCAGAGGAAAACGTCAAACTCTATTCAGTCAACGAAACTTCCTTCTACACAGTTTCCATAGAAAACACATAGAGAGTGTGTATCACCATACCCGGAGCATACAGATATATCCACCTAATACAAAGTGTCCATAGAAAACACATAGAGAGTGTATATCATCATACCCGGAGCATACAGATATATCCACCTAATACAAAGTGTCCATAGAAAACACATAGAAAGTGTGTATCACCATACCTGGAGCATACAGATATATCCACCTAATACAAAGTGTCCATAGAAAACACATAGAGAGTGTGTATCACCATACCCGGAGCATACAGATATATCCACCTAATACAAAGTGTCCATAGAAAACACATAGAGAGTGTGTATCACCCTACCCGGAGCATACAGATATATCCACCTAATACAAAGTGTCCATAGAAAACACATAGAGAGTGTGTATCACCATACCCGGAGCATACAGATATATCCACCTAATACAAAGTGTCCATAGAAAACACATGAGGAGTGTGTAACACCATACCCGGAGCATACTGATATATCCATCTAATACAAAGCTGCAAAAACCGGAGCATACGGGAGAAGTAGTGTATATGAAAAAATAGTGGGCACTTAAATGAACTAATATCGGTGCGCAACTTGTCAGGAAAATCTGGATAATAAATACAAACAATACAGACTGGATTCAGATAAAAGTGGTTGTATGCTCCTTGGAGTTGACTCTACGCAATATCCTCGCATGCGTTCGGATGTTACTACGCCTCAACCTCTCAGGGCATACGACCACTTGTATCTGAAACGGGTCAAAATTGTGTATGTTTGTGCAAAGGACCGAGGTGTTTGTTATGCTACAGTATTTCAATGGTGCAATTTACAATAATAACCTACAGCGTATACTGACTCAGTGAATAGCATGTGGACTTGGGCTTTAACATGTTATCCTCCGCCTAATACAAAGTGTCCAAAGTAAACCTTCTAGTTACTAGTTTCGACTATGGGTAGCCTTCATCCAGGGTTGCCAGTTGGGGTCAGAAAAAACATTGAAATATTTTGTATTGTAACACAGGGCTTACAAGTTACATACATAGTAGGGAATCAAGGGAAAGATCAAATTTTTACATGGGTCTGTGGGGAGGTTCAGTTGGGGATCATGGGCTGTGATTGAATTGGGTAATTTAGCAGTTGGTATATCAATATTACACGAGGAATTATATTTCTATTCAGAAAATGAAAACATGAATTTCAATGGAAACATTGAAAACTGGCATCCCTGTAATCATCAGCGATCAGGACATGTTCAGTATACATTTTTTCATGAGGTAAGCACGGCCTAAATTAGCCCTGGATAATTTCATCAGCAAACTTGAATGTCAAGTTTCGCATCCGTTCTAAGTAGTGAAACCAGCCACTGAGCCCTGTTGGAGGATCCTAACTACCTGGCGATGTAGTAAGAATGCATTCCTATATATACCCATTTCCGAACACTCTATAATTACATACTGCTGCTGGGGGTGCAGTAATTATGAGTCATGTAGTGAGGGTGATGTGTTTGTCCCGGGCTGATGTTTTCGTCCCAGGTTGACCATGTGATATATAGAGCGCCGGGACCAAAACATAGCTGTTGCTGTTACTCTATAAGGGTGGCCATTTTTCTTGGGGCTATCATAGGTAAAGAAATAACCATTTTTATCGATATTTGAAGGTATATAGGAATAGGGAAACAAAGTACCGGTAAGCAAAAGTAAAAGTTATTATGAGTCATGTAGTGAGGGTGATGTTTTCGTCCCGGGCTGATGTTTTTGTCCTGGGCTGACCATGTGATATAAAGAGCGCTGGGACGAAAACATAGCTGTTGCAGTTACTCTATAAGGGTGGCAATTTTTCTTGGGGCTATCATAGGTAAAGAAATAACCATTTTTATCGATATTTGAAGGTATAAAGGAATAGGGAAACCAAGTACCGGTAAGAAAAAGTCAAAGTTAGTCGATGAGGACTGGAAAAATTACTGCCTGCGGCTGATGCCTTGGGCAGTAATTTTTCTGGTCCTCACCTCGTAAGTTTGAACTTTTGCTCACCGGAACATAGTTTCCCTCTATTCCTTACAATCTCCAGGGGACTCCCGTTGAATAATCTAGGATCGTACATTATTTTTCAAACACTAAATCAATCCGGTTTAAATATATAACTGTGGCAGGATCATAATTCCGATATATATATGCCGGTCACTGGGGTCTGTTTAATAATCTAGGCTCGTACATGTAGGCCTTTTTCTGTATGCCAAGGGAGACCCAGGGACGATGTGGGTCAACTTTATTCAACACTTACTGACGAGCTTATTGACGGCTGATATTATCATAGCGAACGAGTTTCAAAATCATCAAACGATAACGCTTGTATGAGGTACAGAAAAGGGTCTTTATTTACGATCCTAGGTTATTCAATGGGCTCAGAGTTTCATGCACGATCCTAGATTATGAGTACAATTCTTTCTACTGTGTGCGTACGGTGATCTGGCGGGATCTGTGTTTTTTTTTTTTACGATACTAGATTATTCAACAGGCCCCAGGACTCAACGGGCGAATACCTGTAATTACTTTTAGTCAGGCGTGGCTCGCGTAATTAAGCTCTCAGTGAGATCTATGGATTAGTGAAGATTAGTAATCACACCTTAAGAAATGGAGTTTATGACTGCGGGTTCTGACATATTTAGTCTCTGGAAACAATGGGCTTATGTGCAAAGCGAGTGTTCCATCAACCAGGCGCTAGCCCAGGCCGGCGCCCGTACGGCGGCCGCCGGCAGACCGGGTGTCCTGCAGGCGAAAATCTGGCCGGTGGAACAAGACCTGCGGCGGCGGCCGCTGAATAAACTACAAACGTATCTTAGAATCGTCTTTAGTGCCATAGTGTTGTGTAAAATAACGTGTTGGAAGCATAAGATGTTATGAGGATAAGAGTAACCTAAAGCTCTTAATAAAAGGTGTTGCATACATATACGTTCATTTACAAAACATCTTCTGTGTTGTTATACAACACTGAATGGATAAAATCGTCCAGGATGTCGTATATCGCTGGAGGTATTGTATCGTCTAACACCAGCATCTAGCGATTCAGGGTTGAACGATTAGTTCCCAAATCGTAAAGGAGTCAGTGAACTTCTTGCGAATCACGTAACCCCTCGGCCTGTGTTGGCCACTCAATTAGGGGCCATTTGCCAATGTTCCTTTGTCGGCAACTGGATTTAGTAACATGTTGATAAACTTTTGGTGAGCGATTTAGGAACATTAAATGACAACTCGTCAGTGACAAAAGAACATCTCAAGGATGGGGTTTCACTAATCCTTGGCTGAACCATGGTTGTCCTACATCTACCGACTGGGGCCGACTCCATTAGGATGGCTTGCCTGAGACAAATTACCGTTCCTGTACATCAATGTACCGAAATCGGTAGATGTGTATTGGGCTTCAGTTGTTAGAACACTTTTTTTCCCCCAGTTTTTATTTATCCTGGAGGATCTACTAGGGAAACAAGTCCCTGTCTTCCGTAGGCTCCAGTGGCCACTGTAAGTTTTCGGGATGTATTATTTATTCCTATATACCTATGGCTGTACACTCTATGCTTACACCACGCTCTGGGGGGTGGAGTAACTATCTGATACTACCCAAGGTTGGTATACTACCCAAGGTTGCCGTATACTACCCAAGGTTGACATTTAGACCAATCAGATTGTCTCTTATTAAACCACATTTGAAGGTATATAGGAATAGGGAAACCAAGTACCAGTGAAAGGAAGTCAAAATTACTCGGTAAGGCTTGGAAAAATTACTGCCCGCGGCCAGGGCCTTGGGCAGTAATTTTTCCAAGCCTTACCTCGTAACTTTGACTTCCTTTCACCGGAACATAGTTTCCCTCTAATACACACCTGGTCAGGTATTGGCCAGGGTTTTACAGGGGTTCATTTTAAAAAATACAGGTAGAGTACATGGACTGGCTAAAGCCTTTAAGACACCGACCCGACGGCTGTGCCCGATTCTACCGATTCTGTGCCGTCAATGCAAACTTACCCACCTAAAATCAGGAGAGTACAAATCAAGAGTGGTTGCTACCAAGGTTGGGAAGAGTCGGTCATATCTGACACGGTGGTAATGCCCGACAGGTCGGGAAAAGCAATAAAATCGGGTTGGTGAAGTGCGTACACCGACCCGATTGATGCAGATTGTCACAGACCCGACGGATCCGTCGGGCAAAGGTAGAATCGGGCACAGCGGTCGGGTCGGTGTCTTATAGGCTTTATAGTCTTTAGACACCGAAAGTTTATTCCAGACTCTCACCGAGCCGATGGTCGGGATGAATCGGGAACAAATTTCGGTGTCTTACAGGCTTAAGAGCTTAAGCAGTAACTCTCAGTAACTACCAGTTCAGCGTTGTCCTATATTCAGCGCAGTAAATGCATGGTCTTAATAAGATGACCCAATTAGACTCATAGGTCCTGAGGTAGAAGAACCACTCCCAGGGACATTTTCAGGAGGCGGGGGTCAACTAAACTAAAACTCAGGGGATTTATGAATATCAAACAATCTCCCTCATTAAGAAACTTTCCTAAATCAATAAATAAGCAACCAGGAAAGAAAAACGTCAATGCAAACTTACCCACCTAAAATCAGGAGAGTACAAATCAAGAGTGGCTGCTACCAAGGCTGCGTGGAGAATACACTCTCCCTATCTAAGTCCTTCTTCCGATATGTGATGGATCCTTCTCAGTTTAACTGGTCTCTGGTGCTACGTTTGGCTCGACTGAGTGTGAAAAACGTTACAGGAGACTGCACGGAGGTGGGACTCTCTGCCACGGTATGGTTGAGAAGATACGTTCACACATGAATGCACGGCGTCACCCGGAACGGCAGATTTTATAATCGCAGGACGAGAACTGTTTACACGCGGGCGGACTTATCCGAGGTGGGGGCTCATTTCAGAAGCGACACAAACATATGACGCAATGGAAACCCGGAACCGTATGGCGGATGGCAGGAGGTGGGTGCGGGGACATGTCGGTGGGTGGGTGGGTGGGTGGGAGGGGGTGACACGGTGGAAATGATAGGATGGGGGCGGGGAAGGCAGGCAGGTAGACAGAAACAATGAGGTGGGGGGGGGGGGGGGAAGCAGGCAGGTAGAGAGGTAAGAAACTATGAGGGGGGAGGCAGGGAGGTACACAGAAACAATGAGGTGGGGGGGAAGCAGGCAGGTAGACAGGTACGAAACTATGAGGGGGGAGGCAGGGAGGTACACAGAAACAATTAAGTGGGGGGTGGCAGGCAGGTAGACAGGTAAGAAAGTATGAGGGGGGAAGCAGGCAGGTAGAGAGGTACGAAACAGTAAGGGGGGAAGCAGGGAGGTAGAGAGGAACAATTAAGTGGGGGGTGGCAGGCAGGTAGACAGGTAAGAAACTATGAGGGGGGAGGCAGGCAGGTAGACAGAAACAATTAGGTGGAGGGAGGCAGGCAGGCAGGTAGAGAGGTAAGAAACTATGAGGGGGGAGGCAGGGAGGTACACAGAAACAATGAGGTGGGGGGGAAGCAGGCAGGTAGACAGGTACGAAACTATGAGGGGGGAGGCAGGGAGGTACACAGAAACAATTAAGTGGGGGGTGGCAGGCAGGTAGACAGGTAAGAAAGTATGAGGGGGGAAGCAGGCAGGTAGAGAGGTACGAAACAGTAAGGGGGGAAGCAGGGAGGTAGAGAGGAACAATTAAGTGGGGGGTGGCAGGCAGGTAGACAGGTAAGAAACTATGAGGGGGGAGGCAGGCAGGTAGACAGAAACAATGAGGTGGGGGGAAGCAGGCAGGTAGACAGGTACGAAACAATAAGGGGGCGAAGTAGGCAGGTAGACAGGTACGAAACAATAAGGGGGCGAATCAGGCAGGTAGACAGGTACGAAACAATAAGGGGGCGAATCAGGCAGGTAGACAGGGAAGAAACAGTAAGGGGGGGAAGCAGGGAGGTAGACAGGAACAATTAAGTGGGGGGTGGCAGGCAGGTAGACAGGTAAGAAACTATGAGGGGGGAGGCAGGGAGGTACACAGAGACAATGAGGTGGGGGGGGGGGAAGCAGGCAGGTAGACAGGTACGAAACAATAAGGGGGCGAATCAGGCAGGTAGACAGGTACGAAACAATAAGGGGGCGAATCAGGCAGGTAGACAGGGAAGAAACAGTAAGGGGGGAAGCAGGGAGGTAGACAGGAACAATTAAGTGGGGGGTGGCAGGCAGGTAGACAGGTAAGAAACTATGAGGGGGGAGGCAGGGAGGTAGACAGAAACAATGAGGTGGGGTGGGGGGGGGGGGCAGATAGACAGGTAAAATAAGAAGAGGGAGGGGGAGACAGGTAGACAGGTATGAAACAATAAGGGGGGGGGGGAAGGAGGCAGGTAGACAGGTAAGAAACTATGAGGGGGGCGGAGGCAGGCAGGAAGAAAGGAAAGAAAAAATGAGGTTCGGACAGGCAGGTAGACAGGCAGGAAACTATGAAGGGGGAGGCAGGTAGACAGGTAGGAAACTATGAGGGGGGAGGCAGGTAGACAGGTATGAATCGAAGGGTGGGGGAGGCAGCATTTTCATATAGGAAACCTATGAAAATGTACAGTCAGATCTCGTATCCTATCAAGTTTGAATAGATGGGATTGGGCTCTGACTGTAAACTTGAAAAGGTTTCTGAATTTATCTCACCCCTCACATTGACTAATTGGCTAACATTTATGACATAATTCCCCATTCAGTATATTTTACAAATACTCCATAGGCGTTGAGTACGAGTTCCCAATGTTAAGTCTATAAGGAAAAATACCAGGGGTGAGATAAAAGATAGAGATAGAGAAGATGAGTAGACTCTTGTTATCAACTGAGATGACATAGCACGATGTTGCCTTATAAATAATGCATACAAATGGGCATACATATCACTGATGGTTCCTATTAATGACATGCAGATTTAGAAGATAAATCCACCACCGCACACCAGACTCTGATTGGGTGTCTCGGAATGTGTCTTATCTATTTCATCTTCCACTCAAAGTACGTTCATAAGGTGAAGTATGCAGATATCTTTATGTATGGCCAGATGAAACAGGGAGTGTACAGAAACAGCTTTAAAAAGAGACAAAAAAATACACTCAATACCTCCCAAGTCATCGTGAGATATATAGGCCTATATTAAATAATGAAATAACATTTCCTTTGATGAGCAGTCACTGATATGTCCGTATAAAGAAAATAAAACGTATAGAAAAATATAAAAATAAAATAAAAGGTATAGACAAGCATAGTGCAACTGCGGACATAGTTGGTATCAACCGTGTTTACTCTTAAATCAGTTATCTAGAAGATTGTAAGATGTATTAGATATAGAAATATTTATGCTATACCTTCTAGAGGGAAAAAAAGCCCCAAAAAACTAAACCTTCTAAAGAGAATTTATATACGGTAGTCCCAGGTTCCAACGGAATCTGCAGATAATATATATCATATTATATATATGGATCTACTGCTAATGTACCTATAGTTAGCAGATAACAGTCTCTATTGAGGACACCATAGTAAGATGTGAAATCAATCGTAATAAAGATTATCTATCCATATCTTGATAACGCCTAGTCGCTCGAGGGATTTCCTGGTACACAGTTATGGCTTTAGCGTCCGCTTTGTGGTTTTACAACATTCCGTGAATATCGAAGGATATTGGAAATCTCTCATAGGAGAATTACAGGATAGAATATCCGGTCTATGGAGAGTCCTGCGCAAAAATGTGGCAGCCATTTTATAGCATTTTCATACCTTTTTGTGATGATTAACCCTTTAAGGACGGCCACCTGTGGCAGAGCTGTCACCATAAGGACGGGTGCTAGCCATAGTGTACATCTCTAAAGGACGAACATATTGAATAAAATCATGATTTGATGTTCCACCACGTGATATTATTGGTAATCAATAACATTTCACTTATTCTAGCTTACTAATATTAATTATGATGTTATACCTACATTTTCTGAAGATTTCATGGATCTTAATAAATTATTTCCTTGTCAAAAATAATTTTATAGATTTAAGAGAAATGGCCTGGGCTGGTTGACGCCTCAAGGCATTATTCGTCCTTAAAAGGTTAACAAAACATACTATGGTTATTCTGAGAGAATTGTGATTAGCAAACCATACATTCTCGGAAAATGTGTGCAACAGACTTAGTTAATTATTTGACACGGGGCCATTCATAGAATACGCAGGCCTATGCAATATGTAGACCCCCACCCATTCTCAGTCTAGCGCCTACGTACCTTATGCCGTTATGGATAGCCCCTATCCTTCATTTCATCATGGTGAACAGGCCCCTATAATTCTTAAAATACCATACCGGTATATTTCTTATCATCAAGTAGAGTTATGTGTGCATAAATTCCTATGAACCTTTTAAAATGTCAAACATGCGGGTACTGAAGGGCTTAACATATTGAAATAATTAAGCTAGAACCAATTAGGTGGAGTTTGAACTTTGATTCATTATTCATACGAGTTTAACTCTAACATTTAAGTGTTTATGAATTATACTATATTTAAAGCCTTGTAGGTTAGCTATATGTTCGGGTTTCATTTATTTTTAGTTCATAACTTCGTGAGTAGAAATACATAAACGTATCTATCAATTCCGATTCGTTATTCAATACTGACAATACTGTATAGACCTGAGTCAGGCTGAGAACGTAGTACACACAGACTAAATCAGTTCCTTTCATTCAGTCACACTAGTTAACTACAGTCCACAATGCGTCAGTGTCACAATTGCTTGTCAGTGTCATTCCATATCACTTAGATAATTCTCTGTTTTTCTGCGTTATATTCATGGGATGAAAACACACAGAGGAATATTCCACATGGGACATGTGGGAGGCCTAGAAATAGACCGATGACAGGCCTGTAAGTCAAGGTCACCTCAGAACCAATCGTTGACGGCCAACAAAGGCACACCTTCAACTGACCCACTCCCCGAGAAAGGGCACAGACTGAGTGAGACAGCATTGCCTCAGCCAAGTCAGTGTCACGTTTTTTAGTCACTGCATTATACATACGTCAACAGTGCGTCCAGATAGATAACTCTCATATACTACGACTCTTATCTTATCAGTGTGATGACGTTTCATGATAAGGTGGGTCAGTAGGTACATAAGGACAACAAAACTAGATCACGATAAACAAACCTGTATCATGGAGGCCGCCATCTTGGAATTTGGTATGCCTGTTGCGCCGTCTAGTGAGTAAAGTAGAATCAAGTGGCCGAGGTGGGACCGCCGGCGGGAGGTCGACTGAAGCTTTGCACAGTGGGGTTTTTTTTGTACTCACGAGGGGGCCAAATCCTACTAAATCCTATTGTGCCACTGCCAAAGAGTTATGGAAATCTCCACAAGGCAAGGCATATGGCGAGATCTAAGAAATAAACCGCTATATTAAAACGAATGAGTTGTATCTTTATTTTTAGTCTAGGTTTGGCCACCTTTGCCTCAGAGTCAGAATCAATTCACACAGTGATACTGATAGGGTTGTTGGTGATAATTAGAAGGAAACCCACGAGATGAGAATAACTTGGTCCGTACTCCACCAAGTTTTACTACGGAGTAATCCACGAAGCGAAGTTGAGTGAATTACGTAGCGGTCAAACGAGGTGGAGTGCAAACCAAGTTATTCTCATCGAGTGGGTTTCTGATTTTATCTCACCCCGTATAACATCATTTATTGCTGGAATAACTCGCCAAATTAGCCATTGAGTATTGGGTAATAAAGAAGAAACCAACGAGTTTTGGTCAAAGTCGTTGTTCTTCACGAGTTTGATGTGGAGTGATATGAACGAGGTGACAGCCGAGTGAATATCACGTAGCATTCAAACGAGTTGGAGAATGACTTCTTTGACCAAAACGAGTTGCATTCTGTATTTATCTCACCCCTGTACACACTAAACGAATGGACAACACACAGGATATTAACCGTGGAGAACGGACTGCAATACTTGTAGGGGCATGGAGAACGAGTTCCCAATGTTGAGCCTATGGACATTTATTCCAGGGGTGAGATAAAGTAGGCTACATTCACGCCCGTGGAGTACGAGTTCCTAACGTTAAGCCTATGGAGAAAAATACCGGGGTGAGATACGGTAACATGTAATATGGACCTACCTGAGCTGATACCATGAGAAAAAAACAATGGTTTCGAAATAAAAAGAATTCAGTTATCAAATATGAAAACTCTGCTATACATAACAAAATATCATTATGATTTAATTGTAGCCTAATGTGCACATTAAGCGTGTTGAAATCATGTTGATTGAGAAGACTTCCTTGAGCAAAGAACGTGATGTGATTTTAACTGATCTTGGTGATTTAATTAAGGCACCAAATACTCAACCATCAGGATAATCCAAATCATAATACTATGTCATCTTTCATGCTGTAAATGCATGATCATTAAAACCAGTTAACATAGCTGAAATTGATAGAGTATGAATAATAAAAAAAAATTCTTAGGAATCCCAGTAATACATCTCTTTATCTTACCCCTGGTATTTTTCCTTCATATACTTAACAATAGAAACTCGTATCCAAAGCCCAGATATTCAGGGAAATTATCCAATGGTGGATTATGTCACAAGTGTTAGCCCATTAGTCAATATGAAGGGTGGGATAAATTCAGAAACCCAATCAAGTTTAGGGTCAGAGCTCGATCCCATCTCAATTTAATCGCTACTATATGTAGGCTAATTCACGTGGCTTCAGCTTGTGAATTACTACCGGGTATGTGATTCAAACTCGATAGGATACGAGCCATGACACTAAACTTTCCTTTATAGTATATATATAATGAATTTAAATACACGTGTTAGTGATAATACACCCACAGCTATGTGTCATATATACAGTGAGGGTTATATAAAGGGTTGTCAAACACACAAAGTAGGCCTTAGATACCTCTTTGAATAATGAATGGCCAACAGGCAACAATAGCATTCAGTGAATGAATGTTTCAGTATAAAAAAGAGAGATCTTGGGCCCATTCATTAAGATATTACAATTATGTCAATATTGTATGTAGCTTTTTGTATTTTCCATTTCGAATTAACGACTCGTCGGTAGAAGCAGAATAAGCTACTAAATGAAAATGCCACAGTTTTGATAGTGTCCATTGTTCCTTTGATCATTTTGATTTAAGTGGGTGTAGGATCATAACATATCATAGGAAGCAGGCGCCACCATACAATTAAATAAAAGGTCTAAATTATACAAAAGGTTTCCTCTATGGCCAGTGCTTTTTTTTTTTTAACCTGCTATGCTCTAATTGCATTGTATACTTCTATGAATTGTTACTCCGAGGCCATCCATATAGTAGGCATAGGGAGCTAAAGTGAACCCACTGCAGCCACAGATAGCCGTTCACAAAATACCATTTCCGGATATATGCGCTCAGTACTTTGACTATGTAGGTTCGAGATTATATGTCTCATTCTCCAATCTTTTAGATCCATATTTTTGATAAACTTAACAACTGTCATCGTAGCTTCGAGACAGAGTTATTCAGAGACGATAGTAATAAACTACACTCCAAAAGTAACAAAAGAGACCAAAAACAAAATTCTAGCCTAAAACACCCATGTTTAGCACTAAGCCTCGTTCTTACCGGAAATGGGGTTTTGTAAACGGGTATCTGTGGTTTCAGTGGGTTCACTTTGGCTCCCTATAAATACTGAAACTTCCTCCATCTACGCATTTAGTTAAAGATGGGACGCAGAATTTCCCAAATTATGTACTCCCCACCCCTCTTCCGTATTTTATGGATGGCCCCACCATACGGGTGTGTGTGTGTAGGTGTGTGTGTGAAGTGGGGGCACATTTAATATTTGTATTTCTGGGGTGGGTGGGGGGTGGGGGCTTTTTGTTTCTTTTGTTATTTCCTTGCATTTTCCACTGACTACTGCAGTTAACAGGATAATTAAGGTCAATAAAGATAAGATTGCTGATATGAATGTGTACAGCACACTCTGGTATTGACATACTGCCCATAGAACCTAAACTGTCCAAACTTTCGGCCTCCGCTCACAGGTTTACGGTTCGCAGGTATCACCCGTTCAAGCTACCGCATCCCTGACTGTTTCCATTGATGTGGAGGCTAGGAGCACTCAACAGGCGATGTATAGGCCTACCCAAGTTGGCCAGCTGTGTATTCCAGCAGGCAAAAGCTTAATTTAATCAGCTTTTGCTGGCAATCCTATGCAGGCGGAACAGTATCATTTGTTTTGGAGATTCCCGCATAAATTTATCCCAGCCTATACTGGCCGGCTCAGTGGAGGAGCAGGGTTTCTGCCAATATATGGTCATTTCAGCCAGGTGGCGCTTCACAGGTTACCGGCGGCCCTTCCCCGATTGGTAGCGGCAGTGAGATTCTACACCTGGGACCTGTTTCACTAGTCTCGTGACATGTCTGTGACACCATACAGACATTGGGTCTGTCTAGTTTCGTGACACCACAAGTAGCTACCCTTAGGAAATACAGACCCCAAACA
Organism: Alentia gelatinosa; assembly: GCA_950022655.1. Taxonomy (NCBI): domain Eukaryota; kingdom Metazoa; phylum Annelida; class Polychaeta; order Phyllodocida; family Polynoidae; genus Alentia; species Alentia gelatinosa. Next base: position 57,097,239 of record OX465584.1, on the reverse strand, counting down.
TAAGAATTAGACAAATCTAGACACATCATGGACCTGTTTCACTAGTTCTGTGACAAAAGTGTTAGACAGATATGAAAAGCGGCACCAACAGTGCAAGCAAGAACGGACAAAACGAAGTCTAATGTCTAGTTCTTATGAAACCGGACACACCATCTAGACGCCATCTAGACATGTCACTGTCTATTGAAACAGGTCCCTGGCCGTAGCCTGTCACTGCCAGCCTGGAGCTGGGCACAGCCAGGGGAACATTTCACACTCTTCCACCGAGCCGGTAGTCACTGGCGACCCCTATACGGGCCGTGGCGATGGCTAGCGCCGGGTCGGTGGAATAGGCCCTTAATGGATTTGTAGAACTATTTTGAATTATTCTGAAATTTTGATGCTACTTTAAATAGACAATAATCGAGTGTATTACGATGTCAACCGCGAGTGGTTTACAGAGCCGCCTGTCTACAAAATCATCATTTGTTGTATTTATCATCCATCTTTTCAAACAAATTAAACCCAGTAATTGCCATATCAACAGGTATAACAATAGGAACTATTTCTTTGCTCTATAGCAAAAGGGACTATTTTCCCCGTACACCATGGTTTTGAGGCCGTATACCACAGGTTTGAATCCGTATACCACAGTTATGGTATCTGACAGGTTTTATACAATGAGTAGTGGTTTACTGAGTCCCCATATATTTTCAATGGGGCCTTTGTATACGATGGATAATAATGTCCATGAAAGGGGTGAGATAAACCCAGAACCATACTCAAATCGTGAAATAAACAATACTGCACTCATCGCTGTAATCGTCACTTGGCTTTGCCTCAATGATGACTACAGGTAATCCAAACTCGTGGAGTATTGCGTATTCATACGATTCTTGGCTCTTGCATGCGCTCAGATTTCTTGACCACCACAGAACATTATTCCTCTCTCTTGTGACTGGGCAAACTTTATTTTCACGAATGTAGAGAGCAGGTTTAGCTAACGGTGTAGGTTACATGATACGATTACGAACCACTTAAGTATACGCTACAACTACAAAGTTTTGTGATTAAATAATGCATTGTTACAACAATTATATGGGAGGTCGGTGCGGAACGAGTTAGCTAACATCGGGACGTTAGGGCCCGCCTAAAGCTAACCTAGGGTTAGGGTAAGGGTTAGGATAGGGTTAGAGATAGGGACAGGGATAGGGATAGGGATAGGGTTAGGAATAGGGATAGGGTTAGGGATAGGGTTAAGGATAGGGTTAGGATAAGGGTTAGGGTTAGGGATAGGGTTAGGGTTAGGGATAGGGATAGGATTAGGGATAGGGTTAACCCTTGGGCGCCGGGTGATGCCTAAAGGCATCGCCGCCCGTGGCCGGATGATGCCTTAAGGCATCGCCGTGTGTGGCCGGATGATGCCTTAAGGCATCATTTTCTAAGACTTACAAAATCATAGTTTATGTGTAATAACTTTGTAAATAATTGATCAATAATGATGAAATTTTCACAGGATGTTGGTATAACATTAACCTAACGATTTTGAAATACTCATAAAATAATATTAAAGACCACGTGTTTTATCACGTGATCAAAAGTGAAATTATCATAATTGGCCTGAAAAGACCCCGTCCCCTGGCGGTATATACTAAAACCCTACCCGGCCTTACCGACATTGCTTTGTCAGAGGTGCCCGGCGTGAAAGGGTTAAGGATAAGGGTTAGGGTTAGGGATAGGGTTACTTACTTATACTTGCTACTAAATATATTATTTATTCACAGTTGAGATGTTTGAGTATGGAAGATTTAAAACGGGTCGAGTTTTTTACGGGTCGAGTTTTTTACGGGTCGAGTTCTCCAGTTTTCAAACATTAAACAATTGTGCAAAATTAGGTGGGCCCTAACATCTCCCTCCCGGCACCATAGGTGTGACCGCGGCATCGCGGTGCAACCGAGGCGCGACTATGGCTTTCACACCATGGTGTGGGGTGGGCCCTAACGTCCCGAGTTTAAGGTGGTGGGCCCTAACGTCCTGCAACCTTTTGGGACGAGTTCTCCATTTTCCCATGGACACAACCACTCATACTCCCCCACTTCCACAACCATCGACAGACGAGGCACACACAAACAGACACATGATATAATTGAGCGTGTGTTTCCTTGAAATATAATAATGTATATTTATAAGCGTAGGGTTCCAAACTCGACTTGCTTGATTATGGACATAATAAAGAAATAAAACTACTTTGCAACATTTGGACTTCCCCTAACGCCTGACATGCCTAGGAATCAGTGACGGAGGTGGAGTGTAGGGGGAGGGGTAAGGGAAGTGGTGATAGCACAGGCGCAGGGTTAGGATACAGGGACTGAGGCCAGTCTAGGTACCACCATAAAACCTGTAATGTCAGTAGCATTCTGTGTGCCCACGAAAGAAGGGAGCACACAAACACTTTGTGAGAAGTAGATAAAGTGGGCCTTCTGTGTCACCAAAGTCGCCGTGTCGTGCCGAGTTCTTGCGTGTCTCTGTTGTATCTGAAGTCTTTGAATCTCAGTGCCTGTCTCTGATAGACACTCCGTACCCCGCCACCACCAATTACGCCTCTTCCTGTATTGTCCTTCTGGCTTTTGTTGTCCTAAACACAGTTCTTGATCGCAAGCCAAAGATCAAGACGTCCAAACCACGGCTAGGATGGCTGACATGCACAATGCACATTGGCGGCGCGGGTCACAGAGAAAAAACACAGGATGGTAGAGTAATTGTTAAATTGCTCTTGTTATATCAGTCAAAGTATGGTCTTGGTTAGAGCTACTCTTTGTCCTTAGACGGCAAGGCTTAGAACGCGCATGTCAGCTTGGAGAAGAGGGGAGTGTCACAGGTATGGGTTAATGTGAGCATGAGGGGTTGGGGAGAGATCAGAACATTAACAGGCAGTCCTGGCATCACATGGAAGGTTAAAAGAGGGACACCTTTAGAAACGGCAAATTGACTCCACCCAAGGTGCACAACTTTCTAATGAACGGCTTCCATCTCAAATCTCCCCCGAGGAACTTTGCCACACTATGCCTTAATCTATGTTTCGGTGGAAGGAGATTAATCGCTGCTTTGATTTAAGAATTTCATCAGATGCGCCAACGAGGGCGGACAATAAATGGCAGATTTGGGCGACAGAGGCCGACTGTCTCCCAAATGAGAAGATACTAGGTGTGTGGCTTTCATGGAAAAACACTAGGAAACAGCGGTGAATAAATGCGTCGTAAAACTCTGTAGGAGGCATTGATGTATAAAATAGATAAGAGCCAGGCAGACAAAGAGAGAAGGGAAGCCAGGGAATGTAGTGTGACGCGAATGGGCGTCAGGGATTAGGGCTTTGTAAAGACTCTGACTGACAGAAGGAGCGAAGAGCTCCCTCGCCGAGACACTCCGGAAACAGTTGCCGCTGTCCCAGCATCCCCTGCCCAAAATGGCGCGGTCCATGGAGCCAACAGGAGCTGCCATTCATTACGGCGCCGGGTCACGTGAGGGATTAAGAACGCCGCTTTATGACGCATGCGCATAAAACCCGGAAATGAGTTACCAGAGGGTACTTGGCAGAAGCCATGTTTCTTTCCCCATACCAGATTCATTGGTTTTGTTTTGGTAGTCAGTTCGTGATGTGATCGCCAATTGAATAACGAAAGATGTCAGGAAAGCCCTCACAGAATATATCTGAATACATATGTGACAAGACCTAGCAATTTCTTTGTATTTATCCTACCCCTAATATAAAATCCCATAAGCTTAAAATTGAGTTTCCGTATGCCACGCTGACTGGAATACGTAGTTTTTATGCCACTAGTGGCATACAGAATTGTTATCACGTAATATTCCAAAATCGAGGAGATGGGGTAGGATAAAATCAAAACCTAATTCATTTTAATCGTGGCCACCGCATTCCACTCCTGAAGTTTTGGCTCCGGACTCCACTCAGCTTCGCCTCGTGAAATCACTATGCCAAACTCCAGTCGTGGCACATGGTGGCCAAGATTAAAACTCATCCAGTTTTACGATAGCATGTAGAATACACATCACATTCACCAATGTGGAGGACTAAAATTTCACTATTAGTATGTAAAGTGTGAACATCTGATATTAGCAATTTTATAACTATCTATATATATATTTATATACAGTAGAAACCTGCGTAAGCGAATACCCTCCGTTCCGGGCCAAAGTGGCCGCTTACGCGGGGTGTCTAAAAGAGAGAACCGTTCCGAGCAATGGTGTCCTTTAGGCGGGGTTCTACTGTATATATATACAGTAGAATCCCGCCTAACAGACACCCCGCGTAAGCGGACACCCCCGTTGAGAATAATATACCATGGCATTGTCAAAGCAATATGATTGCCATTACAATGTGGTTTTGCTCTTTGTCACTGTAATTACCGAATGATATGAATAATGACCTCTTTCAGATCAATTCATGGGTCTTTATCGGTGTCTAATCGCAGAAACGTGGTCAACTGCCTCGATATAAGGTGGCCTTCCGAAGCAATTTTGATTTTTTATCGGGAGATGCATCGTAGAGCATATCGGAGCCATATCGTAGTAGGTGGACGCCCGGCCTAATAGTGTTTGAAAACATTCCGTTGCCTGGTTCAGTGTAGCATCTGTGTATACTACTTAACTGTCACCACCCTCTATAGTGACCAGTGTGTCCACTGGAGTGAATAGGCCTTTTTCCATAGCATGTTATCTACGTAGTTACGCAATGCTTGCTGCCAAACATACCCCTGGTAACATATACTTTAGCATTGGATCATTGAATGTATGAAAGTAATACATTTATAATACCCATGTACATCAAAATGATGGCACTGTATTCTATGGTATTCCAGCTCCAATTTGGTATATCATACATGTATATCAACTGAATAATACTTTAGATGTAGCTTAGATAACACAGGTATAACCAAATTATATACACAATACATAGGCAGGCCTAGCTATAATATGCTAACCTTTCTCAAAGTTAAAACCAAGATAATTATCAACTGTAAAGTTTAGACAGCTCAGACTCGTTGATACAATAACCTAGTTTGTTCCAGCAATTTAATCTGCCCAAAACAACACTCCTGCAATCACACCCACCGTTCACACTTTAGGTGTGATTGTTGTATGTCTCTATATGAATACCGCCGGACTCGCGGTGTTTCTTCGAGCGGCCGCGTAACTAGAGAGTGGGACGTTAGGCGGCGCTGAACGGCAACACCTGTATTGTCCACCCCAACCACGATCACATGCTATAAATAGTACATGCCCCTGGTTCACCGGAGTGCCACCAGGAGGCGTGAGAATGGTTTATAAATCTGAGGTAGATTGGCCGCCGCCTCTGTCTCCAGACTGGTTCCTTGTCCAAATGAAATATGGGACAGGTAACGCCAGGCTAGTTGCGACTTTGAACTTAGGTTGGTTCCCTGGTTATTTGCAGTGGCAAGGATAACTAGCATAACTCCCACTCTCCCAGCAGATCTTTTGCAACACTAGTGCTTACAAGCGGCCGCGGACTCTAGTATAGCCCTTTGTAGCCAGATTTCGCCACGCCCTCTAGCAGGTAAACCAATGGAAACATGGAGGCGTTACCTACAATTCACAAATAAATGGCGTTACCTGGCCTATAATGTGAGTGAACATATATGCCAAGTTTCCAGGCTAGAGGTTGGTTAGGTCCAATCGCTTTCTGGCCAGAGAGCTCAATCCAAATATCTTGAAGCAGAGCACACTTTTGGGACATTGTAGAATATTAACTATGAATACTCACTAAAAAACATTATTAACTTAGTCTTAGCTAATTGATAACAAAATCTAACTTCATGGTCTCTTTATCAAAAGACACCAAAAACTAAAATAATAATATGTGTAAGGGGCATCGAGAGTTCTACAATCTCCAATCATGATTAAAGATCTGATGGGAGTATTTGCTATATAAATCACTCTTCTAACAGAGGTTCTGATTCTGGTAGTAAGAACATCAGCTAGGAGAGTGCCGGTCTCGGTGACTGCAGAACGGACCCCACCAGAGCTAACGTCAGGGTGTTCTGTTGGACTTAACTAGTATATCTGAGGCTGTGTTATTAGTATCAGGAAGATTATTACATACCTATAGCCGAACGTCTGTGAAATACTACCCGCTGCTACGGGTGCAGTATAAATAATGTTCGGGCGCACTGCGCCCGTATTAAATATTCGGGCGCACTGTGACTATCGGGTCAGTTAGTACATAAAATAAGTATATAAAATTGCGTATTTTTTAATGTCTAGGTATGTAATAACAAGAAAACGTAGTGACTGAGCCTGTAGGGATGCCATTCTCGGCCTTTTGATGCCATAAACACGTCCCTCCGCCTGCGGCGTCGGGACGTATTTATGGCATCAAAAGACCTCGAACGGGCATCCCTTCAGGCTCAGTAACCACGTTTTCTCTTACTACATCAATATATCTAACATAAAATTGGTGTGTTTATCTCAGGAAAAATAGTGGATAATTTCTCAAAGGAAATGCTGAACATCGATAGGGAATAAATGAACTGTTTAGTTCAGAAATTGACGCTATAATTGATTTCCGTATTTTCTAAATATCAAGAGGTCCCCATTGAATATGTATGGTGCAAAAGTAAACCAATACTCATTGCTTCTAAGCTGTCAGAACCAATAATCTTTGATTACGGTTTTGAAATCCTTGGATTAAAGGCCTCATTGCCATTGAATATGGGAGAATACTTAAGAAAAGACTAACAAGTTTTGGTTAAAGTCATCTTTCTCCATGAATTTAATGCGAAGCGATATTAACAAGGTGAATCCAAGTGAATATCGTCAAGCATTCAAACGAGTTGGAGAACAAAGATTTTGGGCCAAAACGAGTTGCTTTTTGTATTCATCTCATCCCTGTACACGCTAAAAGAATAGACGATACACATGATATAAACCATGAAGAATGGACTGCAATATTCGTAGGGGAATGGAGAACAAGTTCCCAATGTTAAGCCAATGGGACAAAAGTACCAGGATTGAGATAAACTCGCAGACAGATTTGTAGTCCCTTTGTGCATGAAGAGTAAAATATGTTCCTCTCTGATAGACCCATTAATATGGCAATTCCTAATTTTAACTTATTTGTGAAAATGGATACAAATACAACAAACGATAGTTTTGTGGACAGATTGGTAAAATTAATTTTCGAAATCTACACCCCAAAATTGACCTAAAAATGTTTCTTACCAAATTTTACTCAAAAATGCCTCTAGAAAGTTTTTTAAGCACTTTTTTGGCAATATGATTCCAGTCTAAGACAGCTGTTTAAATCATTTGAGGTTGAGGTCGTAATACAGTTGATGATGCTCATGTATCACTACAAGTCAACCTCTCACTACCACCAGTACTTCAGCTCTTCCCCGACAAGCATGTGTCGAGACTTGTTCTTCAAATACCCCACCCACAAAACCAAAAAAAATTCTCGAAAAAAATGCATGAAATCTGCTCGCTAAACTCAAGTGCGTTTAGCTTTCTGACATGAGTAATGATATGGCCTCGCTTCGTATACATGTATTGAAACCTAAGTGTATTATTGTATCAAAATATGTATTTCAAAACAATTGTATCGGAGATTCCTTGATAGATGCCATCTATGGTTCTCAATGGAATATCAGTGCATGACATTGAGAGCGCTTCACTGTGTTTATACATGTCACAGTGGCGCTATGATCCCTGGCCATGATTGGCTTTGGGTCGTCAGGATGTCAGATATAACTGATTAGAATGTGACACAACTGATGAGACTGAATCACTGCGACTGACACCGGTTCACAGCGACAGATATAAATGTACCTCCACTACCGGAGATCGCTTGGTGCAGTTTTATTGTCGAGTCATTGGCGGTCAGATTGTCCTTCGGCTATCTGTGAGCAGACGACAATTTGTCAGAATCACGATCTAGGGATTGTCAGAGATTTGTACTGTAAGCAAATTGAATGTTATACATCTTACTCAGTTATTGATCCAAATAAAGTAGAGAACCTACAGTAACTTGGTGCCATTTAAGTCTAGCCAACGTCATGTGTACACAAATTATTTAATCTGATGAAAAGCTGATGTGGAATTTAGAAAATGAGGTATTTATATAGAACGTCCTGACCATGCTGTACAAGTCACAGAATGAGATGGAAATTTACGGTTTGTACGGAACGAGGCATTTATGCCGAGTTCCGTACAAACCGTAAATTATCATCGAGTTATGTGACTTGTACAAGCATGGTTGGACGTTATATATTTACTATATACCCAAATTAAAAAAAAAAATCATTAATTTAACTTTTAACAACCGATATGTTAATAAACGTGTTTGGCAAGGTGGTCTGTATTTTCCTGTACAGACCAGTGGTCCGTACAGTAGTTTTACGTTATATGTCAAAACGGTACGTATTTACAGTAAATACGGCATGGGTATATAGTAATGTATGGGATGGAAAATGAAGTATCGTGTAGCCCTGTGTTGTTCCTGTGAATCATATCTTGTACGTCATTTCGTATGTCATGTAAGTCATTTTGCATAGCAGCAGGAGAGTTTCAACAATTGTACAAGAATATAATAAATGGCATAACTATTGAATACCTAGAAAGTCATATGACCTACGCAGCTGTGATATAAATCTCTTTAGATATGAATGTTTTTTCTGTGGAATGCACTGTGTTATTCTTAAAGGCATATCGGACAATTTATCTTGCTGTGTGTGCCTCAAACCAAGTAGTTTTGTTCTATGTAGGCTCTAAAAGCAGAATTATCCCATAAGAAATATTCATAAATTAACAAATCGATAATGAAACCTAGCTTTATGTTCACTATATACTTTTGAAATATAAACGGAAGGAAATAATAAAACGTTAAATTAGGTACGAGAGTACAAAATGATACCACACTCTCCAAGAAGTACAGACAATCTGATAACAGATACTTTCAGCTATTGGTTCAAAGCGGCCACGGATTCAACCCGACCAGAGCTAACGTAGTGTAGCTCTGACGGCCAGTGTACTTTACCGCGCGATATTTCCTATTTAGAGTTTACATAAGACAAAATCACATCGTTGGAGGCGCACACCTAAAATACTCGGAACAGAGTGGAGACAGAGGTGGAGGCCAATCTACATGTACTTTACAGGGCGATAAGCCGATATTTCGCCGTCTGCCCGGAAGATGTCGCCTCTGAGGCGTCGTCTGCTCATTGTGACGTGTAATCAGCACAGACCAGCGTCTCAGGGCGATAATACGTGAACTACTCTGCTCATCTATACACAGGTGGATAGAACAGGTCTGTGTTCTAAACCACCCGAGTACAAATACATCCAGCTTTTCCTATTTGCATCTCCATCTCTCATGAAATTCCCCCTCACCACAAACAACAAAGAACCAGGGGCCCGTTGAATAATCTAGGATCTTACATAAAGACACTTTTCTGTACCTTGTGCTAGGGTTATCGTTTAATGGTATTTTATAGAGGAAACCCATGAAAGTTTAGGGTCAGAGCTTGTATCCCATCGAGTTTGAATCGCTACATAATTCACGCGGCTTCGCCTTGTGAATTACTACGCGATTCAAACGAGATGGGATCGAGCTCTGACCCTTAACTGTCATGGGTTTCTGAATTTATCTCACCCTTTACATTGACTAATGGGCTAACATTTGTGACTTAATCCCCCATTGGATATTTTTCCTAAATATCTCATGGGCGTTAGATACGAGTTCCCAATGTTAAGTTAATGTTGAGAAAAAATATCTGGGGTGAGATAAAAGTTGGTATCAGCCGTCCATAAGTGTTGGATAAACTTGACCCACATCGTCCCTGGCTGTCCATGCATACAGAAAAGGGTCTACATGTACGAGCCTAGATTATTCAACGGGCCTCTCGTTTGGCGGAGACGATGCATGAATTCAACTTACTTTCTTTTGTTCAGTATGTCTTTCTATGTCTGTATTGTGTTTTTTCCCCCCGTTTTCTGAGTATTTGTTTGCATATACATGTTTGTTTATCTTATAGCGGTATATGTTACAGGTATAAATGTTTGGGAACGCTACTTGGAACATGGATGCTATTATTATATACCTGTGTGCGAATTTCTATGAAATACTGCCCGCTGATAGGGGTGCAGTAATAATAATGTTCGTGCCCGCTGTGAGAGTGACTTAATAAGTCATTAAAATGTCGTTTTTTCATGATTTAAGGTTTATAATAATAAGCAAACGTCCTGACTGTAGACGAAACAATTCTCGTTCTCGGTCAGTTGTCGATATCATACTGCCTTCCGCCTATGGCGTCAGGCAGTATGATATCGACAACTACTTGGAACATCGTTACTATATCGCTACTTGGAACAGTCCGTGAAAGTATATGTATAAGGTCTTATTTATTACTTAAAACGTCTAGTATAGTAGGGGTCGAATGACAAAATCACCGTTGCACCTCGAATAACTTCCCTAGAAACCACCTGGATACCAAGGATACCATAGACATCGCTGTGTTTATCCTACACCTAATATAAAATCCCATAGGCTTAACATTGGGTTTCCGTATGCCACGCTGACTGGCGTACAGAGTTTTATATGCCACTAGTGGCATACAGCATTGTTATCACGTAATATTCCAAAATCGAGGAGATAGGGTAGGATAAAATCAAAACCTGATTCGTTTTAATCATGGCCACCGCATTCCACTCCTGAAGTTTTGGCTCCGGACTTCACTCGGCTTCGCCTCATGAAATCACTTTGCCAAACTCCAGTCTTGGACAAGATTAAACCTCATCCAGTTTTACGATAATACCGTGCACACAGTAGGCCTACTCATTGATAACACAATATGTGGAAGTTACCACAGTGACTGAATATTACAAACAACACGTGGTTAATTGATCTATATAAATATAATACATTATAGTGTTACACATATATACCCCAATTTGATCTGCGGGAAATATAAGATAACACAATAAGTGCAAAAAGAAGAAACTGTAGAACCATGATGCTTTATGATAACACTGTAATCATTGAAAACAGAGGGTAAAAGATTGTGCCTCTGATTGATAAAACAGCAATGGGTTACAATTAAGAGAACTGAAGCCTTCACTTTCGGCGCGTGGTGATGGGTGTCGATGTGGGGATCATCCATAAAGTATATTCGCAGAATTTCTAAATTTTGGACCCCACCACCCCCTCCCAATCTTGTAAGCAATAGAACAAAGAAGGAGCATACGCAAAATTTTCCAAATGTTTTACCCCCCCCCCCCGTACGTACATACTTTATGGATTTAAGAGGAAATCAACAACTTTTGGTCAAAGTTGTCGTTCTCCACGAGTTTTTTTTGTTTCTTTTTAGACTTTTATTTACCCTGGAGTAATGCCATAGGTGCCGTCAGGGACCTATCTTCCTGGTGCTCCATCTTGGGTTCAGAGCCATCTACATGTCTACAGAGTGGCGGTTGTTTTCGGGATATAATGGTAACATATTTATATGTACAATAAGGCCCGGCGTCCACCTACTACGATATGGCACCGATATGGTCTACGATGCACCTCCCGATAAAAAATCAAAATCGCGTCGGAAGGTTACCTGATATCGAGGCAGCTGACCACGTTTCTGCGATTAGACACCGATAAAAAACCCATACAACGTATGGTGATTGGCTTGTCTAGACATATGTCTACGATTTTGCACCTTCCCGATATGGCACCGATTTTGACATTTTGTATCGGTGCCATATCGGGAGGTCTACGATTCTATCGCAGTAGGTGGACGCTGGGCCTAAGAAAACTACGTAGTTTGGTAACATTTCCAAATTACAAATGTCTGATGCCATTTTGGTAGTTTGAATATCATTACATATACCCCAAATTGATCCGTGGGGAATATAATATAACACAATTAATAAAATACATACGCAGAATTTCTAAAGATTTGGACCCCACCACATCTCCTCCCAGTATTGTATGCAATAAAAGAAGGAGCATACGCAAAATTTCCAAATTTTGTTTACCCCCCCCCCTCTCAGTGCGTACGTACTTTATAGATAGCCCCCGGTGGGTAGCATTCTCCGATCCGGCTTGACACTTTCGGTTCAAAATACCCTCCAAATCATGCAAATTCACCTGACAACGGAGCGATCCGCCATCTTGCCTGGTGAATACAAAGCGCTGTCAGAGTCTAAAATGGCGAAAAACTGTATAAATCGACCTTCTCTTGTGCATTTTGTACATGTTATTGTTAAAACGGGATTCTTTATATTATTCAGACATAATTTAAATATGCCAACTCGAAGAAAATCGCTTGTTTCGACGACTTGTTGACATCGCGTTTATAGTTTAAACTGGGGTTATCACATAATCATTTGGTCTGAAATTGCGAGGGGAGTCTGATTTTGTCAGGAGAAATTCTTCAGAAGTACTTAAAACATCCTCACATTTTAAAAAGTAACAGAAATGGACGTCCAAACGGCCCATAGGCTTAGCACTGCGGAGGTGTGTCTCCAAAATGGCCGCCAAGGCGGTTCGTAGCGCCACCTACTTCCAGGCCGGATCGGAGAATACAAAGGGACACACCCTGCCGTGCGGATCCCCCTACCCCCCCGCCCCCGTCCCCGGGCCGTACACGGAGGGTGGCCGGGGCACGTCCGCCCCTCTCCCCGCCCCCCTACATTATGGATGCGGTAAGGGATCCCGTCTCCCGACGTTATGATCACTCCCAGCCGCGTCACGGGTGTTTATGGTCGCCATAAGACAGTGTCAGGCTTAGGCCAGGCTTAGGCCTGTGTCCTAGGCCGGCTGACCTCAGAGCAGGGGGACGGTTGGTTGGTGCCCGTTGTTATCGCATTGACATGCATGCCGCTAGTGGTAATAGAGCACGGGTATCGCGCGGAATAGGCTTTTTGTATTAATTGCCGGCACGGATGTCGTAGTAGCCATAGATGATATTGAAGTATCTGTCAGGGTCACGGGTTAAGAGGCATTATTTCCTATTATTATGGTGGACTGTGCCTCTGGACCAGTGACGGTCCAGAATAAGGGATTGGCTCCATGGCTGAGCTGAAGCGTGGGGTATAAATAATCTTTGTCATGTGTGAACTGTGATCTTTTAAATGCTCTACCCTCTGCTTTTTGTCATAAATCGAATACGACCTTGAGTTCATCTCACTCATGTTCCAAGTGTAGCCATAGGAAGAACATTACAAAAATACTCAAAAATCACCCAGGTAATGTGAGAATACTACGCTATGGTCATGGCGGAGTGAATATGAAATGATATCTTTGGCGTTTGACCAATCAGCGGCCAGGATTTGAGAGAGAAGACAAGACATCAGCATAGAGATTTAAACGTCCCTAACTTGATTCGCGAAGTAATTTGAACTATTCTGACATTGCAATGCTATTCTATTGTCAGTGAAAGGGGTGAGATGAATCCAGAACTGAACTCTAATTGTAAAATAAACTTAATTGTAAAATAGACAATACTCCACTCGTTTGGATGTGCAATAATTGTCACTAGGCTTTGCCTCGATGATGATTGCGGCCCATCCAAACTCATGGAGTATTGTTTATTTATACGATTCTCGAATCGTAAAATAAACAATACTCCACTCGTTTGGATACACCGTAATCATCACTCGACTTTGCCTCGATGACGATTGCGGAGCATCCAAACTCATGGAGTATTGTTTATTCATATGATTCACGATGCAGTTCTATGTAATCATTTTACCTGTATCTATCACCACGTAAGGCTTTCAGTATACTTTCTGCAATCCAAAGTCACGGGTTCAGTTACAAAGCCAGATATATTGGTCCTGCTATTTATTATACAAAACAATCCCACAATACCTTAAATATGTATCGTCATTCACGTCGCAGCAACAGTCTCTCATGTAAATTACCTTTATTAGACAGGATGCCTGTCGTCTCCGGAATGCCAAGGTAATTAAGGAGTTGGTGGCATCTCGGGGCCGACCTGCTGCCAGCTACGCCTTAATGAAGCGATAAGAATGAAGTCAACTCGCCCGCTGTCCGCCGGGCGAGTAAGAATGTTTATGGGCCAGCTCTTATCAACCTCTTTCAGGCTAGCCACAAAATGGCGGCGATATGCAGCCCGCCACACACACAGAGGCATATGTTCATGGGCGAGGAAAGAAAGAAAAAAAGAGGCGCCCATTGGAGGGCAAAAGGCTTTAGCATGGTCTGGAAAGACGACAGGGGCGTCTTTGGCTTTGGTGGGCTGACTTTGCCTTGGTGCTGTTATTGAAAAGGCCACTGCCCGAGTTTGAATACGCTTGGTAGTCACTGAGGAAGAAAGACAGACGGCTGTGGGTAGACTTGCTCAAGTCGTTGATAATGAACTTTCATTACATGAATAAACACACTAAGAATAAAGTTAATTAAAGTATACATCCTTCTCTGACTGGCCCATGAATCAAAGACTTGTCCACTATGAACAATATCTCCTGTATATGGTCCGAAGCCACTCGCTGTAACCATATACTTCGTCCTACCACTCCCCCTCCCCTCCTCCAGTTCGCTGGCCGCCTGTGTTGTCATAGCAATAAATTTCGCCTGGTCCTGACTGTGACCAGATTGAGATCAAAGTGAGAGGGTATCAATCTCCCAGCAGATATCTTGACCATAGCCAGGATATCTGTAGCGAGAATGTAGGGAATACTGGAGCTAAACAGCGCCAGAAATCTAACACCATTACCAATTGTACCCGTCCCTGTATCCCGGCGAGGAGGGTAGCTATAGGATACAGGGACTGGAGCCAGTATCCCAGCGAGGAGGCTAGACATAGGATGCAGGCACTGGAGCCAGTATCCCAGCGAGGAGTTTAGCCATAGGATGCAGGGACTGGAGCCAGTATCTCATCGAGGAGGGTAGCCATAGGATGCAGGGACTGGAGCCAGTATCTCAGCGAGGAGGGTAGCCATAGGATGCAGGGACTGGAGCCAGTAAACCAGCGAGGAGTTTAGCCATAGGATGCAGGGACTGGAGCCAGTATCTCATCGAGGAGGGTAGCCATAGGATGCAGGCACTGGAGCCAGTATCTCAGCGAGGAGGGTAGCCATAGGATGCAGGTACTGGAGCCAGTAAACCAGCGAGGATGGTAGCCATAGGGTGCAGGGACTGGAGCCAGTAAACCAGCGAGGAGGGTAGCCATAAGATGCAGGGACTGGAGCCAGTATCCCAGTAAGGAGGGTAGCCATAGGATGCAGGGACTGGAGCCAGGGGGTTGTTTCATAATCTAGGATCATACATGAAGAACCTTTTCTGAACCTCGTACAAGGGTTATTGTCTCATAATATTTAAGTCTGTTGTCTAAAACAATATTGGCCGTCCATAAGGTCGTCCATAAGTGTTGTATGAAATTGACCCTCATCGTCCCTGGGTCTCTATGGCGTACAGAAAATGGTCTACATGTACGATCCTGGATTCTGAAACGGGCCCCAGGCTGCAGTATCTCAGCGAGGAGGGTAGCCACAGGATGCAGGGACTGGAGCCAGTCTAGGCTGTGGGTAGCGGAGTGGTGGTGGCGGAGGCGGTGGCAGAGGACAGGGGGCTGCCTCTTGTTTGTGATGATTGATCTCAGCCTCTATCAGTAATGTTGGGGATCAGAAGAGGGTAAGGTGGGAGTTTCGGGGGTTGGCCTTTTGTAGAAGCATCGGGCATGTTTTATAGCAAAGGCAGGTGATGCCATGGCAATGCATTCGGCTCCAACAAGCACCGCTTCCAAACCTTTTCAAACTTTCTCCATACAAAAGTCGTCTGCTTTGCCTCCATTTTTGACGTCATAGTCAGGTGGAAGTTTGTATGAATAATTATTGTTCGCCGATAATGAAATATGTATATGTACGTGAATAAACATTGACTGATGTGGTCTATGTAACCAGTGTCATTCTAATTTGCGCACGTTGCGGACAACTTGATTATCGCGACTTGATTTATTGATAAATTAAAAAAACGCGCGGGGCAGGTGCAGAGGTTGACTACTGTGAATACTTCCAGGACGGCGCTGTGGACTTTTCACGTTAGAACTTGAAACCACAATGCCATTCACGACATTATCTCACCCCGGTATTTTTCTCCATAGGCTTAACGTTAGGAACTCGTACTCCACGGCCGTGAGGTTCGTGTACCCAATACTCAATGGCTAATTTGGTGATTCATTTCATCAATAAATAATGTTATACGGAGTGAGATAAAATCAGAAACCCACTCGATGAAAATAACTTGGTCCACACTCCACCGAGTTTGACCACAGAGTAATTCAATCAGCTTCGCTTCGTGAATTACTCTGCAGTCAAACTCGGTGGAGTACGGACCAAGCTATTTTCATCTTGTGGGTTTCCTTCTAATTAACCACCGTTGAACACAACTTAACATGTGAACAGTCTTGAAATGTGTTCTTCTGCCATTATACAATAGAGAGCTTGATATTACCTAGTATGATTGTAAATGATATGCTCCTAAGCTAGCTAACCGAGGAGGGATGAATGTATGTATAATAAATACACAATATTGACTGGTTTCAGATACAAGCGGCCGTATGCTCCGAGGAGTTGATGCGCAGTAATATCCGAGCGTATGCAAGGATATTGCGCAGAGGCAACTCCGAAGAGCATACGACTGCTTTTATCTGAAACCAGTTTATGTTGTATTTATTACCCACCTTTTCCTGACAATTGGCATACTGATATTAATTAATATGGGTGCGCACTATTTTTCGTATGCACTATTTTTCCGTATGCGCCGGCTTTTGCAACCCGGAGCATACAACATACCGTGCGTCGGTCTCGAAAAAGCGGTGAGGGTAGTCGTTTTCACTCAATGACCAATTTTGGGTCAGCAGTGCCAAAAGTCCATCAGTGGTTCCTGACTGTAGATCGGTGACGGGAAATCGGTCAAATGAAACGTATTTAGCGAGGTACATCATCTGGTTATATACTGGATTGGGAAGACTTGCTCAAGTCTTTGATTGTGAGCATTCATTGAATTAATCGAATAAATTAATATGAAATACATTAGACCATGTAAGTTTCCTATCCCATGAGAATCGGAGCCGCTGGCAATGATAACAACTTGCCCTAATTGTCAGGGCTTGTTTCTTAGAATTGTTCTCGAATATTTCCCCATAGCTATGTATTCAATGAACCTTCGCTATGGCCGAATAAAATGCAGATTTCGGAATAACTTGGACAAACAATAGATCTCCAAGAATTTT
This sequence comes from Alentia gelatinosa, assembly GCA_950022655.1. Taxonomy (NCBI): domain Eukaryota; kingdom Metazoa; phylum Annelida; class Polychaeta; order Phyllodocida; family Polynoidae; genus Alentia; species Alentia gelatinosa. The sequence goes on along the minus strand of OX465584.1, from coordinate 57,079,981 downwards.
TCATGACTTGTATGGGAGATACATTCCAATTGTTTGTCTCTCCCGATTATTCTTCAGTCCACACAACCTTTGTTCCTGAGAATCCAGAAATGCTGTAACTTTTTTCTCACAGTGTTTATTCAGGGAATGAATTCAATTTATACATTTAGGTCTGGCGTCCACCTACTACGATATAAATTTAGACCCCCCGATATGGCACCCATACAAAAAGCAAATATCGGGGACATATCGGGAAGGTGCAAAATCGTAGACATATGTCTAGACATGCCAATCCACCACGCATTGTATAGGGTTTTTATCGGTGTCTATTCACAGAAACGTTGTCAACTGCCCCGATATTAGAGACCCCTCCGACGCGATTTTGATTTTCTATCGGGAGGTGCATCGTAGACCGTATCGGAGCGGAATCGTAGTAGGTGGACGCTGGGCCTTACACCGGGTTCGGCAGATTCGCCGTTCTTTCACTCGGGCCTTTTTTGTAAATGATACAGTCGGGTTGGTTTAAACCGTTCTTCTAAAGTTATTAGCACTTATTGTAGTTTTTGATACAAATGAGATGTAAAGCATGGTAATGAATGATCAAATGCAACATTTGAGAGTTGAATTACCAGTCACACATTGGTAAGTAAGTTTAGTTAATTGTCGACCCTTGGTAATAAGTGGTAGTATTATATATTGGAGTGCGGACATTTAATTATTGTATGCTAAATAGTTTCATTTAACTATGACACACAAGTTTCACCTAACTGCAACATAAGGTGAAATAGATATTTTCACCTCAATGTAACATAATGTAGTTAGATATCAGTTTACATGAATGGACATATTATAGAGGAACCCTATGAGAGTTTACAGTCAGAGCTCGAATCCCATCAAATCCCATCAAATGAAATGGGATCGAGCTCTGTCCCTAAACTTGAATGGGTTTCTGAATTTATCCCACCCTTTTGGTATACATTGACTAATGGGATAACATTTGTGACATAATGGATATCATTTGTGACATAATCCCCCATTGGATATTTATTTCCTAAATATCTTATGAGCGTTTGATATGAGTTTCCAATGTCTATGGAGAAAAAAATACAAGGGGCGAGATAAAGACCAATAAATAGGTACATGATTGTGATTTATAGTGGTTATGTGGTGACAACAATAAGTATACTGCTCATACTAGCAAGCGTTGGCAGCAAAAGACTCCAAATAAATCGGTTGTTTATCTCTATCGTGATGCACAAACGATTGATAAGCCCCCATCCCCGTACGCCACTTAGTTGACGATTTCCTCACCAGGTGGTAGCAGTGGAGTGGCACTACACAGTAGCACCTTCCGTGTAGCATCAAGTCCCTAGCCAGGTGCTTTCCCAACTGCCTCCCTATCACATATATAGTGGTAGTGTATGTAGCTTTCAGTATATGACATTATGCAATTTTATCTCACCCCAGATATTTTTTCTCCATAGACTTAACATTGGAAACTCGTATCTAACACCCATTAGATATTTAGGAAATATATCCAATGGGGGATGATGTCAGAAATGTTAGCCCATTAGTCAATATTAAGGGTGAGATAAATTCAGAAACCCATTCAAGTTTAGGGTCAGAGCTCGATCCCATCTCATTTGAATCACATAGCAATTCAAGCGGCTTCGCCTTGTGAATTACTACGTGATTCAAACTCGATGGGATACGAGCTCAGACCCTAAACTTTCATGGGTTTCCTCTATTGTATATGGTTGTCTGTATGGCATGAGTTGTCTTCGCTGAATGATTAGGTTTAATCCATTCGGTTTAATCTATTCGAAAACATGGATAATAGATGCAGCAAACGATGGTTATGTGGACAGGCGGCTCTGTACACCACTCCATGTTGTCATAATACACTCCTACATAATTGTGTATTACTACGCGTCAACCACTCGTGGTTTACCGTCGCCTATCCACCAAACCATCGTTTATTGTCTCTATAGTCGTTGATAGGAATAAAGGATGCACCCTTGCTCTAGCAGTGGCTATGCCCTTTGGTCAGTGAGAGGGTACAATGAAGAACATCCTTCATAAAATGTTTCATATTCCCCGCCGTTCGCCCTTAGCTCCGATGATATTTTTACATTTGTTCTGTCACCCCATTCTGTCTGACATTTGACCAGGTGGCGATGCATGTCATCATAAATAACCCCATTTCGCGTCGACCCCCAGCCTACGTAATACCCCGGTATCCCAGTGGTTCCACCTGCGACCGCCAGTGGCATATATGGCACTGAGTGGTTGCTAGTTCTGCCATCATTCGCCAGGAAATTGTAAGATAGCGCCACTGTAGTCGGGGGGCAACCTTTGTTATCAGTTGTTATAATCTAGAGATAATATTGAGACAAGGCTAAAATTCCCCCATGGCAAGCCCCCAATAAATATCCTTGATAAATTCCATCGATAATTGGTCCCGCCACCTGGTGTTTTAGGTGGCGTCGGGGGGCAAGATGGCCGCTTCCATAACGCAATGGCTATGTGCCTAGACCGGCTCCAGTCCCTGCATCCTATGGCTACCCTCCTCGCTGGGATACAGGCACTGGTACAATCGGTAATGATGTTGGATTTCCGGCGCTGTTTAGTACCAGTATTCCCAACACTCTCCATACAGATATCCTGGCTACTGGTCAGTATATCTGCTGGGAGATTGATACCCTCTCACTTTGATCTTGATCAGGTCACGGTCAGGTACAGGCGACATTTTTTTGCTATGACAACAAAGGTGGCCAGGGAACTGGAGGAGGGGAGGGGGGGGGGGGGGGGTAGGAGGAAGTATATGGTTACAGGGCCATAAACAGGAGATCTGGTTCATAGTGGACAAGTCTTTGATTCATGGGCAAGTCAGAGAAGGATACATACTTAAATGAACTTTATCCTGATTGTGTTTAATCATTTAATGAATGTACATAATCAAAGACTTTAGCAAGTCTACTATATGCCCTATACCATCGGACAGGGGATGGATTACCATAACCCACTCCACACGGATTATCCCCAACAACACAGAGCTATTTCTGAGGATTTCCTCCCGGCAACCTCATGGGCGGGTAATCAGAAACTCCTGTATGGGAAACAAAGGCAACAGGCGGAGCGAGCAGGAAAGATCTACGGCACAAGGCAAAGGGTAAACTTGTACCCTCTGACCCTCCTGCGTGGCCCAGTCGACGACTGGGACGTGGATACCTAAATCCCATCCAGTACGTACACCAGAAGTATAAGCCGTGGGATTTAGGAGATGGTCACGGAGTAGGGATATATACATCGCCACCTGCAGTTGTATTTAACCTATATATTTTTGACATCTGCAGACGGGCAGGCAGTACCGTGAAGCCCGCCATCACTGCACCTTTGCCTGCCCGACAGTTCCTCCAGGGCTGTAATCACTACCATGCACTGCGTCCTCCAGGTGCCCCAAGGCTATTACTCCAGCTTCCAGTTACTCCACATGTACCTGTAACTACCAAAGTCATTTCCCTGTGTGACTCCTAAAAGTAACAAATTCAGGAAGTCAAAAACTTGTTCACCTTCATTATTTCTTGTTATGTGGGTCTCTTGATCAGTATTTTTTATATTGAACTTTTTTTTTATATTTTTTTTTATTACAGGAAGTTCGCATACAGAAATTGTCGCGGTCTACCACTTGCCCATATCACAGCTTGGATTGTATAATATACAGTTTCATTAGAACCACGGGATATTTGGTATCACTGTGTCAATTTTGATTAGCACATAGGTGCAAATAACGTAATAACAGAATACAACATATAAGGAAATACATTATATGAACGACCTGACCATGCTTTATCCTACCCCTAATAAAAAAAACGCCATAGGCTTAACATGGGATTTGTTTATTTCACGGGTGTGACATAAAGTGTTATTTATGCCACTAATTTCTGACACTGAAAAGATATGGAAACGGGGTAGGATAAAATCTAGACGCCATTCGTTTGAGTTTGAGTTTATTTCTGCCACTCATTTTGTTGGCTCCGTAATGTCACTCGTCTTCGACTCGTGAAATTATGGAGCCAAAAAAATGCGTGGCATAGATAAACTCAGACTCAAACTCGTGACGTCTCTTGATAGTACAAGCTACACAATGAGCCGATAATTTACGGTTTGTACGGACCGAGGCATTTACGCCGAGTTCCTAGAAGACATAAATTGTCATCGAGACAAACTCATGTATTGTATTAACTAGTCTCGTCTGTCTAAACTTCAGAGATGATAATTGTTAACTTTAGCATATCTTAGGTATTACTGGGACAATTGCGTGTTTAAACCAGCTAGTTGGAGCTGGAATATCACATGATGCATTTCCTGAACTTCCTATCGGAACAGCTATTATAAATGAATTTACCTCACACACCCTCCAATGCTAAAGGATACGTTGTTTGGCCAACTCGGCACCCCTCTCATAAGATCTCACACTCTCTAAGTCGTATTCTGTACTCTCACTACGCTCTATGGAGAAGGATTCTTAACGAACTAGGCTTAGAGCCTTGAGAATCCACTGCCCTGCCTCCCGTGCTAAAGACGTACATCAATGCAAACAAAGATTCCTATAACCTCAATGATGCCACCTAGCGGGAATAATGTGTGCCAGTCGATTCTCAAGGCTCCAAGCCTAGTTCGTTAAGAATTCTTTTCCCATAGAGCACAGTGAGAACCTTGTACAGATTATAACTTAGAGAGTGTGAGATCTTATGAGAGGGGTGCCAGAATCGTCTAGTGTAAACGCTGGGTAATGTAAACGTCGGGATACCCGGCATTTACACTAGACGACTAAATACATTGTGACTGTAGATCGTCAGCCAATAGTCGCCAGGCGGTGGCAATGTCGACCTCAGCATATAACTGAGCATTTACACTGACGGCTCTTGAATTTTTCCAAAATCGTCGCCTATCTAGAGGGCTTAAAATAGTCGCTAGCATCAGAGCGTGACCAGTAGCCGCCAAGTGGTGCCAAATTGCGTAATCAGACATAATCAGACGATCTTCAGTCGCCACACACTTGGTGTTTACATTAGACGATTTCTATCATTTTAATGCTGAAAGTCGTCAGGAAGTGCAAAATGCCAGAATCGCCGGCCAGAATTGTCTAGTGTAAACGCCTGGTAATGTAAACGCTGGGTCAGAGTCACCTGTGTAGGGGTTCAGCTGGTGGCGACTCCCGCCTCTTATATACAACCCCTCCGGGACAAGGACACCACATAGAACTAATGAACAGAAATGGCCATCCGAGTAATAGATCCACATTCAGATTTGAACTGACAAGGTCAAGGGAGCGAGATGGATGGATTTGTCTAAATGGCTTCATCCCTGTTGGGAATGGAAACCCGGATTCCATGCTCTTAATGATGGTGGGTTTGTTTATTGAATTATAGAGGATGAGGCATTAGGGGACTGGCATTTGGACGGAAATCAACTTTACCGTGTTTGTATTTAGTGATTCCCTACCTCCCCAGATATTCACATTAAAGGCATATCCTACAATACACGGTGGCGCCACCTGATGATCTTTAAGTATTGACAATTATGTCTTATTATCCATCGTATACAAAGCCCCCATTGAAAATGTATGTGGACTCAGTAAACCACGACCCATTGTATAAAACCTGTCATATACCATAACTGTGGTATGCGGAATCAAACCTGTGGTATACGGCCTCAAAACCATGGTAAACGGGAAAAATAGTCCCTTTTGCTATAAAGCAAAGAAATAGTTCCTGTTGTTATACCCGTCAATATGGCAATTGTTGGGTTAAATTTATTCGAAAAGATGGATAATAAATACAACAAACGATGGTTTTGTGGACAGGCGGCTCTGTAAACCACTCGCAGTTGACCTCGTAATACACTCGCTAGCGCTCGTGTATTACTACGCGTCAACCTCTCGTGGTTTATGGCCGCCTATCCACGAAACCATCGATTATTGTCTATTTACTGTCTGTATACTGGTCATAATCTGAACCTCTTTTTCCTCACCTAGGGATGTATGGATGTATTTGATGAAACCACTTTGAGATATGCCACCAAATGTACACTCTATTATAGAAATTACTCGAACACAGACCCAATGAGTGCAATGCAATACAAGGACCTGAATATGATTACGGCTAGAATACCAGTCCGACAGGATTGAAGCCTGAAGCCTCCGCTATTGCTACAATGAACACTTGGACTGATATGAGACACGTGCTTGGTAGATTGATTGTTTGATATGTACAACAAAGTCAAAATATGCATTTTTTTAAAGGAAAGAAGCAATAAAGGTAACTTTAACAAACAAAAAATTGTCTGTCGAAACTAATTCCTTTCGAATGCAAAAAGAGTGAAATACAATGTTTTTTCACAGTTTCATACAGAATGGGTTTGCTTGATTCATATGGAAAATCCAACAAGTTCATCAGGAGCTCACTGCGGTGTACTTTCAGTGTTATGTTCTCTAGATTTATTAATTGCAGATTAAATTGTGAGCAAAGCAAACGCTTTATCAAAAGAACAACTCCTACATTGTTGGTGCACCCCTCTCATAAGATCTCACACTCTCTAAGTGGTATTCTGTACCCTCACTATGCTCTATAGGAGAAGAATTCTTAACGAACTGGGCTTAGAGCATTAAGAATCCACTGACCTGCCTCCCGTGTTAAAGACGTACATCAATGCAACCCAAAGATTCCTATAATCTCAATGATGCCACCTAGCGGGAATACTGTGTGCCAGTGGATTCTCAAGGCTCTAAGCCTAGTTCGTTAAGAATTCGTCTCCCATAGAGCACAGTGAGAACCATGTACAGATTACCACTTAGAGAGAGTGAGATCTTATGAGAGGGGTGCACACATACCTATGACTGTTTCACATACAATTTATACAGCCCGCTGCTACCCATGGTATATAAATATCCGTACGTCACACTGTGACGTAATGGGTATGTGATCATATGACTAGGTACACTTTCTCAATTTTTAGCTATATGATAAAACGACAACTGGATGTCTGTCTTCGCATGTCAAAATACTTGGTAAAATAATTGATCAGATACATCCCTCTGCCTACAGTATTGGGATGTATCTGATCAATAATTTCACCGCGTACTTTTGAAGTATGAAGACAGTAAGCCAGTTTCTGAATTCTATCACATCTAGCAAATTCCCAATTGACTTATTAGTATTTACAGCAAGTACAGATAAGTGAGTGAGTGTGACTCGAACAGGACATGTATAACATGAATTATCTTTAATTGATGGAGTCCATTGCCAAATGCTTGGGGTTTCTTATAGTAAATGATGAAAATATATATTATACCATAGAATACCACGCTCCAACTGTTCAACTCTAGAAAAAGTTATTCAATGAACATCATCATAGTTATGGGGTGATTATTTTTTTCCAAAAGTTATGAAATGAGAAGAATACTGATCAAAGGATCGCTATACAGTAGAACCCCGCCTAACGGACACCCCGCGTAAGCGGACACCCCGCGTTAACGGACACTTTTGCTCGGAACGGAAATTTATCCCTCTATTAGATGTTTGATTTAACCCCGCGTAAGCGGTCACCTGCAGATCGCTACTAAGTAGAATACGGCTTTTTCTACCACCTCACGGGCATCTTATATAGACACTGCAGGGTGCTTACGTCGAGTTTCTAATCATTAACAAGATTTTTGTCTTATAATTAGTCGAATGGTGAGTAATGAATACAACATTACCATTATTTTGATCTGTGTGGTTGTATTCTCCTTGTAGTTGACCTACGCAATACTCCCTACTATGGCCCAGAGTTTTACAACATGTTAACCATGCGGAGAATACGGCCACTCAGATAAGAATCATGGTTATATTGTGTATGTATGCTCACCAGCAGGTTGTGGATATACAATATATACAAAGTCCGAGAACGGCCATCCCTACGGACTCAGTAACTATGTTTTCTTATTATCCTACCCCTGATAAAAAAAAACGCCATAGATTTAACATAGGTAAATTTTATGTGGCAGGCTATGACATAAAGTGTTCTTTTATGCCACTAGAGTAATACAAAATTTGACCAATCAGGGACCAGGTTGTCAGCTACTATGAAAAATGTTCTGTTGGTTGTTGAGTCGATATTTACCTTTTAGTAATACAAAAGTGTAGAGACGGGGTAGGATAAATACGAAACCGAACTCTAGTTAGCCTTGTCAGTCATTATACCACTCCGGTCAGGTCTGTTCCTCACTACGCTCAGCTAACGCCTCGTGTAGTAATACACAACCTGCCCGTCATGGCATAAACACTGACAAGGCTAAATCTCGTTCAGTTTCTACTAATTGCTATACACCCCCTTATCATGTAAAACGCCGTTTTATCAAATTTTCTGCTCCGCAAAAACCACTGCCATTCACTACGGCCCGCTGCAACGGCGGGCGTGAACATTATTTATACCACACCTCTAGTAGCGGGTAGTATTTCATACATGTTCGGCCATAGGTGTTTAGTAATTATTTAGAACGTCCTGACCATGCTGTACAATTCACAGAACGAAATGGTAATTTACGGTTTGTATGGACCGAGGCATTTATGCTGAGTCCCTTGAGCATATTTACTATATACCCGAAATTTAAAAAAAAATCAATTTCATTTGGCTTAACAACCAATTTCTTAATAAACGTGTATGGCAAGGTGGTCCGTATTTTAGTGTACAGATCAGTGGTCCGTACAGTATTTTTACGTCATTTGCCAAAACGGTGCGTATTTACAGTATATACGGCACGGGTATATAGTAACATAGATTATTATATACCCGTGCACAAAACTTATGCCTATACTGTATGTAAGTAATGTTCGGATATCATATGTATGTGCATGAAATTCAGTGTACGGGCATCGGGTGCGCGAAACAGGAAGCAGTTAGCTTGTTCCCGACTGTATATTTCACATAAGTCTGAGTATGTCTGAGGTGGAGTGGGCGGAGTGCTTATCTAATTTGTTAACGAGGTTACTAGTAATACTAACACTAATTGTCATTAATTGTCCTTGCATGAAGCAACTCATTTTACCAGTAAAGCCGGTTGAAGGGGCCCAATCTTCATAGAAACGAGAGGCCTTTTTTCACGTAAGGACCTCTAAAAATAGAGAAAAGATGTGTATTGCTTCATGGAAAGAACATGGCAAAATTGGTAGAACGTTGAACTATGGCTCACAAGATCTTGGTTATAGGTCTGCCGTAAAATTGTGTTTTATTGCTTACCAGTCATCCTCATCTAATACGAGTCAAATCGACATGAACGTTATCATATCATGTAAATGAGTCAATGAATAATGTTAAGTGAGTTTTGGCCCCCAATATGACCTTTAGTCTATCTACATGTGTAATAACAAAAATCTGGGGATGGTTTAAAAGCACTGCACGATAGGACTTCGAGGTAAACATATAAACAATCATAATGGAATGGGTAGCAAATAGACTGATTAATGGCAGGAATGGATGGGCAAATGGTAGAAAAAGACAATAAACCACGAGAAGTTGACGCTTAGTAATACACGAGCGCAAAGTCGGACGTCAACCTTGAGTGGTTTACACAGCCGCTTGTCCAAAAGAAATCATTTGTTGCATTTATTATCCATCTTTTCGAATAAATTAAGCTCAATAGTTGCCATATCAAAGAGTATAACAATAGGGACTATCTTTATGGTCTATAGCGCAAAGGGACTATTTTTCTTGCATACCATGGATTCGAGGCCGTATACCACAGATTTGAATCCTCATACCACAGTTATGGTATCTGACAGGTTTTATATTATGGGTCCCCATACATTTTCAATGGGGTCTTTGCATGTATGTATACGATTGATGATAAATAGGCAACGCGAGTTTTCACAAAAATTTCCACAAATCATAACTGTTGGTGTATATCACAGGGCCGCCCAGGAGAGAAGAAATGTGTTGATTCCGGGCTTATCTCCCCTATAAGAATGCAGATTACATAGTGTAGACTTTGGAATGTTGGCAAAACAAACATCCTTGATTCATATTCCACATGCATTTATGAATGATTCTCATGCGATTTACTGACATTTTCCCCCTTCGCAGAAGAAGAGCGGCATAGCTAAAGGAATGTTCTACAAATGCGTCTCAAGCAGTTGGGAAGACTTGAGAATTTATATCACTGGCTGATTTATATTTTCCCTCTTATTAAATGTAATAATGCATGTAACTTTCTGAATGTATAACTCAGCCATGTTTTGTCACTATACATACAAAGAGATTAAAACAGTCCAGTCTTTTCTACATATAAATATTATATTTTACAAGTTGATAAATTTCAATTTCCACTTTTATTATTTGTATGTTAAGATTCTGACATGAAATTATTAACCGGAACATACTTTTTATATGATGGATATCCCACCCTTCCTGTTCTGTTGCCCTTGCTGATATTTTTTGTTATTTTCCTTGGACACCCACTGACTTCAGCTACAAGGAATGTTCATGCAGAGAAATGGCTCCTTTATATACTGGTAATTGATTATATTAGTTGTTATCTATTTTCTATGAATCTTGTTTACAGCAGAAAACTGCCGTTTCTTGAGCTCGTAAATGACCGATCCGTGAATGTCTGCGTGATCTTCCCTGAGCTGGCCGCGTAGCCCTTGGTCTGTGTGAGTTTTAAGCCTAAACAATTTCTGTCCTTGCCTCGTAAGAACATTCTCAGCCCCGCTCTCCTATCACAAAACTATCTGACGTCGATCGAAAACCCGCCTCACAGTCACCAAGGGATTGTGTCACTTTACACGAGGCCGCAGGCTGACAAGCAAGAAATAAAATACACATGCATTATGCTTAAGCGTCCGCGCCCGGCCCAAAACGAGAGAATCTCGCGAAATCTCGCGCAAACGTGGACAGATGAAAGGCGAGGGTCAGGGAAAAGAAAGGCGGGGAGCCAGGAGGAGGCAAGGTTGGGGCTTTTCATCGCAATGACAGATGGCATAGAAAATGCAGCATCAGTCTGACGGTGGAGGCGGATAAACTGTGCCATAAGTCAAACTGTCAGGCTGGGATCAGGGGCGAGGCTTCCAGGCCCGGCCCCGTTTCAATACAGCTAACGGGGGCTTTAATTCTACACCCAACACTACATAAATCCTCGTTGAGACTGATATAATTCTAATCGGCGCTCCATCAACATATGCCTCGTACACGGTCTAGGGGGATTCCCTCAATGGAGAGGCTGGGATACAAGGAAATATCCCTCTCACTGGTGGGACAAGTTTCACTGACTCCTACAAAACCTCATCCTCTTGAACATCAACTAGTTTCCCTACAAAATGGATAACACTGTAAGGGGCCAGTATGCACGCAAAAATTCTGATTTTATTTTTACCCACCCCCACTCGCAATATTGTATGCAATAGGACAAAGAAGGAGCATACGCAAAATTCCCTATAATTCTGCCCCCCCCCCCCTTCAATACCAAGCCTTGGTACGTATGTACTTTATGAATGGCCCTCTCACTGTCTGATGAGTCAGGGTATATGCTGAGTATTTTTTTGTCAAATTTCTTTTATTGTTCAGATCTGGTTTTACAACAACTTCAGTTTCTGCATTTTGAATTGGACAATAAAAGTGGGCTATCCGTCAGTGATGCATACACTGGTTTTCATCGGAGCCTCTCTCTCTTTCTCTCTCTCTCCCTCTCTCTGTGTGTGTGTGTGTGTGTGTGTGTGTGTAGGTGTAGGTGTGTGTGTGTGTGTGTGTGTGTGTGTGTGTGTGTGTGTGTGTGTGTGTGTGTGTGTGTGTGTGTGTGTGTGGATTTCTGATGGTCTTTGTGTGAGACAGTTTTCTGATGCATTCTTACCCCTCTTCCCATCCCTGTTTAGGCCCGTTTCCACAGGCCGACGGGCCTTTAAAGCCATTCAACATGTACATCTGTGTTTTATTTTTACATTCTGGTCAGTCATCAGAGTTGTATTTTTCTTTCCTGAAACCTTTTTTAATATCTGAAATTTGACATACGCTTCTATTGGTGATATTAGAATGATAAGGCAACATACTTCGGAAGAGAATCAGAAGAATAGTCATAAAGACAAATACATTTTAGTGGAGATTTACCTAAAGATCATTAATATGCAAATAGTGAATTTTAACTTTTAAATAGTTACTAAATACAGAAATAACAAAATATAATCAGTCACCAATGTACTTATTTCTAAGAGGACCCATGTTTCTAATGTAACATATAATAAAAGCATTTAATGTGTAAATGCATGTATACTTCCCGTCTAAAGGGGCGATAACTATACAATAACAACTTTTTAAGAGGCGAAATACCCATGAACAAATCATTGTTCTTCCAAAGGACATCATAAATGAGTATCTAGTGCATCCTGCATATTAGCAGAAATTATCACCTAACATCATATTGTCTATAACTGGGATTAGATGAATATTCTGGTCGATATCTTACCTGGAATAATAGCAATGATGATAACGATGCAATAAATCTTATTGCTTGAGCAAATATAAGAACGAAAATGTTTGAAAATACATAATAGAACAGGTGTTCCAATCTTTTTTTCTTTTTTTTTTGCAATCAGTTTTTATTTTTCATTTGTTTACATCATGAGTATCTAGTTTTTAGCATTATTCCTCAAAGGAAAACAATGTGTCTGAACTATGAGTATTTGAAATGATATTTCTAGAATATGAAATGTTGACCGGTGAATAGTCAAGCACAAGAACAACAAAAATAGACATTTATCGAAACTGGTAAATTAGTCCTTTTATGAGTTCTTAGGGGAGGGTATGTTAAATATAATTTGTGTGTCTATAGCTGAAGTGAAGTCATTGACACTGCCCAGGTGTTAGAAGGCTCCTAGGAGAATACGGCTTTCCGTGTTATATTCAGTAGCGATCTGTAGGCTCCATAGGTTTAATATAGGTTTAATATATCCGTATTAGGTGGGTAATAAGTACACAATATTGACTGGTTTCAGATACAAGCGGCCGTATGCTCCGAGGAGTTGACGCGTAGTAATATCCGAGCGTATGCGAGGATATTGCGTAGAGTCAACTCCGAGGAGCATACAAACGCTTGTATCTGAAACCAGTCTATATTGTATTTATTATCCACCTTTTCTGCACAAGTGACATGTTGATATCCGTTCATTTTAATTATTCACTATTTTTCTATACGCACTATTTTTACGTATGCGCTACCCGGAGCATACAACATATCCGTATGCGCCGGGTATGTCCATACACGCTGCCTATGTGTTTTCTATGGACACTTTGTATTAGGTGGATAATAAAAGCGTGTCCCTCCATCTCATCCTCCATGTTTCCATATCATATCGCAGGTATCAGTACATGTGGTGTGTCATGTTCACGACAACATAATTATCATAATTTGTTTTCTCAATTAAGTTAATTGAACGCATATCGTCCTATTCTGAGGACAATTGATACGAATACTTTGCTTGTCGAGGCTCGCTCTGATTGTCATAATTGACAGTTGTAATCAGTAAATTTAATGAGTGTAATTTAGCTTCACTTCTGTTTCAATCATACGATTAGTAGGAAATAGGCCTACTGTATATGTACTCGACCCTATATTTCCATAATTTTAAGTAAACAGTGTATACCACTATCTACTATAGAACATAGTAATATACGGCATATAGCCTATGATACATGGGGGCCGCCATGACGCCCCCCCGAGAAGGTGTTCTTCACTAAAGGAGGTGAAAAAGTAGGTGTTCTTCAGTAATAGAGGTGCAAAAGAAGTGAGTGATAACTGGGAAGTGGCTCAGCACTAGCCTTGCTCATATATGTATATAAAGTGTTCCATGTGAAAAACATCAAGTCTGGGTTTAATCATTATGTAATCCTGCTCTGGGATGAGAGTCAAGGGAACCATGGTAAAACATTGAAAGGCAGTTGGATTTCTTAAGAACAAAGAGCCAAAATACCGGTTCTGTCCCCCCAAGGGCCCATCATACTCACTGCACGAAACCTACCGCTTTACATATGTATGCGAAACGCGTCTAACAGTAGGATTTTGCGTCTAGAAGTTTGACCTGTTATCCGTCTCGTAGACGCCTTATCTAGTGGCGTATGTATGTCCATGGTGCGGTCTTATATACGTCATATATACGCCTGATTCCGTTGTATATACACCACTCTCAAAAAGTTCCATTCTCTGCCACTTGGGGACACTACTGGTAACATATTTCATTTGCCATTAACCATGCAAGTCTGTATTATATGAAAATTGCAATCATATATTACCAATTTATTTGATAAAAACCTAATTAAGTATAAATTGATTAATTACACACAGTAAACCTTGCATGATGCTGTTCTTTCTCCACTGTGCGTTTTGCTGCGTTGCGATCCTGAAGGTATACCCAGTCTCAGACTGGGCTTACCTATGTACCTTGGATCGCACCGTGGAGACATGGCTTAACGTGCGCATACGGAAAAATAATGCGTCACAAGTTAATGGCTGACGGAATGCTAACAGGAGAGTTCTCAGAAAACTTAGCTAAATTGTTATCTATTACCGACTTTTTGTCTGTCTGTCTCTTATACTGCCAATTTATAATATGTCTCCCTCTCTCTCTGCTTCTCTATCTCTGTATCTCTCCCTCTGCCACCTCTCTCCCTCGCATTCAGTCTCTCCTTGTCTCTGTCTTCCCAGCTGCTTGCCAATATCATTCTCTCTTGAAGTTCCTCCCTCTGTCTGTCCGTCTTCCTCTATCGCTGTCACTCTCTATCTGTCTATCACTTCCTCTTCGTCTATACGGCATATAGCCTATGATCCATGGGCGCCGCCATGACGCCCCCCGAGTAGGTGTTCTTCATTAAAGGAGGTGAAAAAGTAGGTGTTCTTCACTAAAGGAGGTGGGAAAGAAGTGAGTGATAATTGGGAAATTTCACAACTTTAGCCTTTCTCACATATTTATATAAAGTGTTCCATATGGAAAATATCATGTCTTGGGTTTAGTTATTATGTCATCCTACTTTGGGATGGGTGTAGAGAGTCAAGGGAACCATGGTAAAATAGTGAAAGGCAGTTCAATTTTGTAAGAACAAAGAGCCAGAATACAGGTTTGTCCCCTGACCACCTAGTGGCAGCTTCGTGAACTAACAATGGCTCTGTCCCCTATACGTCGATTCCCGGACCGACTTTGTCTCTCACTGCCCCAAATTGTCTTTCTCCTTTTCTGTCTGTATGTTCGTCATTCTCCATTTGCCAGTCTCTTTCTGTCTGATTCTGTCTGCCTCACTCTTTCCTTGTCTTATTCTCTCTTCTTTCCTGTGTATATATCTCTCTTCATCAATTTGTTCATAATTCATTTTTTTTAATTGACGTCAACATATGTATTACATTGAGATACAGGTGTTTTGCAGGTGAGTGTGTCAATAAAGAGGCAAGTGACATCAGCAACTATCCAGTGCGGCTGGTTTTAATTGTCAAGCCTTCTGATGTCTTTTTATAGATTTTTCCTTGTAAAACATTAGAGGAAATCAAAGTGGACAGTCACAGTCGGAGCACAATAACATCAATTTAAACTCACATGGGTTATCATCCCGAGAAAAAAACTAAGAGTATACAGTAAACACAAGATCAGCGTATTATAACGACAGGATCGATATTCTAGTTTTAAACACCGGTATTTTTTTCCTTCTCCAGTCCATCTTTCTGTTTCTCTCGGTCCCGCTCTATCTCAGTCTGTCTCTCTGCCTCCCTTATTTATCTCTCTACATCTGTCTCTCATCATCTCTAGATCAGTTCTCAGTCCACCTCTCAGTTTCTCTCTGTCTCACTCTGCCTCTGTCTCTCTTAGTTCCTGGCTCTATATGGATCGTCTATCCTCCTCTCCACCCCAGTTCTCAGTCATTCTCTCTGTCTCACTCTGCCTGCCTCTGTTCCTCCTCAACCCCACCGGGAGTCTTTTACTGTTTGAGCCCGCTGTCAGCGCGAAAACGTGACCGCCTTGAGCCCACCCCATGGACACCTTGAGCCTACCCCATTTTAGTTCCAATTGGCGGGTTTGGGTTAGAATAGGGTTGGGTAAGGTTTTATCTCACCCCAGATATTTTTTCTCCATAGAGTTAACATTGGGAACTCGTATCTAACGCCCATGAGATATTTAGGAAAAATATCCAATGGGGAATTATGTCACAAATGTTAGCCCATTAGTCAATGTAAAGGGTGAGATAAATTCAGAAACCCATTCAAGTTTAGGGTTAGAGCTCTATCCCATCTCATTTGAATCGCTACATAATTCACTCGGCTTCGCCTTGTGAATTACTATGTGATTCAAACTCGATGGGATACAAGCTCTGACCCTAAACTTTCATGGGTTTCCTCTATAGTATCTATATGACTACAAACCAGTATCAGTGCACTTTTAAAAGATTTTACACCAAGAGGCTCAAGGCCACCAAAACGGGGTAGGCTCAAGGTCTCGACAGGGTAGGCTCAAGGCATCCACAGAAAGGCTCAAGGCACCCAGGGCTCAAATCGTCCTGGGCTCAAGGCGTTCATAAACCTCTCTACCCCAGTCCTCAGGTCATCTTTTTGTCTCAGTCTATTTCTCTTTGTCTCTGTCTTTCTTATAAGTTCCTGTCTCTAAATCTGTCTATCCTCATTTTTACACCACTTCTCAGTCCTTCTGTCTGTCTCTGTCTGCCTCTGTCTCTCTTAGTCCCTTTATATATCCTTGTCTTCCCTCATCTCTTCTTGGTTTTCACTCTTTATCTCACACCTGGTATAAGTTTAGCCATTGAAATAACATTTGGAAAAAATACTCAACGATCACCCCCGTAAAGTGACAATACCGTGGCATAGCACAGTGGCGTAGTAAATGTCAAATGAGGTCATATCAATTTGCTAAGTATATTCTAATTATTCTGATATTCTGATGCTATTCAATGCCATAGAAAGGGGTGAGATAAATCCAGAACTGCACTCGAATCGTAAAATACACAATATTCCACTCGTTTGGATGTGCCTTAATCATCATTTGCCTCCATGAAGATTGGGGCACATCCAAACTCGTGGCGTATTGTCTATTTATAAGATTCCCGATGCAGTTCTATATAATCATGCGATTCTCGATGCAGTTCTATACCCACCCTGTGGCTGACAGACCGGTCCCGGCCGTTCCCCCCTCCCGGCCTCTCCCCGCGCACAGCCCGGCAGTAAGAGCGATGGCGGTGTCGTCGTTGTAGCCGCCGAGATAACGCCGCACAGCGCCCCTACCGGCAGCCCTCCGCTGATCCCGCCACACTGCCGCGCCCCCTGCCGGATATTTCATTGTGCCCCCGGCCGCCGCCAGGGGGCCGGAACCACTCTCCCGTGTCGGCGTCCCGAACCACGGGACTCGTAATGGCGCCACCTACTAATAACCTCCGTAATTAAATCGCCCGCGACAATGTCACTAAAGTTATTTTTCCAATTTTCGGGCGGAGGGAGGGATTTCTCCCACCCCTCCCATATCTATTTCTCTCGCGCACACTGCCCATGACCACCACCACCCCTAAAACTCCACCACCACCACGACGTCCCTAAACTCGCCTCTCCTTCTGATTCGCCCGTGTTTCGGCGGCACTCTCCTAGCAGATATCCTGCGCTCTACTTCCTGCGGCCGCTTGTATCTCTGCACCTACCTGCCTGTTTGGGACAAAATCTATCCTATGCGCCAGATTTTCCCTGAATCCGTCCTATGCGCTAGTTTTTCAAATACAGGAGAACCCCGCGTAGGCGGACACCCTCCGTTCCAGGCCAAAGGGTCCGCTTACGCAGGGTATCCGCTTACACGGGGTTAAAATAAACAAGTGGTTTTAGGCGAGTACAACTCAACTGCATGCTGTCCGAATTGGTTTAGATAGTTGGCTTTATTATTATTACATACCTATGGCCGAACGTCTATGAAATACTACCCGCTCCTCGGGGTGCAGTAAAAATAATGTTCGGGCGCAGTACGCCCGTAGTGAATATTCGGGCGCACTGTGGCCTTAGTGAATCTCTCAGGTCAAAAATTACATAGAAAAGTGTTTAAAAAGGCATTTTCTTGATATTTAGGTATGTAATAATAAGAAAACGTAGTGACTGAGTCCGAAGGGATGCCATTCTCGGCCTTTTGATGCCATAAATACGTCCCTCCGCCTGCAGCGTCGAGACGTATTTATGGCATCAAAAGACCTTGAACGGTTATCCCTTCAGGCTCAGTAACCACGTTTTCTCTTAGAACAGTATTTACAACGTTTCGACCATTAGTTGCCTTTTTCAAGTATAAAATAAACATCTAATATAGGGATCCGTTCTGAGGAAAAGTGTTCGCTTATGCGGGGTGTCCGTTAGGGGGGTTCTACTGCATCCCAAATTCTGAGTGCTTTTTGGGGTATTTTGTGTGCTACTTGTAAATAGAGATGCACATATTCATATGGTAAATAATATACACTCATTTCTGTTATTTGTTATTTCAAACCAGACATATTCCCTGGGATTACTTTCATTAGTGGAAAGCACCTTATATGTTATTGGGTCTTGTTTTGTCAACAAAACCTATGTGCTCTTTCAAGTGTGAATTCACATTATAAAATAGCTGAAAAAGAAACAGCTGACCTGTCTGTCAAGCTCACCTAACAATTCCTATATTTCACAACTCATAATTCATGAGTTGTTTGAGTATGATATATCTTGACAGTTGCCTTGTATTGAATCTAAAATGTTGGCTTGTTCCCCCTGTCCTTAGTTAACACCCAGGAAACCAGCATTGGGTTGCTGCAGAGATTAGTAAGCGCTGGCTCCACAATAAATCTGCTGGGAGAGTGTTTCAGCGGGTCGATCACACCCTCTCCATTCACACCTCCCGTGGCGGGGTGGGTGTGAATTATTGTTATGGTAGAAAAGGGGTGATTGGCCATGATGAGGTGATATAGGATAGGGGGCTGGTGGTCAGTGGCTGATGGCACAGTTTCATTAACTTCAAACTTTATTGGGCTGACCTCGGTTCTGTGTGAGCAGCTCTCTCCTCGTACCGTGAGCCACTCGGGAGAACCATCAGCGTCCACTGTAAAACTATCTGTTATCTCCACTTGTCTGAGTGAAGAGAGGAGGTAGAGCTACAAAAGAGGAGTTAGCCCATTGAGGGTGAGAAAGACTACAGGCATTATGTACACATGAGGGGAGAATGTCTACAGGCATTATGTACACAGTGAGAATGACTACAGGCATTATGTACACAGGGGGTGAGAATGCTTACAGGCATTATGTATGGAGGGGGCGAGAATGCCTACAGGCATTATGTACACATGGGGAGAAAATGCCTATAGGTATTATGTACACAGGGGACGAGAATACCTACAGGCATTATGTACACATGAGGGGAGAATGCCTATTGGCATTATGTACAGAGGGGGCGAGAATGACTACAGGCATTATGTACATAGGGGGCGAGATTGACTAGAGGCATTATGTACACAGGGGGCGAGAATGCCTACAGGCATTATGTACAAAGGGGGTGAGGATGCCTGCAGGCATGTTCGCACCCTGTGTACATAATGCCTGCAGGCATCCTCACCCCCTTTGTACATAATGCCTGTAGGCATTCTCGCCCCCTATTCATGATATATTCAGGAGTTAACCCATTCAGGGTGAAAATGCCTACAGGAATTATGTATACAGAGGGCGAAAATGCCTGCAGGCATTATGTACACAGGGGGCGAGAATGACTACAGGCATTTTGTACACAGGGGGCGAACATGCCTACAAGCATTATGTACACAGGGGGTGAGGATGCCTACAGGCATTATGTAAACAGGGGGCGAAAAAGCCTACAGGCATTATGTACACATGGGGTAAGAATGTCTACAGACATTATGTACACAGGGGGCAAGAATGCCTACAGGCATTATGTACACAAGGGGCAAGAATGCCTACAGGCATTATGTACACAGGGGCCGAAATTGCCTACAGGCATTATGTACACAGGGAGCGAAAACGCCTACAGGCATTATGTACACAGGGGGAGAAATTGCCTACAGGCATTATGAATACAGGGGCCGAAAATGCCTACAGACATTATGTACACTGGGGGCGAAAATGCCTACGGACATTATGTACACAGGGGGCAAACATGCCTACAGGCATTATGTACACAGGGGACGAGAATGCCTACAGGCATTATGTAAAAAGAGGGCGAAAATGCCTACAGGCATTATGTACACAGGGGATGAGAATGCCTACAGGTATTATGTACAGAGGGGGCAAGAATGCCTACAGGCATTATGTACACAGGGGGCGAAAACGCCTACAGGCATTATGTACACAGGGGGTAAGAATGTCTACAGAAATTATGTACACAGGGGGCAAGAATGCCTACAGGCATTATGTACACAGGGGGCGAAAATACCTACAGGCATTATGTACACAGGGAGCGAAAACGCCTACAGGCATTATGTACACAGGGGGAGAAAACGCCTACAGGCATTATGTACACATGGGGCGAACATGCCTACAGGGTTTATGTACACAGGGGGTAAGAATGTCTACAGACATTATGTACACAGGTTGAGAATGCCTACAGGCATTATGTACACAGGGGGCGAGAATGACTACAGGCATTATGTACACAGAGGGCGAAAATGCCTACAGGCATTATGTACACAGGGGGCGAGAATGCCTACAGGCATTATGTACACAGGGGGCGAGAATGATTACAGGCATTATGTACGCAGAGGGCGAGAATGATTACAGGCATTCATGATATATTCAGGCATTTTCCAATAAATACAAGAATACAATTTAAAGAGTTTGTGTAAAATATGGAAAGATATGTGTGGATATCAATACATTTTGTATACTGTTTCAAAAAAAAATTGAACTATGGCAATGTAGAAGTTCTCTAGGTCACCTGACAAGTGAAACTTTCCTGAATGCCTCAAGGCATTTTCGTCCCCAGAGACCTACAACCAAGGGGCATCCTAGCCCCTGCAGCTACTGGTACCCACCCACCTGCTCGCCTAGAAAGGGTTAAGTGGGATCCACAACAACAATTGTAGGGGAAAAACATGTCTCAGGGGAATGGAACCTTACAATTTAGACGAAGAGATTGTGTTCGAGTAGAGAATCTCAGCAGGATTTGTCTCAGACAAACACCCAGTGAGGTACATGAATCCCATCGTGTGAATACCGCTTTACATATTTTCCCCAGTCTCCGATGATTTAGAGCAGGGAGCTGTTTCAAAACTTGGGTTAAGTCTATCGTTTTGAAACAGCTCCCTGAATGCTGAAATTGAGCTTTCCCAGTCTCTAGGGAAAATGGTGGATCCGATTCACATGGAAGGACACACCCGGTACATAGTCTCAGACAATCTTTACAACTGAGTCTAGGGGACACTCATTATCAGTGGGAGGTACGCCAGTCTTACCAGAATGGCCGGCAATTTTTAAACAGGTTTAAAATCCCAATTGCTTGAGACTATGTACCTTGGCAGGGAAAATTGATGCCGACATTGCGCGCCTTAATTTTGGTCAAAGTCGTCATTCGCCATGAGTTTGATAGAAGTGATATGAACGAGGCGACAGCCAAGTGAAACCACGTAGAGTTCAAACGAGTTGGAGAACAATGACCAGAAACGAGTAGCTTTCTGTATTTATCTCAGCCCTGTACAGAATATGGAGAACGGACTGCAATACTCGTAGGGGCATGGAGAACGAGTTCCCAATGTTAAGCCTATAGGACAAAAATACCAAGGGTGAGATCAATGATTTTACTCTTTACTATATACCCATGACGTATATACTGTAAATACGCACCGTTTCGCCATATAACGTAAAGATACCGTACACAGGTATATAGTAATATTATAAATTGTTACATTTGGAGAGTTGTATGTGATGTATGAGTACCAATAAAAGAAATTGAAAAAAAAAAAAAAAATCTCCGCACTGACCACAGTCCAGTGTAATGGCCCAGCGTCCACCTACTACGATATGGCTCCGATATGGTCTATGATGCACCTTCCGATAAAAAATCAAAATCGCGTCGGAAGGTCACTTAATATCGGGGCAGTTGACCACGTTTCTGCGATAAGGCACCGAAAAATACCCATTGCGATGCGTGGTGGACTGGCATCTCTAGACATTTGTCTACAATTTTGTACCTTCCCGATATGTCTCCGATATTTGCTTTTTGTATGGGTGCCATATCGGTAGGTCTAAATCTCTATCGTAGTAGGTGGACGCCAGGCCTTACTATGTACCCATGACTGTAAATACGCACCGTTTCGCCATATAACCTAAAAATACCGTACACAGGTATATAGTAAATATTAATATTATAATTGTTACATTTGGAAAGTTCTATGTGATGTATAAGTACCAATAAAAGAAATTGAAAAAAAAAAAAAAATCTTCGCCCTGACCACAGTCCAGTGTAATGGCCCACCCCCACACCTCCCGCACGAATCAACGCGCGTTAATTGGTTCCCGCCTTTATTAACGCGCGCCGCGCCCCGCCGCCTCCTCCCGCGGGCGATGACTAATGTCGTCTGCTCCTTCAGGGCGCAGAGCCCGGGCTTCCCGCTTATAGAAATGAAATGGGCGCCGCGGGCCGCGCCGACCTGCTCTCCCGCGGGCAGGATTAATTTTGCCCGGGATTGCCTTTATTGTTGACGGAGCAGCTCCGGACAAGCTCGGCGCCCTCACCGAGCAGCTCCTACGGCTCGCACACTCTCCGACCCGAGCCTTTGTCTGCGGCCGGAGGTCAAGGATCAACACCTTTTGGTGGCCATCTGAAGGAATGCACACTGAATGTATGTGAAGGAATGGATCTGAATTAAAGGCATATCGGACAATTTACGGTGGCGTCACCTGGTGGTTTTTTAAATATTGTTAATTACCAGTCAAAACTGGTTGCTTGGGAATAATGTTTTTGCCAAATGTGTATGTATAACGTTGGGTCCAGTTTATCTTAATCGGTAAAATAGAGCAATTTATATTTGTTTGATTCACTTTGGGAATGTTCTGAAAAATATGGTCTTCTTCAATTCTTTCAACAATAAGGACGGTGACCTATGTATTCTAAAATTCATATGTATAGTACAATGCATCTACTATATTCTGTGAAAGTTTTGAGAAAATGACATGGGTTTTACCATGTGAAAATCATCTTTTTGAATGTCTATGTACACTATTGTAATATAATCATAATATTGATATCTATATAAAAAACAAGCACAGTGACCCCCGACTTTTAGGTTAGATATGTGTTCCACAGCACTTGGAGATCATCATATTTAATTTTCAGGAAATTGACATGGGTTTTAAATTTCAAGCCAAATTGTCTAATATATATGCCTTTAAGGAATGTAGGCTGAGGGTTTATAGAGGAAACCTATGAAATTTAAAGGTTCAGAGCTTGTATCCCATCGAGTTTAAATAGCATAGTAATTCACAAGGCGAAGCTGCATGGATTACGTAGTGATTCAAACGAGATGGGATCGAGCTCTGACCGTAAACTTGAATAGGTTTCTGAATTTATCTCATCCTTCAAATTGACTAATGGGCTAATATTTGTGACATAATCCCCCCGGGGTATTATTAGCTACTCCAAAAGATATATTAAATCATACAAAAATCAGTCCTCTGTTCTATAGGACACATAACTATTGTGTTATGGAGTCGGCCATCTTGCCCCCCAATGCTAAACAAAACGCCAGGTGGTGGGTCCAGTTATCAATGGATTCTATCAAAAACAATTTTTGATTTGCCATGAAAGGGTTTTAGCCTTGTCTCGATTATCATAGCCGAAAATAGTGCCGGTCCCCCCAACTACAGTGGTGCTATCTTAAAATTTCCTGGTGGATGAGGGTTGAACTAGCAATCACTCTGTACCCTATAGGCTTTCATGTTCTTCATAAGTCGTAATAGACTTGTTTAAGTCTTTGATTATGAACATTCATTAAATGATTAAACACAATAAGAATATAGTTCATTAAGGTATGCATCCTTCTCTGACTGACCCATGAATCAAAGACTTGTCCACTATGAACCAAATCTCCTGTTTATGGCCCCAAGCCACTCCCTTTAACCCTATACTTCCTCCTACCTCTCCCCCCTCCCCTCCTCCAGTTCCCTGGCCGCCTGTGTTGTCATAGCAATAAATTTCGCCTGCTCCTGACTGTGACTCCATTGGGATTAAAGTGAGAGGATATCAATCTCCCATCAGATACCCTGACCAGTAGCCAGGATATCTGTATAGAGAGTGTTTGAAATACTGGAGCTAGACAGTGCCAGAAATCCAACACCATTACCGATTGTACCAGTCCCTGTATCCCAGCGAGCATAGACCGTATTAGCTCTGACGGCATTTTGGTGCCAAACAAATCCAAACTCCGCGAAGCAGGTAGCATCGTGGCAGGTCTGCTGCCGACTAATAACTCAGTCGAGTTGTTCTTTGGATATTCAAAATTATGTCAACACTAATAAGTTCGATCATGAGAAAGTTATCACATTGATACATCTTTTTTAGTGCCATAGTAGAGTTAAATATACTGTAGAATTAAAAAATTTGAGATGTCTATGATCGCCGACTGCTGCACTTATGAAGGGATATCCCAATGTTTGGTACTAGTACATATGGAAACCCCGCTCGCGGCAGGTCAAATGACGTCACACTAATGAGGTCTATGGTAGCAGGGACTGGAGCCAGTCTAAAGTCGCATATAAACACATAGTTGACGTACACTGCACCTACTACTTAAAGGCTATATCGTCTATAATAGCTGTCAGCTTGTAATTGTAAAGGAAAGAAAGGCATCACACTGTCTGCTAATCATATGTCATTCCCAGTCAACAAACATAACCATGAACGGTTTTCTTTACATCGTGAATCGCAATTATCCATCATCTCTTCAAAGCCCTTCTACAACTATAGTCATGCATATGCTAATCCCTAGCGCGTCAAACAAAAACTTCCCTCGGCTCTTTCCCTGGCGGCGGGCGGTGTCCGGCCCGGCCCGCGGCCCGTGTGAGGCCCGGGGCCCGGTCCCACCTGCCCCGTCCTCCTGGTATTGTCCCGCTGCACATTACCCGACACCCCATCATGACGAGCGACCGCAGCGCCGCGACAAAAAGCCGACTTTGGTGGAGTCGTAAATCACTGCGCAGCCTGGCCCGCGCATACCCACGGCGCATGCGTGGAGTCAGAGGGCCGTGACCTTTGACCTGACGAACATCTTGAAGCCGAAGCCAGTGGCCCTGGGGTGGAGAAGCCTTGTGGTGGGTATGGGGTGCCGGGGAGGGGTGAAGAGGAGGGGTAGACTGGCTTCAGTCCCTTTATCCTACCCCTAATATAAAACCCCATAGGCTTATCATTGAGTTTCCGTATGCTACGCTGACTGGCATACGGAGTTTTATATGCCACTAGTGGCATAGAGAATTGTTATCACGTAATATTCCAAAATCGAGGAGACAGGGTAGGATAAAATCAAAACCTGATTCGTTTTAATCTTGGCCACCGCATGCCACTCCTGGAGTTTGACTCCGGACTTCACTCGGCTTCGCCTCATGAAGTCACTTTGCTAAACTCCAGTCTTGGCATACGGTGGTCAAGATTAAAACTCATCCATTTTTACGATAGTATCCGTGTTATACCGAATACTGGATATATCGACCCATAATGAACTCGACCCGTGAAAAATTCGACCCTTAACGAACTCGACCCGTTTGAAATCTTCTCAACTCAAGTTCTCAACTGTGGATACATACTATACTGAGTAGTAAGAATGTTATCTTGGCTTCAAATTTGGTCTTCTCTGGGGAAGAATACAAACAGAAAACTGTTCCCTTAACCCTGTCCCTTTCCTTACCCCTAACCCTAACCCTAACCCTATCCCTGACCTCAACCCTAACCCTATCCTTAACCCTAACCCTATCCCTAACCCTAACCATAACCCTGTTCCTAACCCTAACCTTAATCCTATCCTTAACCCTAACCTTAACCCTATC
Organism: Alentia gelatinosa; assembly: GCA_950022655.1. Lineage (NCBI taxonomy): Eukaryota > Metazoa > Annelida > Polychaeta > Phyllodocida > Polynoidae > Alentia > Alentia gelatinosa. The sequence goes on along the minus strand of OX465584.1, from coordinate 57,053,946 downwards.
CCTAACTAGTCAGATCTTTTCTTCTATATGAAAATATGTTATTCATAAGTATCTGGAACAGGTCGAGTTCTCCAATTGATTTATCCAAAACGGATCGAGTTCTCCTGATAACTACGGGTCAAGTTCTTCAGTAACCATTATGCTTACCCCTCCATCTACCCCATCGATCTCCGCCGTGATTCCTGGGCATGTCCTGGAAAGGGTACATATTAGGACGCATTTCATCCAGATTTAGTTTTATCTTTTATTGAATATTTTTTGTTTATTTATTTTTTCAATGAGTCAAATTCGCACTGCAGTCCGTTTGTCCATTAGCTGTTGTTAGTAGTACATCTTGTGCAATGTATCCCTATCATTTGCAAAGTTCTCAATCAAAGATCAAAACATCAATATCATATATTGCATATGCTTGTCTTATTTGTCTGACTGTACTTGACTTTGTTAGCTGTTACCTATCTTCATGTGCCATCATTATGGAAGAACGCTGTTTCATGGTTGTCGTAGAACCTTGTTTCTTGAATAAAAAAAGGAAAAAAAAGACTTGAGCAAGTCTAAAGGAGGAGGAGGTACATGGAGAGGGGTGCGCAGAAAGGGGAACCGGAAGTGAGAGGAACGCGCAGCTGATTCTCATCCGGGAGAACAACAAGGTCGGGTGGCGGGAGGGACTGACGGGTGTTCACAGCGAGAAGAATGGTCGGCTTGGAGAGCAAGTGTCTCGGCTTGGTGAGCGAGTGGTTCGGCTTGGTGAGCGAGTTGCTCGGCTTGATGAGTGAGAGGCTCAGCTTGGAGAGAAAATGGGTTGGCCTGGAGAGTGAGTGGCTGGGCTTGGTGAAAGAGTGGCTGGGCTTGGTGAGCAAAGTGACATGGGTTGGTGAGCAAGTGGTTCGGCTTAGTGAGCAAGTGGCTCGGCTTGGTGAGTGAGTGGTTTGACTTGGAGAGTGGGTAGCTCAGCTTGGAGAGCGAGTGGCTGGGCTTGGTGAGCGAGTGGCTGGGCTTGGAGAGTGAGTGGCTTAGCTTTGTGAGCAAGTGGCTGGGCTTTGTGAGCAAGTGGCTGGGCTTTGTGAGCAAGTGGCTGGGCTTTGTGAGCAAGTGGCTCAGAGCAGCTCCACGCTCCATGCCTGACATCAAATGGTCCCGCTTTGGGGAGCAAGTGGGCAGAAGTCAACCATCCACGGAACCTTTATATCATTATATACCTGTGTGCGAATGTCTATTAAATACTGCCCACTGCTAGGGGTGCAGTAATAATAATTTTCGTTCCCACTGTGACTCTCACTTCATAAATAATTAAAATGGCTTTTTCATCGATTTAAGGTATATCATAATAAGCAAACATCCTTACTGTAAGCGAAACAGTTCTTGTTCTCAGTCAGTCATCGATTTCATGCTTTAGATGGAAAAGGAGGTGGTAACCGACCAATTTTTGGTCGCTGCCACAGTTTAATTAAAAATGTCTTGATTTCGTCAGTGGTCTCAAAAGTTGGTCGGTGGTGCTATATTGTGTAATGTTGGAGAGAAAAATCGTTGACCCTTTAATTATCACCTGATGATTATTGCACAAAAATATCACATTGTTGGTCGGCGTTGCTAAATGCCATTATCGGTGGTCATAGTCGGCAGGTGGAAACGCAACATTACACCTCTCCCTATCCATGTTTACAGCTTAAAGAAATGACCAAATGTATCCCTTAGTACAGTTTAAGCGAATTATGAATACAATTAGCTGGTTTTCACTGCCCTCAAACTCTCACCTGTCACTGATGTGGTGTTTCAACCTGCCGATTTATATGACCACCGATAATGGCATCTTACACCGCCGACCGATTATCTGAAACATTCAGCGCAATAATCATCAGGAGGATACAGAAATTGTCAACAATTTTTCTCATTCTTCTTACGCAATATGGCACCACCAACCAACTTTTGGATACACCGATGAAATCAGACCGGATTGAATAATCAGTGGTGGTTTAACACTGCAGTTTAAAAAAAAAAAATTATCAGTATAAATTGAAATGGCAAGTGGAAACACATGCGGGAAGTGCAGGTCACCAATCATGTGCCACTGACTTTTCACAAGGAGAACCACCGACAGACTTTTGTACAGCGTGAAAATTATCGATGGGGTTTTCGTGGGCAGGTGGAAACGCACCCCTCTCATAAGATCTCACACTCTCTAAGTGGTATTCTGTACAAGGTTCTCATTAAGCTCTATGGGAGAAAAATTCTTAACGAACTAGGCTTAGAGCCTTGAGAATCCACTGGCACACAATATTCCTGCTAGGTGGCATCATTGAGATTATAGGAATCTCTGGGTTGCATTGATGTACGTCTTTAGCACGGGAGGCATAGTGAGAACCTTGTACAGAATACTACTTAGAGAGTGTGAGAACTTATGAGAGAGGTGCACAGACAGGTGGAAACGCCACAGTACAATGGGATCTTGAAAGAGAGCTTTATACAGGAGCATGAACGTATCAGTTGTAATTAAGTGACCTTAATGGTAATGAGGGCTACTGTAAATACAAGGTGACGCTATTAATTAGTGATGATTACCTCTTGATAACTTGTAAATGTCACCACAACCAGACAGGTGGCAATGGACACAAAGCAATACCCGTAAATTTACCAAATATCTCTTATTTTGTTATATAAGAGAGCTGAACTCTGATTGTTAATCAAGAAAAAAGCAAGTAAATGGTCAAAGTAGTAACTTTAGTCAAAGTAGTAGTCTATTCCGTACAAACATCTGAACAATCCATCGATGCATAATTGTATATCCAATAGACTTGCTCACTCCAACGATGAACAATAGCTAGAAAAAGAAAACATACCAGAGCCTCACACCAGAGAAACAAGTATAGATTGTTTGCACATAGTTCTTGCACTACCTTGAAAAACTTGGAAATAAATGCATAATAGATGCATAGAATGCAGCACCAAAAACATCTATCCACCGAGGCACAGGATGAACATTACAGGTCTACATGGAAGTTGGATGTATACACAGAAGAAATACATACTGTCTTCATAGTCGCTCTATTTTTTAAAAATTCTTTTACCAAATGTCTCTTATTTTAAGTAGGACCCATCTGCAAGCAAATACATTGTCAATTTGCATAACATCCAGTATCAATGATTTGATTGGAAACTTTAGGAAACTTTCTGAAAGTAATACACTCAGCCACCAAAAAAAAGGGAAAGAAACGGGGGCCCTGTCTGGAAAACAGGACATAAAATACGGATAAAGGATACTAACGGACAACCCCGCCAAGAAAGAGCAACAAAAAGGGATTTCTTTCCCTAACATTCGCTGGTTTCTAGCGGACCATTGTGGTTTGGTACGTTTCGCACGCTCGCTTGTAGTCGGTAAGTGGCGTACGCATGCGCATAGCGAGCTTTATTAGCCTGGGGTCACGAAAACGGTGTAGCACAAGTATGTACTGTGTGTAATCTAATCAACTAAAGGGATCAATGTCAAAATGCACCACCTTTGTCAGCGCTTGCGGTCAATGGCTTAAATATTGATCAGTATTGATCCCTATAGACACGACGCACTGCTAATGATGTAAACAAACCAACATGTGTCGGGATTTTGGGGCACGACATGCAATCGACCTCATTCACTATATTTAACAATGTTATTGCAGTGATGGCAGTAATTTTTATCCTACCCTAGTAAATAACCGTCATTGATTTAACATAGCCAAATTTTATGTGGCGTGCCATGACATAAAGTAAAATGTATGTACCTAGAGAAATAAAAAAATTGACCAATCAGTGATCAGGAATTATTCACCTTTGAAAATAGTTCCGGCTGTAGAGCAGATATTCTGACAGCTGTCAAACATGGAGGGAATTGAGTTAGACTTTTATGATATCATAAAATCGTGGAGACAGGATAGGATGAATACGAAACTGAACTCGGGTTAGACTTATCAGTGTCTATGCCACTCTGGTCAGGTCTGTTCCTCACTACGCTCAGCTAACGCTTCGCGTAGTAATATGGAATATTGTACGGGTGCCACACCCCACCCTGTCCGGGTACCACACCTGCCCTGTTCGGGTACCTGGATATTGTGTGTACAATCACCGAATTCGGTGATGCAGCCATTCTTCAACTCGGGTCTTATGCCGGGGACACACCAAGCGAGTCAAGGCGGCGATCTCTGGAATCGCCAATACATAATAGCATGTATGTCAGATATTATTTCATAGGAATATCCCCCTCCCACGTTTTAGCATTTCATAAGAAATAATCAGGTGAAATATGAAATAATAGCTCACATACACGCCATTTTGTGTTGGCGACTCCAGAAATCGCTGCCTTTCTCGCTTGGTGTGTCTCCGGCTTCAGCCCCTAATCCTCATTCTAATGGTGGGTATTAAGCCGAATGAGCAGTGGGTACCATTTTTTTGTAAGTCTTTGGTATGAGTCAACAGGGATTTGAACCCACAACCTCCCTTGTTTGAGGCGAACACCCCTACCACTTAGCCACCAAGCTTTGTAATGAATCATATCTATTTCAATTAAACCGTCAAATTTCAAACATTCACAAGATCAAATGTTTTTGTTTTTTTTCTATTTCAGACACACAATTAAGGGTACCCATATTTTATATACCTATATTTCGGGTGTTTGTATATCTGCAGTGATTTATTAAGTGAAGTTAATGTCCACTAAAAGATACAAACCACACATTGTTATACTATATAGTGCGGAAACTTAGTCGTAACTTGAATTTTAATTCATATTGTCATAAAGCAATTTCATGATAAATCAATACAAAGAATCATCCTATCAAAAGCGTGTCTGTGAAGTGAATGCCACGAGCCACCAAGATTAAGGTTAACTAGAGACTTATAATTGATAATTATTTCTTATTCATTTAGAAAAAAAGAATAAAAGGAAGCAATTCACTGTGTTTTCGCTACTGAGTACACCTAAATCATAGTGGGAAATTGCCTTGAGAACAACAAACTATGTACCTACCACTTATGATACCTCGATGTAAACCAAAGTTCAATAAAGTGCTTGATAAAAAATTAAATAACAAAGAGAACCATTCTATTGTTAAAAAATAATCAGCAAATCAAACCAACAGATTTTGATGCCTTAATGATAAAGAACCGTTCTACGACAAAGACGAATGACAAATGAATATCATGAGAATGATGTTATTATATGGACGTTGAAGGCATACCTGTGAAATTCCATTTAACATCCATTCATGCCTTTATATAAAATCATCAAAGGTGATCAGAATGTCGAAAGAATACAGCCTTGGGATCTGTCTGCGAGTCACAAAACCACAAGAATGAATGCTCAAAAATACACGAGCTCTCTTTGTAACTTAATGACACAAATGACTCCACCGGAATATGGAACTTCTTTTTGTCCACAACTTAACAGCCAGTGATACAGGCACCGCACAAACATTCTCGGATCCTCAGGCAATCCTAGGGACATAAATCCTACCGAGTTATTCTGAAAGAAATAGAAATTCGAACCACAAAAGATTCAAAGAGTGTGTTCTTCTATTGATCACTGGAGGTTTTTATGTGTGTTAGACTGTATGCAAACGAGTGTGGAATCTGTCGGGATGTCCTTGGGGCTTTCAAATGACCTTCACCAGAGAATGCAACCACTGCGCATGCCTGGGGACATGCGCAGTCCCTGGAGACCTTCCTGATCACATTTAGGGAGAGTCCCGGTCGACGTTTTTATTGTGGGAATCGGGACACTGTTGTGAACAAGGGGAAGATCTGAAAGAGCAGAGTAATATATCTTTTTTATTTTTTTTTATTAAGTATTAAGTCTCATCTCACCAGGGTGAATTTTTCAGAGCACTTATCAGACAAGGTACAATATACATGTTATATTTGCAGAAATCAATACAGATAAAGGTGACAAAAAATGTGAAAAATGATGTAATGAAGAATGAGTTACAATATCTCTCAGCCAATCATATTCAGCCAATATCAGCAATCCACTAACCAATATCTATCTGGAAAACATTAAACACTTCTTGAACTCCTCTTTCGTACTAGCATTCTGCACATTCGGCCGCAATAGGCCTTTTTCAATAGGCCGGTGTCGCACGTTATCTGCTTAGTTACGGCACGGCTGAAGCCAAACATTCCCCTGGCAACGTATTATTTAGCATTGGATCACTGAGTGTATTAGCGTAATACGTTTATAATACCCATGCACATTAATTCCATAGACATAAAAGCGATTGCATCATATTCTATGATATTCCAGATCCAATTCGGTGTATCATACATGCATATCACCTCAATGATACCATAGATATACCTTAGATAAGACAGGGACACCTAAACTGGATACACTTTAATACATTGGCAGGACTCGCTATAATATGCTTATCTTTTTCCAAGCTAAACCCAAGATAATTATCAACTATAAAGTTTAGACATCCCAGACTTGTTTATACAATACCATAGTTTGTTCCAGCAATTTAATCTGTCAAAAAACAACCCTCCTGCAATCACTCCCACCGTTCACACTTTAGGTGTAATTGCTGTCTTTCCCTATATGTATGTGGCTGACCTCGGCCGTGTTTGTCCGAGCAGCCGCGTAACGAGACAGTGGGCCGTTAGGCGGTGCTCAACGGCAACACCTGTATTGATTCCACAACCTCGCACCTCTAAGGTAGGGGCTATTTAAGACTAGTGTACCTTTTGTTTGTGGAATATAGAACATATTTTTATCATCCGATCTGGTCCTTCTCTTGGATACATCCATCCACTCAGTTTTCAAGCGATATTTAAACATGAGACAGGCTAGTTGAATTTTCCTTCGTATACAAAGTGATTACAATCATTTTCCATTCTGACAACAGCTAGTCTTTTACCAAACAGACCTATTGTACATCTAAGACCCTGAGACCTCTTGAGATGAGAAACGTAAGGCCTGGCGTCCACCTACTACGATAGAAATTTAGACCTACCGATATGGCACCGATACAAAAAGCAAATGTCGGAGACATATCGGGAAGGTTCAAAATCGTAGACGTATGTCTAGACATGCCAATCAACCACGCATTATATGGGTTTTTTTATCGGTGTCTAATCGCAGAAACGTGGTCAATTGCCCCGATATTAGGTGACCTTCCGACGCGATTTTGATTTTTTATCGGAAGGTGTATCGTAGACCATATCGGAGCCATATCGTAGTAGGTGGACGCCGGGCCTAGTGTCCACCTTCTACGATATGGCTCTCATTCAAACCATTAATTACGAAGCGATTCAAACGAGATGGAATAGAGCTCTGACCGGAAACATGAATGGGTGTCTGAATTTATATTAATCTTCACATCAACTAATGGGCTAACATTTGTCACATAATCCTCCATTGGATATATTTCCGAAACATCTCAAGGGCGTTGGATATGAGTTCCTAATGTTAAGTTTATGGAGAAAAAATACCTGGGGTGAAATAAATAGAGGAAACAGAGGGTCAGAGCTCATATCTCATCGAGTTTGAATCGCGTAGTAATTCACAAGGCGAAGCCACGTGAATTACGTAGCGATTCAGACGATAAGTTTCCCCTAGGAATCATGAAACCTGCATATCTACAAAAACACAATAAAACGGTCTCTAAATAACCCAAACGCGAGAAACCGGTGTCAGCAGACGACATTTCACAAGGCGCCGATTAGTCGCGCCCCCAGCGAGCGCGGCCGACACTAAACGTGGGCAGGTCGGCAGGGGGTTCACTGGCCGTCAGAGCTACATGGATGTTTAAGTTACTCTCACAGCAGATGTTTCATTTGACCTGGACCTATGCTTTGGGAGTTAGATATTTCTCACTCTTGAAGCCATTTTTATATAGTATTATTTCCTTTTTGTGTGTATTTCAAATAAAATAGACTTTACTATCAATTTGGTGAGCTGTGGACGTTTTCTGATAAGTATTTCTGTTCTCAAAATTCAACTTGGTCTGAGAGTGAGAATTCATGGACACGACCAGGGTTAAACCATACCAACCCCTTTCCCGGCGTTTACACTAGACGACTAAATACGTGGCGACTGTAGATCGTCATGCCAGTAGTTGTCAGATGGTGGCAAAATCCACTGCAGAATTCGTCAACCTCAGAATGTCCTTGAGCATTTACACTGACGACGAACAGAATCGCTGCCCATCTAGACGACTAATTGATATCACTAGAAATAGTTATGGGCATCAGAGCGTGTCCAATGGTCATCAAGTGGTGCCAAATTGAATAATCTTACATAATCAGACGATCTGCAGTTGCCACAAGCTTGGCGCAAAATTCCAGAATCGCCGGCCAGAATTGTCTAGTGTAAACGCCGGGTAATGTAAACGCTGGGTCAGAGTCACCTGTGTAGGGGTTCAGCTGGTGGTGACTCCCGCCTCTTATATACAACCCCTCCGGGACAAGGGCACCACATACAGTAGAATACCCCGTAAGCGGACACTCTTCCTTCCAGGCCAAAGTTTCTGCTTACGCGGCGTGTCTGCTTACGCGAGGTTGAAATAAACATCTAATAGAGGGAACCGTTCCGAGTAATGGTGTCCGTTAACGCGGGGTGGTCGCTTACGCAGGGTGTCCGTTAGGCGGGGTTCTACTGTAGAACTAATAAACAGAAGCAGACAGGGGTTGTTGGCCAATCTAGGCAGGGGGTGGTGAGCGGTGCAGTGTGCGGTGCGCCGAGCGGTGCAGGGAGGTGCCGCTCTTTTGTCAGGTGCGGCATTTCAGGTGTCGACAATACAAGACACACCTGACCGCCGCAGGTGTGCCGAGACGGGATCCACCTGGCCAGGGCAGGGGCGGGGGAGGGGAGCGGGGTCCGGTGGGAGCCGCTGCAGGTAGCGGGAGGGGAGATCAAAAGGGAGGAGTGGGAGGTGTGAGGGAGGTTGGGGTGGTGTTAGGAATGGTGGACTTGGGGAAGATGGATACGATTTAAATGGTCAGGATAGGCAATGACGGTCAGATATTTCGTGGTAGTAGCATTGCTAACTGATCATCATTTTCATTGTAAATATCATCTGAAATACGTTCTTTTGCTTGTTAAAAAAATACACATGTTATCAAATATACCCTACTGATAAAGTGTAAGTATACCTGGCCAATGAGTTCAGGCTCTATACAAAACAAATGGAAATCTGATTTGGCACTTGGTCACTGGAGCATACCGAAAACAATGACCTGTACTCCAGGATAAATGGAAACTTTAATGGATAATCTCAAATTTGGACTACGGTGGATTGACACATTAAAGCTACGAGGGATGGTCACATGTAAACTACGAGGGAAAGTCACATGTATAACACATTCTGTGGAATAATAATGAAAATAAAGCGAGCTAAGCTCAAATTAAAAAAAAAAAGAAAGGGTGTAACTTAAAGCAAGCAAAGCCAGAGACCTCTGCATAAGCAGACGCCCTCCGTTTTGGATCAAAGTGTCCCCTTACTCGGGGTGTCCATTAGGCGGGGTTCTACTGTAATGCGAGTATTCATATCGATATTTTCCACCAATGATTTCGCATCTCAGAACGAACAATCAGGCGAAATAACAGCTCATATAATCGCCATATTCGCCAACAAAATATGGGCGATTACATCATCAACAACAACAAAAAGAATTTAACAATTGTGTAGCAATTCAGAATTAACAACTAAAAAGGGTGATTTCCTTTGGCAATACTGACGCCCAAATGGACTTCAATGGCTAAGAGATGGCTTGGTGTGTTTTGGCCTTTAGGGCCCGTTTCCATTGGCCGACGAAGCTTGCCTAGACTTTTTGAGTTACACAGAAAGTCTGTCGGTGGTGCCACTGACTGTGCGTCCGTATAGAAAAATCGCTGAGGGTAGTAAATTTCACTCAGTGACCTAGCTTTCACTCAGTGGTGGGTGGTGCCATATTGCATAATCTAAGCAGAAAAAATTGTGGGGCATTTCACGACCTTGGTTGTTTCCATTGACAGATATTGGGTCCACAGTGCCAAAAGTCCATCGGTGGTTCCTGACTGTAGATCGGTGACGGGAAATCGGCCAATGGAAACGAGCCTATAGGGGGAGGGTCAGGACTAGGACGACTGTGACATGTAAGGATGGGGTGGGTTTTCAATGAGGTAGGGGGCCGTGGACAGTATACTATAAAGGCCTTGAGGGGAGGTGAACCCTTCAGCACCAGTCCACACAGGGAGCACAAAAACTGCCATAGGATCCTCGGCCATTTTTTACAGGGCTACATACATAAATCTCAGACAAGGCCGACAGGCAATCATTGGAACCTGACGCCATCTTTGTGAGCCTGGGTCACGTGTCAATAGACATGAGCCTCGCTGACGAGCCGTGGCTTTGGTTACACCAGCGATAAGCTCTAATTTAAGAAAGCTCGCAGCAATGACATTGGGAATGTGGAATCCCATTGAAGAACATATGTGAACTTTTGACCAAAAGAAAAAAAAAATCATATGGCTTTGAAAATGTTCAGGTTGTTATTCGAACAGAGGCATTTTACAAGTTCACTATTTTTCTTTTTTTGTTGTTGGACATTTTGAACCCCACTGGCATGTCGGCGTTTTTCAAAAGCAGGCCCATGACATTGATACAGTCGTATTGAGCAAAACGATATTAAGGGCTGTAATTAAAAAAAGAATGAATTGATTAATCAAGGTAAAAAGAAATACAGAAAATCACTGCATAATATATACGTACTAAAACATTAATTATTGCATGTATATGAATATGAATATCTAAGTACAGACATGACGACACATATGACAAGTTCACATCACAACTGGTATATTATTACATACCTATGGCAGAACGTTTATAAAAGTCTACCCGCTGCTAGGGGTGCAGTATAAATAATGCTCGGGCACAGTGCGCCCGTAATGCATATTCGGGCGCATTGTGACCATCAGGTCAATTGGTACATTTAATAATCATCTATAATGGCGTGTTTTTTTAATATCTAGGTGTATTATATTTTTACATCTCGGCCTTTTTGTGCTCAGTAACCACGTTTTCTAATAAACCTATGTGCGAACGTCTATAAGATACTGCCCACTGCTAGGGGTGCAGTAACAAAAATGTTCGTGCCAACTGTGACTCCCACTTCATAGGTCATTTTTTTTCATTGATTTTATGTATATGATAATAAGCAAACATCCTTATTGTCGACGTCCCCTAATAATATTATATACCCATGCATTATATATTTGATGATTACATACTGCTGCTCCCTATGCAGTATAAATTGCATACTGAACCCTGTGCAGTACACTGTTATACTGCACACGTTGTAACATCAGCAGTGTGTGGGCTTTCACGCTGGCATATCATCTATGCCAATATATGGTAAGATTTGATTAATTTTGGGCATATGATAAATATCTAACGACCTACCATGCTTGTCCATGCTAAAAACTCGATGGGAATTGATGTTATTTGCGGAACGAAGCACCAGGCAATTCTCCATCTTGTTTTGTATCATGTACAGCATGGTCAGGTCGTTCTATATAAATACAGCCAATAAGAATAGACAAGGAATAAACCTATGGTTTGAATTATCTCGACGTAAACATAAATATATTACATTCTTAATAAATCGCCTGAGATTAAAACATCTCCAATGGATTAACTTTCAATCCACACCTGCCCGTACCCTTCACCTATTCCCACTTTCAACGATCGGCCTACAAAGTATTATCTTTCACAAATCGAGTTTTTATTGCGATTTTATTGCGCATTGAAGACGTTGCCTGAAAAGGGGACAGGTGGGTGGACTGGGACGGGACACGTTCTGCCATTCTCACCTTTCTGATAAAGTTGTATACGTCAGCGACAATTCTTTACGACATCACCAGAGGGCGACACCATCATGACGTATGGCAAGGTGCAGATACCAAAATTTCTCTTCAGTATGGATTTCTCTGAAATATAAACCAATTTAGGTGCCAACTCCCATGTCCTCGTCCAAAATCAATCTCCAGGTCATCCTGAAAAAAAGGTAGCAATTCCTAAAATTCACAGGTGAACTCCTGAGGACAGAGCCATGGTATTATAGCGGAACGTGGACTAATATAGATGAAACCTATGAAAGTTTACGGTCAGAGCTCGTATCCAATCAAGTTTGAAAAGCGTAATGATTCACAAGGTAAAGCTGCGTGAATTACATAGCGATTCAAAGGAGATTGGATGAACTCTGACAATGAAATTTAACAGGTTTCTGAGTTTATCTCACCCCTAACATTGACTAATTGGCTAACATTTGTGGCATAATCCTCATTGAGTATCTTTTTGTAAATACTCTATGGGGATAGAATATAAGTCCCCAATGTTAATTCTATGGGGAAAAAATACCAGGCCTGAGATAAATTAATGTAAATCTCCATTGGTACCAAATGAGGAAAATTCCTTACCATGATTTTAATAACAGATAATGAGATGTACATAATTCTACCTCTACAGAAAATTAGATACTTTAGAATGATAGGAATGGTGAAAAGAGCTGTATATCTTCAAACGCAATTTATAGTTCTCCCTAATCCAAAAAAACAGAATATATCTTATAATGCAAATAACAGAAAAAGAGGTGTACAAACAAGATATCTTTCAAAGTACACTGTCAATGGGGAAAGATATATACATGTACATAAATAAATACTGATGATATTAGAAAATGGGTTATAAATTATAAAAACAGGTAAGCAATTATTCAAAGTAGGCTATCACTGGGAAAAATACATACACGTACAAAAATAAATACTGAATATATCAGCAAAGGGGTATATATTATAGAAACAAACAAGCTATGATTCTCCATCCTCAGAGTATAAATATGATGATGGAAATGACAGATAAAAGGGGGTCTGTATATACGTGAACAACTCCAGGTCCTAAATCCTCCCCTCCATGCTGGGCCCTCGGGTTAACTGCAGATTTAGGCGCCCGGCCTTCAGTGCAGTGCATTCTGGGCATTCCTCCAGTGTCCGGTACCCACAGGTGAGAAGGCGGCTATCAGGACGGCCGTCAGGAACCAGCTCCAGCCTCCTGCCGGGTGTTCGGGTTCAGAGACGGCGTACCGAACCCGTGTCAACGCGCGCTCTGTACGACGTACCGGACGTGACGTAGGCTGAAACGTCAGACGCTGCGTTCATGGCGTTTGAATTGAATTGTGAAGACATTTGGTGTTGGGCTTAAAGAGATGGTGGATACATGTCTCTCTGTTATCGGAAGACTTCCTGGTTAAATGTACCGAGGCGTGCGCAAGATGTCAGGTGCAGGAACGAATCAGATTTCCCAAGTACTGCTAAAGACCTGTCCAAATACTTAACACATTCATGAAAGACAGTAATAAAACGATGTTCCTGTAAACGTAAAAATTTCGATCCGAACTCGGGCCCTAGCACGTTTACAACGAGGTGTTTACACCGAGTTGTAAACGTGCTAGGGGCCCGAGCGAGGATCGAAATTTTTACGTTTACAGGTACAACGTTTTATCTTTACTATATGCCTCCAAAACATTCATATTCTTACCTTATTTAAGTTGTAAGAGCCATTTTAAATCCAATTTGGGCATAGAACGATCAATGTGAATCCTAGCTTTCACTTCGATCGTGGAATGCGGATGTGACATTGTCGCATAGCAACACACATAGCAACCTGCATAGCAACACTTGCTGTCACTTGCAAACCAGCGGGGAACCAGCGGGAAAACGTCGGGAAGAAAACATAGCAGTTGTTCTCTCATTGCACTCCTGTTTTTAAGGTTTTTACCATGTTTATTCAGGTTTTTATTACTGTACTTGGAAGTTTTTCTGTAATTCATTCATGTATTTTTGATTTCACAGTATTTCAATAAGTCTTCTTTATGTACTCTAACGTTAACGTTACCGATGTCGAAGCGTAGACACTGGTGACCATTTTTAAATATCGACCTCGTAATCATATCCGTTACGACCGTGAAATGAACCCTGATATACTGCACAGCTGTGCAGTACATCATGGGGAGTAGCGTGTAGTAATTACATCACTTACGGCAGTAGGTATAGAGTAAATACATGTGTACATGTGTGACCCAATATCTTCATGATGAATGAATGGAATACTTCCTCATTATACATGGTAGAGTGTCCAACTTGAAATATGAAGTTAATGTTTGTATTATATATTGCCAAGATGAGTCTCTAAAAAAAATTCTTTTTTTTTTAACCGGAAGTGAAAATTATTGCTTACATCATGCACACCTTGCACAAAGTCTCCAAAAAGGAACGATGATAAGCAGCCATCTTGAAGGATTGGACTTGGCCTTGAAAAGACCAATATGATGATATATTATTGTCCAGATGGGTTTGTTTATATATCAAAAAAAAAATTCAGAACTTTTATTCACTGTTACATTGTTTATGATACATTCCCATTTTTCTGCTGTGTACATCCCTTTGTAGCAGCATACAGTGCCTAATACTTGTATTTATGAAGTTCTGTACTCCTTGTACTCCTTGTATATATAGCAGTGGTTATCCAGAAAAATGTCTGCTGATGACTTCATGCAATTAAAGTCTGTCTCGCTGTCACTCTCCTAGTATACAGTAGACTACAGGAGCACCCCGCGTAAGCGGACACCGTCCGTTCCGGGCCAAAGTGTCCGCTTACGCGGGGTGACTGCTTATATGGTGTTTAGATAATTATCTCACCCCAGATATTTTTTCTCCATAGACTCAACATTGGAAACTCGTATCTAACACCCATTAGATATTTAGGAAAGATATCTAATGGGGGATAATGTCACAAATGTTAGCCCATTAGTCAATAATAAAGGTGAGATAAATTCAGAAACCCATTCAAGTTTAGGGTCAGAGCTCAATCCCATCTCATTTGAATCACATAGTAATTCACGCGGCTTCGCCTTGTGAATTACTATGGGATTCAAACTCGATGGGATACAGGCTCAGACCCTAAACTTTCATGGGTTTCCTCTATAATATCTAATAGAGGGATCCGTTCCAAGGAAAGGTGTCCGCTATTGCAGGTGTACGCTTACGTGGGGTGTCCGTTAGGCGGGGTTCTACTGTATATGAAACAAAGAACATAAGATCCTGAAGCATCAGAATTCTTTGCTCATTTCAAAACGCATAGACAGGTGTGTACATCATTGTGGACGCACTAATCCTGCCGTATCTAATTCTAGATCATAACGTAACTAATAAGCAGATGAATATCAGGACTCATTATGGTTATATTTAGGCCCGGCGTCCACCTACTACGATAGAATCGTAGACCTCCCGATATGGCACCGATACAAAATGTCAAAATCGGTGCCATATCGAGAAGGTGCAAAATCGTAGACATATGTCTAGACATGCCAATCAACCACGCATTGTATGGGGGTTTTATCGGTGTCTAATCGCAGGAACGTGGTCAACTGCCCCGATATTAGGTAACCTTCCGACGCGATTTTGATTTTTTATCGGGAGGTGCATCGTAGGGCTTATCGGTGCCATATCGTAGTAGGTGGACGCCGGGCCTTACACTCGAGACTCATTCACAGCCAGGGGTATTATGACAGGACCAGTGAACACATATAAATATGACACGACCATTAAGTCATTACGTCCCTCACACTACAATAACAGGCGTGACACTCACAGACTAAGGCCTCATTTAACCTTTATCTTCATCTTACGGTCGGGGACGAGGCGTGTTGAGTCCGATGCAAAAAAAAAAACAAAAAAAAAACAACTTTATCTTCATCTTAGCCTGATATAAATGTCCGTAGGCTTAACATTAGGAACTCGTTCTCAACAGGCATGCTAGTACGGTAACGCATACTTAACCCTTTAAGGACGCATGATGCCTGGAGGCATCACTGCACTAAAGACGCATGATTCCTTGAGGCATCATTGTTCCAATATTTTCAAAAATGTTTTAACAAAGAAATATTAGAGCAATATTCATATAATCTTCACAACATGTAGATATGACACCATATTCAATATTTCTATACAAAAAAAGTATTCATCATTATATATCGTATCACATGATACCAAACTTGAATTATGTGTTTTAACCATTATGTGCCCGTCCTCTAGCGGGACAAACTGCCACCAGCACCCGTCTTTACAGGAGTAGGGTGGCCGCAGGCACCCGTCCTTAAAGGGTTAATTAATGGGTGATAAACAGATAACTATATCCAGGCTAAGATACAATCAGAAACATATTCGTGTTGGGTCTGTGTCCCCGTATGCCATCGAGTTTGGAGGGCTCATGGATATGAACGAGGCGATAGCCGAGTGAATTTTCTGAAGTGCTTCAAACACTCATCAGTTTCTTTCTTAGTATATTATTCCTCCAAAATCAGTCGTATGTGATAAGTGCATTGTAGACTACAAATATCTTCATAATCCCAGAGAGAAATTATGCTAGTTATATACATGAGAAAATAGATATGGGGTCATCCAAAAAGTATGTACACAGAATTTCTGAAGTTTTGGACCCTCCACACCCCCACTCTTGTACGCAATAGAACAAAGCATACGCACAATTTCCAAAATCTTTGACCCCCAACCCTCCCTCAGTGTGTACGTACTTTATGGATGGCCCCAATGAGGATCATAAAATGATGTGAAACTATTCGTACCACATCACCTTTCCATCTAAACTTCTCACATCTTATTGAGCGTGGGTCACACGCTCATAAACGCTGCCTAGGTTAGGGGGAGGTTATATAGACTTTCAGTATTCTGCAAAAATCATCCCTTCACTATCTGCGTGCCAACTCTGCGACATTGGTAGGGCGCAGAGACCCAGTGTCCTAGTCTTAGAGGCGTGTCCAGCTGACCGTGACCAGTCACCATAGACTGAAATACCTAATAAAACCACTAATGATTTATATATTTAGATCCTAGAAAGGTAGTTGCATAAATGGCAAGCTAGCTGGGGGCCTACAGAAAATAACCTATAGACTGAACCTATTAATTGTTTTTTGTTGTTGTATAATTCCACGGTCATGCATCAATGATGAACATGCCATTTGTCCCTTGTTACTTATAAGCAACGTTTTACCAACCTTATTAGATTAACCCTTTAACAGCCGCACGCCTCACACGGGCGGGAAAGCAGAGGTAGCGCCACCATCGACGTTGGCCTATACTAGAGGCAGGAAGACGTTACATAGTGAACGTGTGAATGGCAGGCGTGTTTTGCCATGATTTACGCCATTTTCTCCACAAATTGATTTATTCAATTTATTTCTCCATATTTCTTAATAATATTTAACCCCTTAAATACATTAATGATTTTGATAATCCGAAGGAATTTTGCGAATTCATCTTGAATTTGAAAAAAATGATTTTGAAAAAAAAAAAAAAAAGATGCTCTAAGGCATCTTCCTGCCGTACAGTGGTAATGCCTTGAGGCATCCTCCTGCTCTGAAAGGGTTAAGTTACATATAAAAATGACGTGATATAACTTTGATACACTAGGAGATTCAGTGTGGTTCTCTGGCAGGATGATCATGAGATGATATAAGAAATATAATCAACAAAATGAGAATATAACCTGCCTTGAAACTCTTACGAAAAGATTTCCATGCACATTTTTTACACGATACAATAAATGCATATAATTCAGAACACTAAACCCTCTTGTAAAGATCAATTTCTTAAATGCAAGGATTTTCTTGAAGAAAGAAGGCAACAGAAGCAGTAACCATGGCGTCCTGTAAGCTTCTTCTTCCGCTTCTTACAATTTTTTTTTGCGTTTTATTTTGCGTCACTTTTCAATTTGTAACAACTCAAATGGCTCAGAAAGGGAGAGAACGAGAGAAAGAGAGCGAGACAAAGCTCGAGAGCGCGGGAAGAAAAAAAAAATTAAAAGGTTGATTAAACCTTGTGGGCCTCTTGTGCTGCCCTCTCGCGGTCAGGCAGATAATGGTTGCGGGAAAGGGTGTGTGCAGGGTGTGTGCAGGGGTGTGCAGGGGTATTATGTGCACGTGACCACGCTTGATTAGTCCCTAGATACATTCCAAGACAGTCAGACAATGGCATTGTTGGCACCAGCGGTAAATCCAGCGTCCAGGAGGTTTCAATCGCGCTTTGTCCCCATCGGGCCGGCGCGTCGCGCGGCCGCCCTTACCAGAAGCACCACAATGGCGGCGCCCGGCACGCCACGGCTCCGCGAAGCTCGACTGACGGGCCTTCTGAATTTGTCATTATTAGGCCGCATTGTCGGCGGTTTTCTATTATTCCGTCTGATCGAAGATCGTCATTTTGGCCATTCTCCGCGGCTGACATTCCAATCGGGCCGCCATTGTTGGGTTGTGCGTGCGGAGGCAGCTTGAGTGTTGTAGGCTTAATCAGCTAACGCTGGGCCCTGTGCCCCCGTTGCATAACCCCTAGACTTGCTCAAGTCTTTGATTATGAACATTCATTAAATGATTAATCACAATCAGAATAAAGTTCATTAAAGTATGTATCCTTCTCTGACTGGCCCATGAATCAAAGACTTGTCCAGTAGAAACAGAGAATCTCCTGTTTATGGCTCCAAGCCACTCCCTGTAACCCTATACCTCCTCCTACCCCTCCCCACCCCTTCCTCCAGTTCCCTGGCTGCCTGTGTTGTCATAGCAATAAATTTAGCCTACTCCTGACTGTGACCCGATTAAGATCAAAGTGAGAGGATATCAATCTCCCAACAGATATCTGACCAGTAGCCATGATATCTGTATGGAGAGTGTTGGAAATATTATACAGAGCCAGAAACACCATTACCGATTCTACTAGTCCCTGTATCCCAGCGAGGAGAGTAGACATAGGATGCAGGGACTGGAGCCAGTCTACATAACCCCCTCCCCTTCCCGATCCCTTTCCCTTCCCCCCCCCCCCCCCACACGCTCCCAACCCATTTACCGATTAGTTCCACCCTTCATACCGGCACGTGTCTTGCCGCTCTTGTGCTTTGCTTGTGCCTAGATCTCCTTTCTGGCATTTTGGTCGGCGTCGGATCTGGTTGTTTCAGCCGTCGCGCTTTTTCTCCACGTCTTTTGCCATTTTTGATCTTGTCAACCGGAAGGAGAAGGGAGGCCATCTTGGTTGTGACGTAGGAACTTCAGGGATCTAGAGGATCTAGAGAAGTTTCACTCCTGTTTAGAAACATTATCTAATCTGAAACAAACGCCAATATAAGAGAACTCAAGAGCAACTTTGTTTATTCGTAGTATCTCTCACGGAAATGAGTTTTTTTAGATATTTCATACTCCCACATGTACATACAAGGTAGCATACATAAAATTTAATATATACAGTAAGGTCCGAAGTCCACCTACTACGATATGGCTCCGATATGGTCTACGATGCACCTCCCGATAAAAACATCAAAATCGCGTCGGAAGGTCACCTAATAACGGGGCAGTTGACCAGGTTTCTGCGATTAGACACCGATAAAACCCCCATACAATGCATGGTGGATTGGCATGTCTAGATATATGTCTACGATTTTGCACCTTCCCGATATGGCACCGATTTTGACATTTTGTATCGGTGCCATATCGGGAGGTCTATGATTCTATCGTAGTAGGTGGACGGCGGGCCTTAAACTACATGTTGGTGTACAGTAAAACCCCACTTAAGGGGTAACCCTCCGTTCTGAAGAAAAGGGTCGCCTTTAGCGGGGTGCCCCCTTAATTGGGGGTTCAGTCTGTCGATATTTGGGCTATGTAGTATATAAAACCTTTATACAGGTGATATTATCATAGATACACTGTTATAACCACACAACATCAGATTTGATAAGGTGTCCCTCCAAAATGCCCTTAAGCGGGGTTAAGAAGCATCTTGTACCAAAATAACTGTCCCCTTAAACAGGGTGACCCCTTAAGTGGGGTGACCCCTTAATCAGGGTTAAAATAAACTTTTAATAGAGGGAAAAATTTCCATTCCATAACAATGAATGGCAAAACTGTCTATACATGACATCAGCACCCAAGGAGCTAATATACAACCCCTTTAGGAGGTTAAAATGACTTGATGAATCCCACGAATACTGAAGAATACCAACACATGGAAATGACTGTGAAGAGAACTTTAAGAATGATAACCGGTAACCTGGAAGCTGATTTATCGTCCACTGTTTGTATTAGTCTACGTCTGTATTTGTTGTGCTCTTTTGAGCTTTTTTTCTTGTCACCTAACTGACGGTTAGGCTGAAAATCATGGACCTAGTGTATGATGCCTTCTGTCAATAAAACCTTTTCAAAAAAAAAAAAAAAAATTCCAAGGAAATTGTCCCCTTAAGCGGGCTGTCCCCTTAAGCGGCTTGGTCCCTTAAGCGGGGTGTCCCCGAAGCGGGATTTTACTGTATTCATAAACATTCAGAGCCATGTTTCACTGCTGACCACTTCTTTCCTCGTACACAAACACCTTGAGCGTGGGATCCTCACGTTCAAATACGCTGCCTAAAGGTTAGAGAGGTTGGAGAGGTTGCATGGACTCTGCGCCTGCTGCAAAAACCTAACCCTTCACTATTCGCTTCCCAACTCTGTGACATTGGTAGGGGGCAGAGACCCAGTGTCTTAGTATCGTAGACCTCCCGATATGCCACCGATACAAAATGTCAAAGTCGGTGCCATATCGGGAAGGTGCAAAATCGTAGACATATGTCTAGACAAACCAATCCAACATGCATTGTATGGGATTTTTATCGGTGTCTAATCGCAGAAACGTGGTCAACTGCCCCGATATTAGGTGACCTTCCGACGCGATTTTGATATTTTTATCGGGAGGTGCATCGTAGACCATATCGGAGCCATATCGTAGTAGGTGGACGCCGGGCCTTAGAGGCGTGCCTAGCTGACCATGACAAGTCATCAGATACCGAAGTGATGTTAAGAATTGTCTGACTGGTGATTGACATATTTGGACCCTGCAAAGGCAGTTATAGAAATCACAGGTTAGCTGGGTGCCAAGTTACAGAAAATGATCCATATACTGAATAAAAACCAAACTTTTTAAAAAGTCTTCTTTTTAATGATTCCAAGCCCATTCATCAATGATGAACATATCAATTGTTTCTAGTTAATGACTAAATCCTATCTGGTCACGAATTGGTTGTCTTGCTAAATCTTGCTAGGTTTTGAATAACCGCATGCATATTTGCCGTGAGGTGTATTGAGGTGTTGCGGTGGTGGAGCACCAAAACATACATGCGATATCGCGCGCTATGTATCACGACATATATAGATTTAAGACATATCGCGCAACTCTAAGATGGCAATCAAACTAGAGTATCAGGTATAGGCAGTCAGATTGTATCTATTCTATTCTTATCCATACAACAACAACAAAACAAAGGAAAAGAGTTATAAAGTTAAAAAGGCCCAAAACCTCGTTTTATAGAAGGAGCCCTTTGTATGTAAACATGACAGACTGGAATGAACTGCCTGTCGACATTCAGGAAGGAAGTCTAGGAAAATTTAAAAAACATTTGAGATTAAAATATTATCACTCCTACGACTAAATTGTAATGGTTGGTTAACTTAATCGAACATGCAACTAAGTATAAACTTTGGGATCCTTATAGCACTCGTACCATCGACTCCATTACCTCATAATCACTATGTACATACTTTCAAATGTCGAGGACAGTTTACCGATCTGTGTAACTACTATGTCAAGAGAAAAGTGGCCTGAAAATCTGCTACGCAGAGGCTTACTATTGTACCTCCTTACAGTACCCTAAATTAAAAAAAAATTAAAAAAACAAAAAAATCGGGAGAAGGGCCGAAAAAAAAACATGGTAGAAAGTGTAAGAGAAATGTAATATTGTGAATCTGCCAAAACAATAAGTGTAAACCCACCTGATTGTATAATATGAAAGAAATGAAGTCCTCTCAAAAAAAAAAAAAAAAAATATATATATAACAAGACATACCATCGCAAATCCATCGTGTTGATTTTACCAGGTTTGTCTAAATCAGGTCAAAATTAGACCAACAAGTAAGTTCATCGTCCTCCGGCTCCCCATTTACTCTCATTGAATTTTCGCCCTTTTCATATTCAGCTTGTATATATAGTTATACAGTGGAGGATTCAAATATGATAAGCAATTGTACGCTGTCAAAGAGTCTAGCCTGAAAATCTGCTATGCAGAGGCTAGTCATATGTACCTATGTAGAGTGCAAATGAAGAAAAGAAAAAAATGGAATAGCCCTTTACTACGTCCCAGAGTGTGTGACACTTTCTCTAATACCAGTCTGTTTGTCTGCGTTACCATAGTGACACGTGCACCGTCGCGCCGTCTACCGGGGGCGCAGTTCACCCACCCCCCACCAGGGGTCGTGACCGGGATCGAGGGCTAACTGGATCATCGGCGGGATCAAAGGTATCTGACGGAGGGGCGGAGATCAGGGGTGAGTACCGAGTGGTTTGTGAGATTAAGGGGGGCCGGCCGGGGGAGGGGGGGGGGGGGAAGGAAGGATCGGGGTGTGGGTGGTGAGTGAGTGAGGACACCGGGGTTTTCTAGCGAACAACCTCCCAAAAGAAATTCAAAACGGGTCTTTATACAGGTTCAAAAATGTGTGAAGATGAAATTATTACAGCAATCGAACCAACAGCTTGATGCTCCAATTGACTAGGTTTTTTTCTCCAAATTTCTTCAATATAAAGGTCATACAAACAATCTTTTTCTCACTTAACAGAACTAATCAAGTGCACGAGGAGTATTATAGGTTTCATGGGTTAAATACCTATATTAAGATTTCCAGGGGGTCAAAATAAGTGAAAAAAAACCCACCAAAGATAATCCAATAAACCCTGAAAAACATGTCTTGTAAATAGAAATATTTTATTAAGTGGATGGCTGGTTTTACTATTTTCCCCTTTGAATACCGCAGTCAATTAAGTAAAAAAAAACACCATATGATACACAGGGCAGATACTCGGACTGTGGAAACGGCTGGAATTTCTTATGCACTGGTTTCATGAGAATGAGCCGTTGATTGAATTTCTGTTGTATGTGTACACTAAGGAAATCCGTCATATAATGGAGGTGTCCTGATATGAAAAAAACAACACAAAACTCCATAGTATTGCTGCTGTGGGAACAATTTATAAAACAATGCTCTCATTAACCTCACAAAGTTCCTACCACGCCCTTCTTGCAATGGCAAGCATTTTCCTTCGCACATTGTTTTAGCTTAACGCTAACTAGCTATGACATCCTCCAATAGGTCATGTGTAAAAACTGGGTATATGGATTCATCCAGTGTGGGTATGCTGCAGCCGCTTAGAGGAGAACAACCCGACCAAAATTAACAATGACTCAGGCCGGAATGTGGAGACTGTGCCAAGGGTAAAAGGTCAAACTCATCAGACAACTTATTGTGTGCCATATATCTGAAAAGACGCAGTAACATACCCACATACACTGAACTAGGTACAGAGAGAATATCACACAGATGCAGGTGAATTACTAGTTTTTTTGTTTTTGTTTATTAGTAGTATCTCTCATGGAAATGAGTTTTATTTTAGATATTTCATACTCCCACATGTACATAAAAGGAAGCATACATAGATACAGTGACATCAAAAATTTAATGTACAGTAAGGTCCGAAGTCCACCTACTACGATATGGCTCCGATATGGTCTACGATGCACCTCCCGATAAAAAATCAAAATCGCGTCGGAAGGTTACCTAATATCGGGGCAGTTGACCATGTTTCTGCGATTAGACACCGATAAAGAACACATAAAATGCGTGGTGGATTGGCTTGTCTAGACAAATGTCTACGATTTTGCACATTTCCGATATGGCACCGATTTTGACATTTTATATCGGTGCCATATCGGTAGGTCTACGATTCTATCGTAGTAGGTGGACGCAAAGGGGGCACCCTCCGATCCGTGGAAAGTGTCCCATTAAGCAAGGTGGCCCCTTAAGTGGGATGTCCCCTTAAGTGAGGTGTCCCAGAAGCGGGATTTTACTGTAGATAGAAGTTTTAAGGTACAGTAGAACCCCGCCTAACGGACACCCCGCGTAAGCGGTCACCCCGTGTCAGCGGCCATTTTTGCTTGGAACGGAAATCTTTCCCTCTATTAGATGTTTAATCTAACCCCGTGTAAGCGAGCACTCCGCGTATATAAGATACGATGATAAGAGATTAAATGTAGGTTAGACAGCATTTGATCAGAGTTAACCATTCATCAGAAATTCGGTTGGTGATCATTTTTTTTTAATTCTTCGACAACTGCTGTCCATTGGACTAAGGCGGTTTGCCGTCCACATTCTTTCCCTCCCCTATAGAATGGAGAGTTGGGTACCACAGTGCATTTAGTTTGCTCCACCTTAAAGTTGATATTTTTTCCGTTCAATGTTCAATGAATACATTTCTTTTAATGTATTCGTATTATTGTTTTCATAAAGTTGTAGACAGGGTAATTCTAGAATGTATACCTTTAACCATAAAGTCATGGCGGGAATAACACACTTAATATAAGATGCTCTAATTAATGGTGACTGAAGATGTCTTCTAGCCAAATGACGTCATTTCTGGCCGATTCCCAAGCACCACACTTAGAAGAATAAAATACTTCGGGCGTTACTCAATTATTTCTCTATTTTTGGTAAACTGCTTGTTTTTTAGTTAAATAACAAGCTGTGAGATTAGATAAGTGCGCTCCATTAATTTAAAATTACATTTTATGGCCTGTTTACCTGATTCAAAAAGAACATTATTCAAGTAATAATCCACCATTAGGTTTTGTAGCATTGAGTGTCTAGCTTTCCACACCCAGAATAGTCCATCAAATTTTGGAGGTAGAAGCCTGTTGACATTGGCAGGTAGTCAATCGCCTGCTTAGTCATCACCAGATTTACTTCTGTTTAAATAATTCAATATCCACCTCATACAAAGTAGAAAACACATGGGCAGCATGTATCTCCATATCCGTAGCATATGGATATATATGATTTATCCTACCCGTCATATAAATCTCCATAGACTTAACATGGTGGGCCTGTATGCCACGGTTATGCCATAAAATATTTATATGCCACGGGTGACATATGAAGTTAAAAACATGTGACAGGGTAGGATAATATCTAAACATCACTCAATTTCATATAATTGTTTACATGTCATTCATTGTCTTACGCTACAGATATCATTCAGCTCCGCTTCGTGATATCATTCCGCAAAGACAACTCATGCCATATAAACAATCATATGAAATTTCGGGATGTTTCATGATAGTATGCTTCGGGTTGCAAAAGCCGGCACATATGGGAAAAATAGTGCGTACCTAAATGAACTAATATCAGTACCCCACTTGTCAGGAAAAGGTGGATTATAGATATAATATAGGCTGGTTTCAGATAAAAGCGATTGCATACTCCTCAGAGTTGCCTGTGATCGGATATTACTACGCATTAACTCCTCGGATCATACGACCGGTTGTATCTGAAATCGGTCAATATTGTGTGTGTATATTAGCATTCAAACGAGTTGCAGAATGACTTCTTTCTGTTGCTGTTTCGAGTTGCTTTCTGTATTTATCTCACCCCTATTTACATTAAAAGAATGGATGACACACAGGATATAGACCATGGAGAACGGACCCCAATACTCGTAGGGCATGGAGAACGAGTTCCCAATCTTAAGCCTATGGGCATTTATTCCAGGGGTGAGATAACTAGAATATAGATACAAATTTCATATTAACAGATTACATAAGTAAACCGTTATTCAATCCTCCTTCTTGTTTGATTCAGATCAATAGTCGCTCCTACTAAAGATAGTTTGGCCCATGAAATATGTCCCGACGCCAGAGGCAGAGGGACGCATTTTATGGGACTAAAGGCTGAGAAGAGAACCGCTATGGATTCACTCACTACGTTTACCTATTCTCATGCATCTAAAAACATGAAAAAATGTCATTTTATGTACTTGCAAAGTACACTACGGGTACAGTGCACCTGAACATTCCCAACGTCTCAGTAAGCCCGAGCATTATTCATTATCCACGTAATACAAAGTGTTCATAGAAAACACATAGGGAGTTTGTATGGACGTAGTTGACTCTGCGCAATATCCTCGCATACGCTCGGATATTACTACGCGTCAACTCCTCGCAGCATACTTAGTAGAAACCGAGTTAGACTTGACAATGTTTATGCCACGATGGGCAGGTCGTGTATTACTACACGAGGCGTAGCCGAGTGTAGTGAGGAGCAGACCTGACCAGAGTGGCATAGACACTGAAAAGTCTAACTCGAGTTCGGTTTCGTATATATCCTACCCCGTCTATGCTTTTGTATTACTAAAAGATAAATATTGACTCAACGACCAACAGAACTTTTTTCATAGTAGCTGACATCCTACTCTCTGATTGGTCAATATTATTATTACTCTAGTGGCATAAAAAACACTTTATGTCACGGCCTGCCACATAAAATTTGCCTATGTTAAGTCTATGGCGGTTTTTTATTAGGGGTAGGATAAAGCCGTTTGTATCTGAAACCGGTCAATATTGTGTATTTATACTACACCCCTAGCGCCAGATAGTATACCATAGACGTTCAGCCATAGCTATGTATAACAATATGACAGACCACACCACTTAGAGATTCAGTTTCAGTATTGTCCACTACAACCGTCATCAGATCCTCAATCCTGGTGAATGGAGGGTTAATTGATGTTGATATTAACCCATGGTACACTGGATCGCTTAGCTTAACGCGCGCCTTTGTGTCATTGCTCTGAGGTCCTTAAGGATAGAAACCTTCCAGAAAGGCTTCCCATTCCCAATGTGCACCTGTATGTATGTACACACCTGAGCCTACAGAAAACTACATACAGTTAACCTCTGAGAACCATCATTATTCAAGTCCCAACGAGACACATCTTACATAACTGAGCAATTGTATCTGCGATGACTGTGGAAACAAAAAGATTAAAGATCATCGGAATGATTTTGAAAATTCAAAGTAGATTCAGAAATGATTGCAGGAAAGGAATTGCAGTGTATCAGTGATGGGGTGAATGTAAGGGTTAAGATTGCCTGTTTGGGGATTAAAAGTGGGATGTATAGAGAGGCTCACCTGTATTGGGAGTGGGAGGGGGAGTGGGAGTGGGGGTGGGGAGCCTGAGGGTGATACTGTTATTAAACACCACAGAAAGAAGTCACTGCCATAATTAAACGACAATCCAGGATGAAAGGGCCCCAGCATTGAGTAAGACTCCAACCCAGCCCCGCCCCTTCCAGCGCCCCTTAAAGACCCCCCTCAGGGCCCCATCCGACAGGTTCTTAACTAAACTCCGTATTACGTAACACATCTGGAATGTCACACGTTTGTTCCTCCAATTATATAAAAAAAACAAACCAAATCCAACATTAAAAATACACATATGCATATTTAAAATGGGATATTTAATTGTGGGGTGATCATGGGAGGTATGGTTTGGTGTTTAAGGATGTATCTCATGAGGATTATTTTTATTTCGGAGGCGCCATTTGAGTGGCGGGATTTGAGGAAGTTCGGCTCATTACCTGTGCTGCCCCCTAGGTGATCCCCGGGGTGATCCCCCCCTCACGACCTGCTGAACAGTGTGTGGTCAGCAGGCCCCCTAGGACCTCACAATAGTGTACGCCAGCTTTGTCCCGTGTGTGTGTGAGTATTGTGCACTGACACCGAGAATAGATCACAGGTATTCACGCAGAACTATCCCAACGTTTCTCTCTACAGTCCCAAGGTTATTGATTCATTATAGGGCAACGGTTTTATTTCGTGCTTAATATGCTGACTAACTCTTTTCGTACATCAAAAGTACTTGGTAAAGGTATTGATCAGGTACTTACATAGAACGTCCTGACCATGCTGTACAAGTCACAGAACGAGATGGTAATTTACCGTTTATACGGACCGAGGCGTTTAGGCCGAGTTCCGTACAAACCGTAAATTATCATCGAGTTCTGTGACTTGTACAAGCATGGTTGGACGTTATATATTTACTATATACCCAAATTTAAAAAAAAATCATTAATTTGATTATTTACAACCGATATGTTAATAAACGTGTTTGTTAAGGTGGTCCGTATTTTAGTGTACGGACCAGTGGTTTGTACAGTATTTTTACGTTATATGTCAAAACGGTACGTATTTACAGTAAATACGGCATGGGTATATAGTATATCCCGATACTGAAAGTAGAGTTATTTTGAGGTAGGATGGTAGACAGCCTGTTTTCGTATTACTATATGGAAACTAGCTTACTGTCTTCGTACGTCAAAAATACACGGTGAAATTAGTGATCTGTACATCCCAATGCTGTAGGAGGGATGCATGTGATCAATAAGTTTGCCAAGTATTTTGACGTACGAAGAGAGTCAGCCTGTTTTTGGATTACTTTATACCTAAAAGTGGCGATATTTTATCTAGTCACATGATCAAATACCCCGTATGGCACAGTGTGACGTACGGGTATAAATACGCCATGGGTAGGAGCGGGTAGTATTTAGTAGAAACTGAACGAGAACTCGATTTGGTTTCGTATTTATCCTACCCCTCTATGCTTTTGGATTACTAAAAGACAAATATCGATTGAATGACCAACTGAGGTCCAACCGGAACTTTTGAGGCCAACCGGAACTTTTTTTGGAACAGCTGACAATCTGGTCGCTGATTGGTCAATTTTTTTATGCCCCAAGAGGCATAAATCTCACTATATGTCATGGCATGCCGCATAAAATTTGCCTATGTTATGCCTATGGACCGTTTTTATTAGGAGTAGGATAAACGTAGTTCATACAGCAACAGGTATATGATAATATATATAATATACCTTAAAATGGCGAAATTTTACGTTGTATTGATACCGATGAATTAGTTATATTCCGTACGTCACAGTGTGACGTGCGGCCATAAATATGACATGGATAGGAACCGGCGGCATGCATAGGAGATACGGCACAGGTATATAATACTGGTAGATGGTTCAATCCATATGGTTTAATTTATTGTCATATGGTTTGATTTATTATGGTTTATATTCCTATCACATAACTATAGGGCGAATATCTTACTTTTACTGACCCGGAGGATAAGTTCTGTTTCCGAGTGACGAAATAATATTCATACTTCCCTCCATACCACGTGACCACTGTCATTATGTCATTCTGCTATATAGAGAGTTGTAAAATGGCATTTTTAATGATTTCTAGGTATACAATAATAAAGGGAGACAATGAGTGTGGCCGAACTCCATCTGGTCCTCCATATTGTGATCAGAAATCATACTATAACAATTGCCCCAAAAATGTTTCGTTGATATTGTGATCAGAAATACTCACTTAATTCTTCGAACTCGGTAAGTATTTCTGACCAAAATATTTCTGAACAAATTCTATTCAGTCACACTAACTATGTCTCTATATACTACTGTAATGCAGTATCTTAGTGCATAATCCCCATCAACTATTAATTATTCACAGACACGTGTACACGTGACACGTGACACGTGTACCTATATTAACAAGATCATTCATCTATATCTGTAGCAGTGTGTTTGCTTAAGCCATAACCCAACAAGAGGATCAGCATTTCTGATAATATTATCCTCTATAGAAGCATTGCTAACTATTGCAATATAATTAGGATGTTTAATAAACCATTATTGGTAGCTTACAGGCAAAAGAGTAACTCGAATCAGAGATGGGCAAAGGAGTTATTTCTAGACATTGTCCAAACGTTGATTCAAATTCTCTGCGTAACTGATTACTAAGGGATTTAAAAAAAACACATTTTATTTATCCTGAGAAATACATAGGCATGAAAGCCGGGATCTTACATGAAATTTCACCTCTTTTTTGTTAACAAGGGATAAGGGTTATTAAGGGATAATCCTGATTTACTTGACCAAAGGAATCCGCACTGGGTAAACTAGAATGAGAAGATTAGGTTTCTCAATATTAGCAAATGGCCATTGTGACAGAGACTTATATCTATTCCTATTGATAAATTATAGATATGCATTTATTCTTGGGCTGAACATATCATACTATAATATACCATATTATACTCTTTGCATCTTTATTTACTTAAATTATACTATCATATATACATATTTTCTACCATATACAGCACAAAAAGACTGTACTTCCATAGTAAGATATGGCCTGCTGACCAGAAATAGATTCTTCAATAAAAAAAAAGAAGAAGAAAATCACATCATCATCAAACAAAGGAATACTTAACTTAACAACTTAAATTAAAACAATCGCCTTTTCAAATATTTTTCAGCCAAGAAATTCAGATTCAGAATCTCAATTCCTTGCCATTTCAAGTGCTAATACTAATAGGAGATTTTAAAGCTTATTGTGTCAACTGGTTCAAATTAGAAAAATTGTCTCATTTTATTAAGCCCACCGTTTTCCCTAAACCCAAAGGGGTATTATATGAATATATGAATAAATATATATAAAATATCAAAGGAGTCACGGTTTATGACCAAGTCTAAGTGTGAGAGTTTGGGAAACGGTGAAGACATGAGAAAGAGTTTTGGGGCAATTGTTATAGTAGACCGGAATAGAATAGAATGGGGAAAGTACGTGCCATTCTGTACATAGAGATTTAGGGCTGGGAAGAATAGGGGAGGGCCCGGCAAAGGTTTAAAGTTCCCAGAGTCCCCCCAGCTGGGCAGACGACAATTGTCACTCCTCACCAGATCTGGTCAGTACTGTCATTTGTCCAAACCCATCCTCAGCCTGTCCCAGTTACTCTGTAATTAGATCACAAAATAGATGACATAACACCTCCTCGACCATAACAAAACCCCCGCGGGTATACACTCAACCAAGGAGCTTACTCTGTTAAACTCTTATCGAGAGAAATTTCACTTTTAATTTATCAACTTCCATTTCCATCCCTACGCGAATGGATTGTAAATATCTTACAAGACCACAATTTATAGTTATCCATGAAGCCTATGATCGGTGGAATTTAGTATGTAATCATTTCTGAATTACAATAAAGTGGGGGGAGAATTGAAGGATGTAATTTAAAAGTGCACTTTTAAACCGCCATTGTGGGGTATTGTGTACCACACAATGCAGACTGTCTGCGGGCAATCTGGTCAGCCACACAGTATAGAGTTCACCGGCGTGACGTCACAACAGACTGTGACGTAACACAAGATGGCGGTCGCTTGTTACTGTTGTCCATTTTGTGAAGTCTCGATGAAGATGAAGAACCGATGTCACTCAATTCCTATTAGCAGCACTCTATATGATTATAAATACATGTATGGCCAAACAATCCTACAACGTGGTCTGGGATATGATATTACAGTGAATCTCATTATTCTGGTGAAAAATTTGCTATTATAGAGGAAACTACCGAACATTTAAGGATAGAGCTCGTATCCCACCAAGTTTGAATTGCATAGTAATTCACAAGGTAAAGCCACATGAATTACATAGTGATTCAAACTAAATGGGATCGAGCTCTGACCCTTAACCTGAATGGGTTTCTGAATTTATCTCACCCTTCACATTGACTAATGGACTAACACTTGTGACATAATCCCCCATTGGATATTTTTCCTAAATATCTCATAGGTGTTGGATACAAGGTCCCAATGTTTAGTCTCTGGAGAAAAGATACCAGGGGTAAGATATAAACATAAATGAAACATCCTCTGTATCATAGATCAACACAGATACATATAGCATATCCGAACTTGTAGCATTAACGGAATATCTATAATAACTTTTATGAAGAACACTTTGGCAAATCAAAGTCAGGATTTAAATTGTCTTCTTATCAGAGACTTAAAGAACAATGTATCTTACTAGATACTAGGTACTTTTTGATTATCATCTCACCTTTTTAAAAAATCTAATTTACACTGACTATTATAGACTGAGTTATAAAGTACTTGAAGTCTATTAAAGTTCAGGCTACTTCCAAACAGAAGGTTGCATCAGCTAGAAACAGCGTTATAGAAGAATAAAGACACATATCTTTAGGCATCGGATGTGAACAATGTCCCACCTTCTGGACATCTATATCGTCACTTGGTCAAAATATTCGCACCATAAATCAGGACATTCAACCAAATAAAGAAAACTTTATGGAGGAAACCTGTCTAGATTTATAGTCAGAGCCCGTATCCCATCGAGTTTGAATGGCATAGTAATTCACAAGGCGAAGCCGAATGAATTACGTAGTGTTTCAAACAAGATCCGATCGAGCTCTGACCGTAAAACTGGAATAGGTTTCTGAATTTATCTCACCCCTCACATTGACTAATTGGCTAACATTTGTGACATAATCCCCCATTGAGTATTTTTTTCTGAATACTCCATGGGGAAAACTACCAGGGGTGAGATAAATTACTTTAAACCTCGTTTGACAACAAAACCCATACATTTAATGAACATCCAAATAATTTGACATTATCAGATGTCTTCTGAAACTGCTGATTTTACCAATCGTCGGGATTTCAGTCCATGGAAAAATGAGAAATCTGATGGGGTCTGAAATAGAATAATAACAAGAATATCGGTTGTGTTAATACCTTGTCCGTGACATAGCCAGGTCATTTACCATCCCCTTCCTATCTACTCACAAACACAAAAATATACTTTGATGCTTCTAATACAAATGGTGGCTTAAGGAATCACACGGTATATCCTAGGGATAGTGAAGGTGGTATGAATGATATAATGGTGTGAGTGTGTACACAGGTACCTGGTACAGGGGGGCGAGGTGATTCAATGATTTAGAGCATAGTTGCTCTGATATCTGCACAGGTATTCTCTTGCAATACTTAACTCCTCACATCACAAATTTGTAGCAACCCTTGGGCCCTGACATCAAAGCCCCACACACCCTCACAGAGATTACCACGACCCCTGAGAATACAAATCCAAGATATCTGATGGCTTTTATGAGAATGAAAACCAGGAGGGGAAAATGATAGAAAATGTTTTTATTTTGTGCGTGTGTGTGTTTAAAAAAGTGATACCAAAGGATCTTAATTGTTTGAGGGTGTTGGGGGGATGTGAGTTTGTGGTGAGGGGAGTGTGGGTTGGAGGGGGAGGGTGGAGGGTTGATTGATGGGACTTGACTTCTGGGGGTGAGTGTGATCGGTCAGGCTCCCCTTACCTCTATCTGCCACCAGGTGGTGCAGCGATCGCACCCTACGCGGTGGCCTTTCACACCTTGGTGAAGATTAAGATGTGCTGTGATGTCTACACACAATCAACCCACAGTCCAAGGTGCAAACGGAGAGAATCGGGTGAAGGATTCAACTTTGAAACGAATCTGACCTTGCCACAGGCGAAGGAAAAGATTGCATTTAGGTATTTTCTGTGTTTCATTTGGCAAGCAACGCGGAGGATTCCATTTACAAAGGATACGTTTAATTTTGTTGAGCAAATTAGATGAAACGTTTTATATGGAATATATTTGTTTTTTTCGGTTGATTTCTTTGTCCACATTTATCGAGTAGTAAATAGTAGTCTACTTACTTATTGAGAACCAAGATTAAGGAAAATAATCGTCTGAGTTAGAAAGACTTTTGATTTTGATTAATAAAGTCGAAATCATCATTTAAAGACGCTAAGTTACTAAGCATCTGTTTAAAATGACACGAACCAATAGAAAGAGTCTATTGTCAACGATGTATACACACACACACACACACACACACACACACACACACACACACACACACACACACACACACACACACACACACACACATATATATATATATATATATATATATATTGTGGCGGTTGGATGGGCCTGGGAGAGAGGGGGCGGCCGTGCCCCGGGGCGGGGCGCTCGTGGGGTACCAGCGGGAGTCTCGGGGACTCTCGCGGGGGCCCGATACTCGGCGTGAGACGTCGTCACTCGCCGGGTATTTAAGTGAGCGCACCGCCCCGGGGCGGGCATTCTGGTTGTGCCAGCTCTGAAGCGTGGCCACCTCTCCCTGTCAGACCCATCTGAATCCCAAGGGGTTAGCTAAGGACCGCGTTAGATAATTGTATCCGCAGGCTTGTTCAATAAAGACCACAACTTGTCCGTTGGCACTTGAATTACCGCGTCTGTTGATTATTACATTGGTGGCAGCGGTGTCGTGCTTCTACCGACATATGGAAGGTCTAGACCGTCTGGGGGCCGGGGTCCGGGGCTCCGTGGTCGAGCTCGGGGAAGAGGGTCTCCTGCTCCGGCGCCCGGGCCTCCTTGTGACCCCGGAGGCGTCCGGCGACTGGGACTCGCCCTCCGGGGTCTCCGGGGCGTTGCCCCCCCCGGGGGGGTCAGGAGGCCTGGCGGGGGCTAGGGTTCAGTCCGCCGGTGAGGGGGTTAGGGGGCCTGTGGAGGAGCTTTCCCTGGACCGCACCCGGGATGGCCCCCGTGCTCTGCCGGGGGGTCCGGAGGAGGGGCGCTGGGGCGGTCGAACGCCTGGGGCCCGGGGCGACTCCTCACCGGCGGCGGGGTTGTCGGACTGGAAGGGTGCTGGGACCGGGCCCGGGGACTTGACCTCCCGGGGCGCTGCGGACTTCCGGGGCCTCGTTCTCCCGCCCCGGGACCCCCGGGGGGGCCCCGATGCCTACCTGGCTCCCCGGAGGGGTGCGGAGGAGGGCCCCGGGGTGGGCCATGACTGGAGGTTTGGAGACGGCGGGGGGTCTGGGGAGGGGCCGGGGGCACCGAGGCCCCGGAGCAACCCCCCACTGCTGGCTGGGATTTCTGACTGGGGGGTCGGGGGAGCGGCTGGCCCGTGGATTTCGGGGACGGCAGCTCCGCCTGTGAGCCGGGGTGGCGCCGGGGTGGCGCTCCCTGCGTGGCCCTGGGCCTCCTCACGGGAGGCAGGGGGGGAGTCGGAGGTGGTGGGTCAGGCCCCATCCCCCGACATTCCCGCCTCCGGAGGGGATGGGATCGTACCCCGGGCTGTGGCCCCTAAGCCAGTGGTGATGCCCTCAAAATACGACGGGACCTCTAACCTGGAGGAGTTTATTGCCCACTTTGAGCTGTGCGTTGCAGCCAACGGGTGGAACTCGGTCCAGGCCGGGACGTTCTTGGGGGTCTCCCTCTCCGGGCTGGCCCGCCGGGTCCTCCCCGGTATCCGGCCTGGGTCCCCAGGGGGGCTTGACCGCCTCCGGGAGGCCCTCTACAAACGGTTCCAGCCCAGGAATCAACAGGAAACGTACAAGGCACTCCTCCGCAACCTGGAGAGGTCCTCGGAAGAAGGGCTGCAGCTCTTCGGGGAGGAAGTGTGGCGTCTAACGAGATTGGCGTACCCGGAGGCGGATGCGTCAACGATCGATTCGATGTGTCGTGATCGATTCGTTGAGGGTCTCCGGGACGAGCAGCTCCGCCACTGGATCTTCCAAAGCAAGCCCCGGTCAATGAGTGACGCAGTATCCACGGCCCTAGAGGCCGAGGCGTACCTGAAGACGGACCGAGGAGGGTCCCGGCGGGTAAGGGCGGCCGGGGGCTCCATGGCGGAGGAGATGGCTGCCCTTAAGGAGGAGCTGGGCAAGCTGCGGAGCCAGATGATGCAGGTTCCGCCCAACCCAGGCCCCCGTAAATGCTTTCATTGCAAACAGGAGGGGCACATACGCATAAACTGCCCGTTGCGGAGGCCGGCGCCGGAGTCGTCGCCGGCTCCTCCGGTGCAGGGGAGCTCCGGGTCCGGGGC
Source organism: Alentia gelatinosa (assembly GCA_950022655.1). NCBI lineage: Eukaryota > Metazoa > Annelida > Polychaeta > Phyllodocida > Polynoidae > Alentia > Alentia gelatinosa. Next base: position 57,018,242 of record OX465584.1, on the reverse strand, counting down.
GCCGGAAAACTAGGGCCGACCTCCGCCGGCGGCGGGTTGGAGGTCAGGGGGGGGAGGAAAGCCGATTGCATACTGCAGGGGGAGAGAGAGCGGGGGGGCCCGGGCATCCGGGTGGAACCGTGTGTGGGGAAGGCCGGTGTGGATGCTGGTGGACACCGGGGCCACGGTGAACCTCCTTTCCCTCGCATGGTGGCAACGACATGGGCGCCCCGGGGAGGTGACGGAAGCCGGGGGGCCGCTCACCTGTGCGGATGGAAGGCCTCTGGCTATAACGGGGAAAGTCAGGGCCACCCTGGAGTGGGCTTCCCGGTCTACCCCGGTGGAATGGGTGATCGCTGACGTGGGGAGCGACGCCATCCTGGGGGCCGGGTTCCTCCGGGACCAGGGGATGTCGGTCGACGTGGGCCGCTGCAGGCTGACCTGGGATCCCCCCGCGGAGTGCCGTCGTGTGCGGAACCTCCGGGCGGCTGTGATCCCAGGGAGGTCCGAACTGGTGCTGACGGGAGAATTGGAGGGATCGTTGGGGAATTGTGGGACCGGGGTTCTGGAGGGCCGGGACCGCCCGGAGTTCCGTGTGGGGCGGGGCTTGGTGGAACCAGAGGGGGGCCTGTGCCCTGTCCGGGTCCTCAACCTGGGTCCTACGGCTGTGACCGTGTACCGGGGAATGGTGTTGGGGGTGCTGGAACCGGTGGAGGGCGCCTCCGGAAGAGATTTCGATGGCGATACCTGCCGGATAGTGGAGGCGCTCCCCGCCGGAGATTGTAGAGGAGGGGAAGTGCTGGACGGGCTGGTGGACCACCTAAGAGGGGGGGAGCGGTCGGCTATGCGGGCCCTGTTGGGGCGGCGTGCGGGGGCCTTTCAGCTCTCTCCGGAGGACCGGGGCCGCACTACCCTGGTTCGCCACACTATTGACACAGGGACAGCCGGGCCCATCAGACAACCGCCCCGGAGGCTGGCCCCACATAGGCGAGAGACGGTAGGGGTGGAGGTAGAGAAGATGTTGAAGGAGGGGGTCATCGAGCCGTCCCAGAGCCCTTGGGCCTCTCCGGTCGTCCTCGTCCGCAAGAAAGACGGGGCAGTGCGGTTCTGCGTGGACTATAGGCGTGTAAACGCAGTCACGGTCAAAGACGCCTACCCGCTGCCCCGTGTTGACGACTCGCTGGACACGCTGGCTGGGTCCAGATGGTTTAGTACCCTGGACCTGGTCAGCGGTTATTGGCAGGTGGAAGTGGAGGAGGCGGACCGTCCTAAGACCGCCTTTACTACCCACCGGGGCCTCTTCCAGTATCGCGTAATGCCGTTCGGGCTATGTAATGCCCCGGGAACGTTCGAGCGGCTAATGGAGGTGGCCATGCAGGGCCTGCAATGGGCAACCTGCCTGGTCTACCTCGACGATATTATCATATTTGCACCGGACTTTGAGGAGCACCTCCGGCGCCTCGATGAGGTACTGGACCGCCTGATACAAGCAGGGTTAAGGGTCAAGCCGTCCAAGTGCCAGCTGGGCCGGAGAGAAGTCCAGTTTCTGGGGCATGTAGTCTCGGAGGCCGGAGTCGCGACTGACCCCGCGAAAGTGGAGGCGGTCAAGGGGTGGCCGGAGCCCCGGAACGTCTCGGAGGTCCGTAGCTTCCTCGGGCTTGCGGGGTATTACCGTGCTTTCGTCCCGGGGTTCGCGGAGCTGGCTAAGCCCCTGTCCTCCCTGGCGGATAAAGGTCGAGTATTCGTGTGGACCCCGGGCTGCGACGCCGCATTCCGGGGGTTAAAGGCCAAACTGACAGAGGCTCCGGTCCTGGGGTACCCCAGGGAGCATGGGAAACTGATTGTGGACACGGACGCTTGTGACGGGGGGGTGGGGGCAGTACTTTCACAGGTGCAAGGGGGGCTGGAGAGGGTCCTGTCCTACGCTAGCCGTACCCTCACCAAGCCAGAGCGCAATTACTGCGTTACGAGAAAGGAAATGTTGGCCATCATGTTCGCCCTCGCCAAGTTCCGCCACTATTTGGTCGGACGGCCTGTCCTGGTGCGGACGGACCACGCGGCGCTCAGGTGGCTCCGGAGCCTTCGGGAGCCGGTGGGCCAGGTAGCGCGGTGGCTGCAGATCATGGAGTGCTATGACCTCCAGATCGAGCACCGCCCAGGACGGCAGCACGGTAACGCTGACGGTTTATCCCGGGTGCCGTGCCGACAATGTGGCATGCAGCCCCCCGTACCCCAACGGTGCGCTGTGGTCACAAGGTCTCGGGGCAGGGCACTGGAAGCGGAGCCTCCCGGGGACCCGACGGTGTCCGGGGCAGCCCCGGACATCTCGCCCCGCTCTTGGGAGGACGACCAGGGGAACGACCCGGACCTGCAACGGGTGAGGGAATGGCTGGGGGAGGGAACCCCGCACCCACCGGGGGAGGGGGATGGCCCGGAGATACGCACATGGTGGGCCCAGAGGGACCGACTGGTGCTCCAGGAGGGCCTCCTGGGGCGCTGGTGGTACGTACCGGGGGGCGACAAGGTATTTCAGCTAGCGGTGCCACGTGAGCGGCGGCGGGAGATCCTCCAGAGCCTACATGGCCCGCCCCTGTCCGGCCACCTGGGTCGGACCCGGACGGTCCGGCGCTGCCAGGCCAGCTATTATTGGCCGGGGTTCCGGCAGGATGTTGCAGTTTTTTGCGCCGCCTGCGTGGCCTGTCTCAAGAGAAAAGGGCCCCCGGGGCCCCACCGGGCGCCGATGGGCCATGTAGCCACGAGCGAGCCCCTGCAGAGGGCCGCCCTCGACATCATGGGTCCGCTGCCCCGGAGTGAAGGGGGAAATCGATATATCCTCGTTATAATGGATTACTTTACGAAGTGGGCGGAGGGGGTGCCCCTTCCTAACCAGGAGGCGGGTACGGTGGCGCAAGCCTTTGTGGAACACTTTGTGTGCCGCCTGGGACCCCCTGCTGTGCTTCACTCGGACCAGGGCCGTAACTTCCAGTCGGAATTGTTCCGGCGCACTACGGAGTTATTGGGGATCAGTCAGACCAGGACCTGCGCATTTCGGCCGCAGAGCGATGGGTTGGTGGAGCGCGCTAACCGCACCATCGAGAATCTGCTGGCGGCTGTCGTGAGGGAGGACCAGGGTGACTGGGACCGCCATCTGCCCTTCGTTATGAGCGCTTATCGGTCCTCCGTGCACGCCTCCACCGGGGTCACGCCTAACCGGATGATGTTGGGCCGGGAGACCGCAGCACCTCTGGCCCTCTTGTACCCCCCGTCGGAGGGCCGGGGCGCGGCCCCGGAACCCCCGGAGGGGTACGGAGGGCGCCTCCGCGAGGGAATGGAACGGGCCCACGATTGGGCGCGGCGATGCCTGGGGGTGGCGGTGGCCCGCCAACGGCGGAACCATGATCTCCGAGCACGGGGGGCCCCGTTCGAGGTGGGGTCTAGGGTCTACTACTTCCACCCTCAGCGCCGGGTGGGAGTTACCCCGAAGTTGCAGTCATGGTGGACGGGGCCCTGGGTAATCACGGGGAGGATCGGGGAGGCGGTGTACGCCATCGAAATGGGACGGCGCAAGCGGGTAGTGCACTTTGACGCCCTGAAGGGGGAGCCACCCAACCCGGATCGGGTGCGACAGGTGCGCCCTCCCGCGGGACCAGGTGGTGTATACGCGTCAGGACAACACCGCGGAATGTCGTCTGGATACTTTGCAAGGGACCGGTTCCAGGCCGACGCCGGGACCACGGTCAAGTATTCTGTGTTGCCCCCGGAGGGGGGAGCGCAAGGGGGAAGTAGCACAAGCAATTGGAGGAAGAGGGCACGCCGGCGGGCGCAGCAGATAGCAGCGGCCATCAAAGAAGACTGCGACCGACGCCTCCGGGAGGCCCCGGAGGCCGGGCAGCCCCCACGGCGAGTTGTCGCGAGATCTGAATCAGAGCAGAAAAAAATGGCGTCGGCACAACACGACTGCGCGACCTGCGGTGCAACCTTCAAGAGGGCGGACGGCCTGAAGCGCCACCGCGAGTCAAAGCATGAGGACTACTGCATGGGGTGGTCCTGCCCGGTTTGTGACCATAAATTCCAGAAAAAGAGAAAGAATGACTTCCTCCGGCATCTAGAACGCCACCACCACCCGTGGGGGGGGGACGCGACGCGCATCCCGGACGCGGTCCATATGTTCTTCCCCCCGGCCGAACGTCAGCGCTCGAAGTCGCGCACCCAGTCCAGCAGTGCGGGCTCGGCGGAGTCGACCACTGCCGTAGAGAAGGGACAGCGGGGGGGGGGGTCCCGGGTGTGGCCCCAACGACGGCAGTATCGTCTTGCGGGCTGACGGCGCCGCGAGCCGGGGAGACCACACCGCCCCCGACCCCAGCCACTCCGACGGTGACGCCGACCTTGTCAGACCCGGGCATATCGATCGGCGAGGGGGAGGACGCGGAGGTCACGGAGGCCGCCGGGGTGTTGGAAGCGATGCTCCAGTCGCCGGTCCTCGAGCCCCTCCTCCGCACGCCCGCCAAGAAGAGGAAGGTGCAGACTGCGGCGATCTGGGGCCTGGACTCGTCCCCAACAACCCAGCAGTGGTCCCCGGCGACTGTCATGGCCCTCTCCAAGCTGGCGGGGGAGTTGGGCCTGAAGGGACACCGGGCTATCGAGGAGGCGGCGGCCCGCGTACGAGCGGCCTTTGGAGTGGCGGTACCCGGCGCGCAGCCCTCTACATCCCGGGACGAGATGGGGGGGAAGGCTGGGACACGGATCCCCAACAAGGACGCGGCGAGGATGCCCCCCCCGACCCGGCGCAGCTCACCGCGGCACCGGCCGACCAAGAGAGGGACGCCTGTGGCGGTGGCAGCGCCTCAGGCCCCGCCCCGGGTCTCGGAGACTGCGGCGGCGGTGTGCAGCCCCCCCCCCCGCCTACCCCGGGACGGGACATCGTGGTGGCTCCGGCAGCCGAGTGCAGCCCGCTCCCGCCTACCCCCGGGCGGAACATCTCGGCGGAGGGAGACTCATCCAGCGGTGAGGAGGGCTCCTCGTCGGACTCCTCGACAGACTCCCCGGACTCCCCGGAAGCAGCAGAGGATGGGCGCAGCGCCGGCAACAGGATGGTCCCCGATGATGGAAAGACCAGACGCCCCCGGTTAGTGACCCCGGTGCGGTCGGCGGCGGGAAGCTCCGGAGAGCACCCCGCGCGGGTCCCGAGCTCGATGCCACTGTCGGCCGTCGACGCGCCCGCGACCCCGGCGAGACCGGCAGGAGCGTTGGGAATACCGACAACGCCCCGGGCGGCCTCGACACCCGACGCGGGGGGAAGCAGTGCCCCGCCGGTCGGAACCCCGACGTCCCCAGCCGCCCCGGAGGACAGGCACAACGCAGACACGCGGCCCGCGACCCCGTCAATGTTGTCGGCGGAGGAGGGGGGAGAAGACCGAGAGCCCACCCGGGCGGGCCCCTCGCGGCAGAGGAGGAGAGAACAGTTGATCCGGTCCAGCGTGACGGTGCACCCCGCATACCTGCCGTACGGGGCCGTCAGGGCCGTCACCGCCCAGTGGGACGGCGACAGCCATGTGCGTCTGCTGGGGCCGGGGACCGCCCGCGTACCGGACGAACTCGGGGGTGTTAGCCTCCCCTGGGAGGGCGAGCCGGCTACCCCGTTGGAGGTCTGGGCTCGGAGGGCCGAACCCACCGAACTGCTACGGGAGGGATACGTGGCGCTGGAGGCTGATCAGACGTCGCGATGTGCCGTCCGCCCGGATGGCAGCATTGAGGTCCGCTGGGAGCGCCGTACCGTCTACCGCAGGGTAAGTACAGGTCCTACCTTGATCGTTATGTGGGAATGTCACTTCACCTAGTCGTGGGCGTAATCTGGTCTGTCACTGGTGGGTAGTCAACCCCGGTGTCTTCCGGGGTCCGGAGAAGTCCTCCGAGAGAAGGGGGGGGGGAGCCGGACCATGAGGCTGGTAGAGGGGTACTGGGGCGACCCCGTAGTAGGCCGGAGGGTGCAAATGAAAAAAAAAAAAAAAAAAAAAAAAAAAAAAAAGAAAAAAAAAAAAAACAGGGGGGGGGGGGGAAAGAGGTGGTCTCCGACATAAGCCACCGGAATTCACAAGTTTCCCCCTGTTTTCTATTTTTACAGATGCTGACACAGGATTCGCAGACGGCGGGACCAGCGAAGGAAGACACCAGTTAGGGGGCGCCCGGCGTGGCAGACCCATGTTCATGTTAGTTTAGTTCACCCTTAAGGTGCAGAGGACCCTTATGGTCGGGCCCCGCTGTGGGGACCCTAGTGTTGCGGTTTCGGTTGGCCCTTATGGCCGGCACGTTTCTCTGCGTGCCTTTCGACTCGTTACAGGTAAGACCCCTCTGGTCGGACCCCGTTATGGGGCCCCTAGTTTTGGCCCGTCTGGCCCAGGCCCCTATGGCCGGCGTGTTTTGGGGGCAGCCCCGCGCCACTCGTTGGCCCTTATGGCAGAGGACCCCCGGTCGGGGGGTTCCTCAGGGTAGAAGGGAGGGGGGTTCTTGGACCCTTCTGGTCACCCCCGGCCCTTAAGGCCCGTGGTAGGCCCCTAAGGCAAGTCTCCTCCTCCGGAGTTCGGGGGGAGGGGGAGGCGCCCCCCGGGTTTCTCGAGCCCTTTGGCCCGCCGGGGGGGTTTTAGAATAGTACGGGGAGGGTGTGGCGGTTGGATGGGCCTGGGAGAGAGGGGGCGGCCGTGCCCCGGGGCGGGGCGCTCGTGGGGTACCAGCGGGAGTCTCGGGGACTCTCGCGGGGGCCCGATACTCGGCGTGAGACGTCGTCACTCGCCGGGTATTTAAGTGAGCGCACCGCCCCGGGGCGGGCATTCTGGTTGTGCCAGCTCTGAAGCGTGGCCACCTCTCCCTGTCAGACCCATCTGAATCCCAAGGGGTTAGCTAAGGACCGCGTTAGATAATTGTATCCGCAGGCTTGTTCAATAAAGACCACAACTTGTCCGTTGGCACTTGAATTACCGCGTCTGTTGATTATTACAATATATATATATATATATGTATGTATGTATACATGTATACATATTTAAATTGTATAGATGGTATATAATTTAATGATATCCAGGCATTGGTCGCAATCGATCTCAACCAAGAGAAATAATCTTTTCTCAGCGATGTACATGTACATCGCTGAGAAAAGATTATAAGGTAAACAAATTTGGATATTTCTCACAAATTTGGATACTCGTAGGCCTATCTATATCTACATCTCTACTTCATACCTCGACCACTAATTATCTATCACTACAACGATGACAAAGACACCAACAATCCTGTTGTAATTCACTGAATAATCATACAATCTCTGTCTACAATGAGTACTAATATTCTTTACTGAGACATACGCACAGATCTCAACTATGATTGACATCTCCTCTACTAAAGCACTTATTTCTCCTTTTATGGTAAACACATCAATCTTAAGTCCAGGTTAAGTGGACTTCAAATCAAGAAGGTCATCTTCTGAACCCACTATAATTTTCTTCTTCAACTAACTTTGATGTCTTCATCAAGGTTTTGTTATCCTTACTACCGTAGCCACGCCCACCGGTGTTTGTGGGCGTGGCCTAGGATGATTGACACCACCCCTAATGGGGTCTTACCTCACTCCTATAGAGATGATTAACAATGGGATGGGGAAGATGGGTGTTAGTTGTCTGAGGCATATTTAGAAACCGAAATTCCTGTGAGTAAATGTAGCAATTAATCCTCAAGGGTTTCGGTGACTGTTCGGTACTATAAGCCGTGAACCATATTGGCGACTGAAAACTAGTTGTTGTTTATTTACTTGATATACAAAAATTCTAATACTTTAAGCTGTAAAACATATAGATTTGCAAAAGGTACCTTATGAAACCAGAGTTCATGGGCTGTATTGTCATATACATTTTGAAAATATTGAGATAATTTATGTTTTCATGTACTCACAGTAGAAGTCAAAATGGACTGTTTTGTTATTAGAATAGAAAATTAGCAAAAAGACACTTTTTGTGATATATGCCATATGTCAAAGCACTGTCATGGTAAGCAGAAAATGGGGAAGATAGGCTTGCTTGGAAATGGCGCAATATCTTTTATCTTGCAATTTCAAAGAATGTTTTTCCTTTAGTAATTATTTACAATAAAATGCTTATTTAAACTGATTAGATATGCAGCACAAGTCAATCTATACGATGTTTTAGGGAAACACTATTTCAATCCGGATCCCACCAAAGTCCCTTATATGCCTTCCTGGCCTACAGGTCTAGAGTTTCTGATTAGAATGGTATCATGATATGACTTTCACCTCAGCACCGACTTGGATTTTTCTGGGTAGAAAACGGTACTCATCCTTCTGAGATACGCAATGATTCTACAAGACTAGCTGTCGTCCAATGACAAGCAGATGAAAACCCTTTTCTACCTACAAAGATACCAAACATGACTGGTGAATATTTGGTTTCTCAAAAGTGTCTCAACTAGTCGAAAAATGTAGGATAGTGACAAAAATCCGATGTGATTTATCTCAATGATGGCTGCCAGCGTTCATTGAGGATCCTGAAGATTTGTCTGACTCAGTTATGAAGAAGGAGTAAAATAAATGAAAAGATAAACTGCTTCTACGTTTATACGGATATGGAAAAAAAGAAACTACTATTTTTCACTAATAATCTCTTTTAATATTAGTCAGAATAAATTGTTTGAAATAACACATATATTTTCGTCTAGAAATATTGCTTACTGTGATTTGAATATAATGTACTTCTAACTCTTTTACTGCAAATTGCATTGAATTTTCATTGTGTATATGAAACCAATGACTGATCTTTTATGCAAATAAATTACTGTGCTTCCAGTTCTAATTCTCTCCAATCTTACTTATAATCTTTATACAACTCCCTGCTAGAAATCCTAGAATAGCTTGATTATGCTCTCTCTTTATCACGTCAATGCTGACTTAGTTAGTTAGTAAACCACTACCCATTGCATAAAACCCGTCAGATACCATAACTGTGGTATACGGATTCATAACTGTGGTATACAGCCTCAAAACCATTGTACATAGGAAAATAGCCTGTTTGTGCTATAGAGCTATGGAATATTCCCTATTGTTATACCCTTTAATATGACAATTACTGGGTTTAATTTATTCGAAAATGATGGATAATAAATGCAACAAACGATGGTTTTGTGGACATGCTCCTGAAACCAATACTAACGCTCGTGTATTACTATGCGTCAACCTCTCGTGGTTTCCGGCCGCCTATCCATAAATCCATGGTTTATTGTCTATTTATACTGAAGGGATCTACAGTTACATGTATCTACGGTCTCAATGGAGATCATGTTTTAGCTGAGCTAAGTAGAGGCCCAGAATACGCACACGTCATTTCCGACATGTACCTGTCACCGAACCACCTCTGTATTTTACAAAACATACACATGTCAAACCAGCTGGTAAAGAAGACCAAAAACTTGTTGTTTCCTTCCCGCTGAGATACGGTTTCACCTCTCTTTTTTCCCGCCCTTCAGCAAGGTTCTTGTCTCCCTCGGGGGAGAGTTCCAGTTTTTCCGCACGTCAGACGAAACTTCAAATGCAGTCGACTGCGAACAGGAAGTGATTGATGGAACTTCCGGTGAAAAAAAAAGCAGACGACAAACAGAAGTTCCCGCCGACAGTTTAGAGACGTAGGGCCTTGTAATGGGGGATACGAGCCAGATGGAGATACAGTTTTCATGGTGGCAGACGACACAGGCAGCTATACCTGGAGATCGGGTGTCTTTGAAGTGTAACCGAGTTAATAATATGACGTCAGAACAATCGCAGACGCAGATACGTCATTTGACGCGCACGTATCCCGGCAAACACCGCGCGGGTAATGATACCCATGTGTTGTTATCTACGACTGCCAGAGGGCGCCACTTGGCCCTGGGTCTATCTGGGCGCATGCGCGCGGATCAAAATAGAACATTTATGTGGACGCTGATAGGAAGAACTATGTGACTTGTGCCATGGACAGTTTGATGCTCAGATGGGTAATAAGAATCTGCCTTATCGCCATCCGCCTGTCTTCCCCACGCCTGCCTGCCGTTTCATCACCTCCACCAGGGGGTGTGGGGGTAGCCCGGGGGCAGTCTACGAGCCCCCAGCCCCTACTTCCCCGCCTACAAGCAGATATAGACGCACTGACATTGTTGGTTCACCGTGTGGGGGCCACACCCCCCCACGGGTGCAAATTTCACGCAAATTAGTTTTTGTAACTCGCCACTCCCGTTCTAACATACATCCTCCAATAATGTATCTAGAATGTTTTTATTGTGCTCTCCTCCCATAGGTCTTGTTTTCTATGCAGTTGTTGCCAACCGCGAAGCAGGGTGCTCAATCCTAGGCGTCAGTACTGGTTTGCGTAATCGAATTGAGGACCTTGGTGTGTTAGGCTCAGAATCAGTTTGAATCACAGGGAATAAACCTCCATATTGCAGACGGTATTTTCTCCTGTCAAAGCATTACACCCATCACCATATCACCCACCCCCCACCCACCCCTAACCCCCACCCACCAACCCTAACCCCCGTCCATGCTGAGAGAAATTTTGCACAGATGCTACCTATAACAACACGTGAGAAAAATACGATGGCAGGTATGCCAGTCTAATCTCCACGGGACGATACGTCTTTAGTTTTATCGGGATTGGATTATCTCGGGGCGGCCGATAAAGGCCCGGGATTTGGATTAATGGAAGCTGCAGGTGTAGTGGCGCGCGGAACAAGGTAAACCGAGCTCTACCTCGTTCCCCAGGGGATCGTTTGTCATGGCTCTAATATGGCGGCTGCTCGGTGTTAGACAACAATGATAGAGACTTCAAGAAGTTGTGGGCGATAATAAGGGTACTTCAAGAGGCTCTGAGTGATAATAGGGGATCTAGTGTCTAACACCTCTAACACCTTCCCGCCTTGTTATCCCTTGCCTTCACGGCCAGGCAAGCACGCCTTTGTAATGGTTTTTCTAACTCCTCGTGTATCCTCAGAGATTGATTCGGCGCCTCTCCAGACGTAGGCTTAGTCTGAGTAGACGATTGAGCAGTTTGAGGAGCAGAACATCCGTTATACAAAGCCGCAATGTACTGGAACAGCTTACCACCCGAAGTACTATCAAGAAAAGTCATACACCAATATATGATATATCATATTATCAAGAAACATCAAGAATATAGATACCTATACATTCACTGTGTCTCTTTATCATTATATACCTAGAAATCATTAAGAATGCCATTCTATCACTCACTAGATAGAAGAATGACAGTGGGCACGTGGTACGGAGTGACATATGAATATCATTTCGTCACTCGGAAATGAACGGAATTTATCCTCCTGGTCAGTAAAAGTGAGACCTTCGCATACAGGCAATCTATATAATAATATCAAGAAACGTCATATACTAATGTATGATATATTATACTATCAAGAAACATCAAGAAAGTTCACACGATTGTTTGCTTGGCTTGAATTGTCTTCGCGGAACGATTTGACAAAGCGGAGCTGAGTGGTATCTATAGTGGAAAACAATGAGCGTCATGTGAACAATCATATGAAATTGAGTGATATTTAACTTTATATGTCATGCATAGCATATACATATTTAATGGAATAACCATGGCATACAGTCACACCATCTATGGAGATTTATTTGGGAGGGTTAGGATAAAGAATGAAACTCAATAACCATATATAAGATCCTTATTATGATGAACATTTCCAATATCTTTACTTGATTTACATTAACATAAACTTGATGTAACAAAAAAACCACTTTAGAAATGCTCAAATCGACTGTATAGATTGTATGCTTTGCATGTTACTGTTTCATTCAAAATTATTACCTGGTAGAACATTGTAAAATTAATGAGCGGAATAAAATCCCAAAATACTAATCTTTGTATGTATAAGATAATGACCTTAAACCTACATAAATAGGAGCTGAGACCGCTATCCAGCTTATGACACGCCTGAGGGTGCTCGAATCAAGCGCTGACAGGCATTGTATGAGGAGATGTCAGAGAGTAACACCTGCATACAGTTGTCATTTCGCACTCTGACAGGGAGTAACCATTTACCCACAAACAGACATCTACATCGGTACTCCATCCTAGCCATTCTCTCTCAGACAATTCGCCAATGTTATAATCCCAAGGTAATCTTAGCATCTGTGTAAATAATCTACTCCAAAATCTAATTCTAGTGTTTATAAGTGTTTGTTAAGTGAATTTATGTTGTTTTTCAACCCCCATAACATGACAATGAGTTAAGGGAGGATTCACTTTGACCTTGACCTTCCGAGGGGTCATCCTTCAACTGACGTCACCACACTTCCGGTCACGTCCCGCCACCTACTGGCAGAAGACGTAACTATGACAGGGAGTAGGGGCTGTCTATTGAAGATCCTTCATTTATACGTCTAGCTCGTGCAGATCTGAACGCGAAAAGAAATATCACAACTCATAAAAATGGCCTCGCTGTCTGCACTCTCCAAGCGGTGCTCTTGTTTGACACCCACACTCTTGGTGGGCCGATAATAAACTCCACACATATTTTCCGCTTATTTATAATAATCAATCGTTTCTCCAGCAGGAACCCAGTGCGGCATGGGGATATATTTTATTTTTTCTTGGAATATACACATTTTTTTTGTATTCACGTGGAGATGGCTTGTAATGCCGGGGGGCAGGGTCGGCCTTGACCCTTAACACCGAGCGAAAAGGTGAAAAATGCGATGTCATCGTCGGAGGTGGAGGAAAATATTTGATAGGGGGACATGAGATAGAGCGGGAGGGGCCATGCATCATCTGGAGAGTGTGTGACGGGTGGGCGATAACAGGGGAGTTGGCGATGCTGGGGAGTAGGGGCAGGGGTTGTCGGAGATATAGAGGCCTCCCGGAGGTGCAGGCAGTGGAAGAAAAGCCTCAAGCTGTTAGCGACTTCAGATTGTGCAGGAAAAGATAGATATTGAAAAGCTGGCTTAACATATGTCACATAGTTTGTATAAGTTGTATGTTTAAGTTGCTGGAGATTTTAGTAGCATTTTCAAGTCTGTTTCTGATTAAGATCATCATATCCTAAAATGGAGGAATATTGTATAGGCTTAGGGGTGTGTTATATATTTAGTCTATTCAGGTAATGGTAGTTTGTACAACCAGCTGGAAATTAAATGAAAATTATCTGAAAACGTTTCAATGGTCTCTAGAATAAAGTCAAAAACACCCACTAGTGGAAAATATTTTTTAAAATTGAAAAGAAAGCCATGAAATTATAAATAGGGATACAATATTGACTCTACAGGAAGACTTTTCTTGATAAATATGATAAAGTGATATGCAAATAAAGCTGCTAACTTCATTCTCCCATCGTGTGTATAATATGAAGATTGAAATAAATGCTTTAATTAAAATAATCTTATCATATAGGTTTACCCTTAACATTGAGGTATGAATAGCTATTTACCATCAACGATCCATTTATTAGTGATGCTATTTATAAAAAAAATACATTCTATGACTTGTGAACCCATCTAAATTTATAGAATATCAATGGCGAGTAAATACATAACTATCTCCTCATTATCGCTCCATAGATAAACCGAAAACCAAAATTATTTAAGAGGGAGTTATGGATGGTTGCCGCACTACGTCTCTTATCATGACATACGGCGCAGCAAATTGATCTCTGTCCAGAAAGGGGGAAGATAAGGAGGTAAGAATCTACCATTCTAGCGGCATTTCACCCAATCACTCCTCCTGCTACTACTTCCGGTAGCAGACTGTGAGCACGTAGCGTCTACCCGTTACTCCCCACCCACTCTCAGCCTATCACCTCCAGTGTGTACATCAGATTGCCTATCTGTGAAGAAGTATTCGACAGGAAGGATTGAATCGTGTTTGTTAAACTTATTCTTTCTTTTTTAATATTTTTTTTAGCAATTTTTAAGGGGATATCGTGTTACACAATCACCGAATTTGAATTTGATATGTATGCACATATATAATCACATATAATGATCAACTGGATCATGAATGCATCATATGCTGTACAGGTTTCTTTTGATCATATATATGTCCTCCCTGTCACAAGGTTTGTTTGTGTGTTTGATTCCAACGTCTATTGAACTATTACCGGTCCTTACCAGACCTTCCCAAGGTTTAACATCTCTTACTCACATTACTACCAGTTGTGTTTTTTCTAAAGCAATTTTTAAGAGGATATTGTGTCACACAATCACTGAATTCGGCTATAGAGCCGTTCTTCCATTCGGGCCCTAGACCACTACTCCTCATTCTAATGGCGGGTGTTAAGCGGAATGGGCAGTGGGTACCATTTTTGTGGAAGTCTTTGGTATGACCCGACCGGGGTTTGAACCCAAGAACTCCCATGCTCGAGCCGAACACCCCTACCACTTGGCTATTGAGCTTGAATCTTGTTTGTTAAGAATATTTTATCATTATACATACCTGTGAGCGATTGTCTCACATTTACTGACCAGTAGTAGAGATTCCGTTCGCCAATGAGTGATGACAGAATATTCATACTTCCCTCCGTACTCCATCGGATTTGACTGCAGAGTAATTCATAAAGTGAAGCTGAGTGAATTACATGGCGGTCAAACGAGATGGAGTGCGGACCAAGTTATTTTGATGAGTGGGTTTCTGATTTTATGTCACCCCGTTTATACATCATGATCAGAAACATTATCAAACATGGAAGAACGCCTTAGGGCGATTGTGCTTTTCATTATATCTGAATAAGATATAAAAAAAATCAATAAAAAAGACTCATACTCTTAGCCATTGAGTATTGGGTACAATACATTCACTGCCATGGAGAAAGCCTATGAGTTCCTAACGTTAAGCCTATGGAGAAAAATACTGGGGTGAGATAATAAAGAAGAAACCACAAGTTTGGGTCAAAGTCGTCGTTCTCCACGAGTTTGATGCGGAGTGATATGCCTCGTGAATATCACGTAGCATTCAAACGAGTTAGAGAATGACTTCTTTTGACCAAAACGAGTTGCTTTCTGTATTTATCTCACCCCTGTGCACACTAAAAGAATGGACGATGTATAGGATATAGACCATGGAGATCGGACTGCAATACTCGTAGGGGTATTGAGAACGACTTCCCAATGTTAAGTCTATGGACATTTATTCCAGGGGTGAGATAAACAATGGTTCTAATGTACCATCTTCCTCTTATTTTGTCTTAAGTATATGTAAAATATATTTCTTTGTGACTGAAATCAAAATCCATCATTTGGTCAACTATATTCCTCACTTTCGTCTCTTATTTAAAGAGATGTGTATTTATCCGCCTTTCTCCAGTCAGAAATTATAGAGGAAACCCATGAAAGTTTAGGGTCTGAGCCCGTATCCCATCGAGTTTGAATCACGTAGTAATTCACAAGGCGAAGCCGAGTGAATTACTACGTGATTCAAATGAGATGGGATCGAGCTCTGACCCTAAACTTGAATGGGTTTCTGAATTTATTTCACCCTTCACATTGACTAATGGGCTAGCATTTGTGACATAATCCCCCATTGGATATTTTTCACAAATATCTAATAGGCATTCCCAATGTTAAGTCTATGGAGAAAAAATATCTGGGGTGAGATAATGAGATTAAGCCTATGGAGAAAAATACCGGGGTGAGATAAACGATGGTTCTAATGCACCACCTTCCTATTATTTTGTCATAAGTGCATGTAAAATATATTTCTTTGTGACTGAAATCTGGCTATTCACATGCTATCATACCCCCCAAAAAAACCCGGCAAATACGAATAATAATTTCTGCTTATAATTAAACCCATCATTTGGTCTCCTAAATTCCATACTATCGTAAAACTGGATGAGTTTTAATCTTGGCCACCATATGCCACGTCATCCGTCGATTAGTTTTATATTAGGGGTAGGATAAATTCGTCTCTTATTTAAAGATCTGTGTATTCATCTCTCCAGTCAGGAACTACTCGGGACTTATTACGTACCGACCTCAGTAGCTCACCTCTGTCCCCTCCCACCTTTTTTGTGTCATTTGTTTAGCCTTTTACCGAGGAAGGTTTCTTTGGTGTCGGTTCATCAATCACGCAGTGCGAGGAATGCCCTGCCATTCCTCTTCTTTATCACTGTTTGTTTATGTCTCATTTTATCTCTCCATGAGCCTTACTTGTACCACTGTTATTCTAATCAGGCTTCTATATATTTATGTCCGATACATTTATCATGATTATATGCAGATATCTTCCTACTTTGTGCTGGATAATTGATTGATCTGCATGTTTCTGTCTGCCTCAGCCCTCTTGTTTCCTGACTTTCGGGAGTATTTTTTCTGTTCTAAGAAGGAACTGCATCTAGATCAATAGCCGCTGAAAATATGCCATGGTTCTGGTTGTGGAGTAAATTCACAAAGCCAAGTAAGATTGTATAGCAAACCAAAATGAATGGCATTTCAGTAGCTATGTATCGAGTATGATTCAGATTTGATCTCACCCCTATCACTGACTAATTGGCTAACATCTATGACATAATCTCCCATTGAGTATGTTTTTACAATACTCCATGGGCGTTGAGTACGAGTTTCCAATGTCAAATTTATGGTATGAAAATGCCAGGGGTCGGATAGAGTTTTAGTCTGAAAAAGCGCTTTTGTCTGAAAACAGCCTATATTGTTTTTATTATCGACCATTTCCAGATAGGTGGCTTGCTGATATCAGTTCGTCTTAGATACGCACTACTTTGTCGTATGCACTATTTTTCCATATGCCTGCTTTATCGCAAGCCTCTGCATTCAACATATCAATTCAACATATCCGTATTATGCACTGGTACACACTCCCTATGTGTTTTCTATAGACACTTTGGTTTAGGTGGATAAAAACCAATGCAGTAGAACCTCGCATAAGCGGACACCCTCCCAAAGTGACCCATACACTGGGTGTCCGGTTACATGGGGTTACAATAAACATAATATAGATGGATCAGTTCCGAGTAAAGGTGACCGCTTACGCGGGGTGTCCGTTAGGGGGGTGGGGGTATTGTACTGTACTTACAGATAGATATTCTGTCTTGAATTCGGAGCAGTGGACTGAAAATATCTTGAAATACAATACAATATAAACAAAGGACAACAATAGAAGTTCCACATACATCAGCGTCTTTCACCGGTCTATTCCTCACGTGCCCGACTGGAGAAACATTTCTAGAAATGTCACATATGTACTCAATAACCCACGTCTCATAACTCTCCGTGTCTACTCGTTTCTTTAGCGTGTGGTGGCCCTGCCTGTCCACGCTTCTCCTGTTAGCTCGTCAGACAGAGCAATCTATCTCTTTGTTTCCCGCTGCCTTGTCTTTTTTCTGGCCCATTCGTTTGTCTTTTTCACTGGCTCGCCTGTCTTTCTATGTCTGCAGCCCATTCCTAAATCACACTTATCACTTATACTTCTGTCGTCTCATCCTTAGCCGACATTTCTGAGCTGACGCTCAACTTATCACCATTTTTACCGAACTTCTAACCTATATCAATTTTCAGTCTATCCTTCTAGAACACTTTATCTTCTCCTTCTAACGGGCCTGTTACATCACTCTCGGCCTTGTTCTGGAGGCATCAGCAACAATCTTTTATTGATTATCTTTAAGGGGTGAATCCACCAGGCCGATTTCTCACCCGATCAATTGTTCCTGAGCCCTTAAGAGGAAGCTCACGTATTGTAATTCATTTAATTCTGATAATAATAGTTTAATAAATGGCCATTTTCAAAGATTTGAGAAATTCTAGGGCATCCGATAATAATCGGCGATTGTCTGGCTACGGAATCGGCTACCGTCGGTCCAGTGGAACACCCCCTTTAGATAATGGTCAAAATAGGCTTAGGAAAAGGCACCCTGACATTATCTGGCATCATCTGTCTCGATTTTGACACCCAGCCGATAGTACCCGAAAATGATAGAAATTTCTAACCTCACCCGATCGCATCTCCAGACTAGTTCCACAGTTCCAGCCCTATAGACTGTAATATTTCATGATCACAGTTAGAATCTTATTCCTTTTCAAAATAATCATGATACACAACCTTCCTTGACCCCTAAAACACACCTGCCTTCGAATGACTACTTTTAGTAAACATTCCAGGGGTCAAGGTCATAGTTCTTGCAATTGGACACCAGAGGACACAACCTGGAAAAAAAATCTAGCGCTGAACGGGTTAGGGATAGGGTTAGGGTTAGCGGTAGCGTTAAGGTTTGGGATAGGGTTAGGGTTAGGGATAGGGATAGCGTTAAGGTTTGGGATAGGGTTTCCACACATGTTTTGTAAGATATGCTTTTGTTTTGTAAGATTCTTTATTCTGGAAAATAGACAAATAATATAATACATCAAAGCTAGGAATCCGTATTTTGGGTAAGTAATCACATTGGAAGACATTCCCCGTTCTTGCGCATGAAGGCGTTAAAGCTGTGAAAGCGGGGGGGCCGAGGTGCCAAAGGGGGTCCGAGATGCCAAAGGGGCCGAGACATCCGGGAATCATGTACTCCATGGGGACCTATGGTACGCACCATCACCATCATTACCATTGTTATATAATAAAACTACTAGTATTATAAAGGTATTAAGTGATTGTAATCCACTGCAGTGGAAGATCTGCCTGTGAGCAGAACTGCCTGTGAACTGAAATAATTTAGAAATGGGTGACTAATAAGGTCCTTGATCTTCAAGCCTGAGTATCACCAATTGTATTCACTTGAGCAAAATGTATGGCAAAACAAACAAACCTGTGCATGAGAAATGTCAAAAATAGTCACACTATATATGCAACAATGATCTGAACTGTCTACTCTCAAACCTCTTGTATTCATGTTATATGTGTGTTTATCTGCTTTATATTGATTCTTGTATAGTAAAAGGATCCCCTTTTTCTGTCCCTTTATGTCAACTGTCAAGTGTCCAGGGATCCTATGTCCCCAAACCTTTTCAGACACCTTATGGAAACCAACAAAAAGCCAAAAAATATTGCAACTCTTCTGATGTATATTTGTTCTCATGTATGTAAATGCCAACTACGAGTTAAATCTTCACTCCTGTACTTAGATGTCAACGGATTGTAAACAAAAAGTAATCAAATAAAGCTGCTTTTGAAAAAAAAAAGATAATTTAAAAAATACTCGTAGGGGCATGGAGAACGAGCCCCCAATGCTAAGCATATGGGAGAAAAATACCAGGGGTGAGATAATTCCCAATTCCTCCCACACAATGGCAACGTTTCTCTTATCTTTGTCACTCTTTTCAGACACCACCTCTTCCAATACCTCGTTTCAAAATGCTTTATGACAGTGATTTCTGATAGCAAATGAAATTATTGTGACTGATTATAAATGATTGATATTTAATGAACATTTAAGAAGCCTATTTTGAAGTACATGATAATTTGACCTCATTATGGATGGGACTTGTTTTTACGGAATCTCCTGTCGGAGATTCTGACATGCCAAAAACTCCGAGTAGCAAATTCCAGGTGCTCTATACATTTCCTATGGAGACTTCGTATTAAGTGGGTATCAAAAAGTAATTTATCAGGGCCCCGTTGCTCCTGTTTTTGTGGTATCGCTAGCTATAATCGGATCTCAATTTTATTTTTACGATTACTTTAACGATCCGACTAAAAAAGCGTTGCTCCAGTAATATCGGATCGTATCGCTATATTTCCGCTGTGTCGCTAATTTTTATGATGCGATTACGATACAACAATTTAGGGGCGCATATTGAATGAGACAGGGGAAAATAAATTAGTTCTTTAATTAAATACAGATGGCACCATAGTTAAAACTGATCTGACACCTGGTGGTGTGGATCGCTATTTCCTAGTGGTAGAAGAACAAGTGGCGGGGGTTGGTGGTGCCACCATGGATCGTTATTTGAAATACCAGAAAGGCTGTATTTGACCCACAGCGATACGATCCACAGTGCTGTGAAGGTCCACATAAAAAGTATCGCAAAAAGCCGTATTTTACGCGGCGATGCGCCTATACGATTACGACGCGATCAGCAAAATTTCTGGAGCAACGTTTAGGCCCTCGGATTGCTATTCTGCGATCCGCAACTCTGTCGTAAACCTGGAGCAACGGGGCCCTGGTGCCTAGAACTTTGTTATAACGATGTTTACTGTACACCAAAGCTGTGTGCCTGTACTCAGTTCCCTGAGAGAATTCTGCTCATCTCACTTACCCACCAGCATATAAAACTTTTTATTCACCAGCATATAAATTTTTTTATTCACTGGCATATAAACTTTTTAATTTCCACGAATAAATACAAGACTCAACTCGTGTTTCGGGCAGACATTTCCATCGGACTTGACCTCCTCCAATATAAACTCCAGTTTATTGCCATCCTCGACTCACTAAGCTCTCAATGTTTACGGAGGAAGGGTACCAGTCTCAACGTCTGTATTTCACTTGTACCTTACCTACCATTCTCTCAGCTCCTTTCACCGTCTGTCATAAGGCCCGTTTCCATTGGCCGATTTCACATCACTGATCTACAGCCAGGAATCACCGACAGACTTTTGGCACTGCTGACCCTAAATCGGTCAATGGAAACGACCCAGCTTGTGAAATGACCCACGACTTTTTCTGCTTTGATTATGCAATGTGGCACCACCCACCACTGAGTGAAAGCTTGGGCACTGAGTGAAATCTGCTACCCTCACCGATTTTTCAATACCAACGCTCAATCAGTGGCACCACCGACGGACTTTCTGGGTAAATCAAAAAATCTCCGCTGTTTCCGTCGGCCAATGGAAACGGGTCTATAAAGCCATATTCCACTAGCCGACGAAAACGGCAGTGATTAATTGAATTCCTCTTACAGTCTATTGGCGGTACCACCAAATGTATGTCTTCAACAAATAATTGGTGAGGATGAGGTGTATATCCTGTTTCTCCTGCATTTCACATGCCCATACCGATTTGTCTGTGATATTCAGGGACCTGTTTCACTAGTTTCGTGACATGCCTAGATGGCATCTGTGACACTATACAGACATATTGGGATTGACTAGTTTTGTGACAACACACGTATCACTGGCACAAGTGGTGCTGTAGTGTCACTGTTCGTAACACCGACATTGTGACACAACATGCAACAATAGATGTTACATGCGTTATGAAATGTTACTTTGTTTTGTCCGTTCTTGCTTGCACTGTTGTTGCCGCTTTTCATGTCTGTCTACACTTTCGCACTTTTGTCACGAGACTAGTGAAACAGGTCCCAGGTATGTCCTACATTATATGTACTATATCATTGGAGTATGATATATAATCCTGTGATTAGATGCTCTTCCTGGCTTTTCTGCCTTAACATAAAGACCCTTTTCTGTACTTCCAACAAGGTTTATCATTTGATGATATTCAAGTCTGTTCGCTAAAATGGGATTCACACGGTGGGACAAATGGACCTGAGACTGGTGTACTTCACACCTTTGCACCAGTCGGCTACTATTTCCAACTGGGAACAAAGTTTCACAGATTGGGGTGTTCTACAGTCTCAGGGGAACATGGCGGATTCAATTCACATGAGAAGATTTAACAGGTACATAGTCTCACCCCTATACCCCTACACAGGGTACACAGGGTACACAGGGTACACAGGGTACACAGTCGCCGACTCAGGGTACTTCCCCGTGTGAATAGGTGTTATTTGAGTCGGCTGAGACTCACAGATTGTGGGAGAACGTGTGAAATACATTTGTCTCACCAAAATGTCCCTCTAAATTTTAAACCTGTTTAAAGTCAAAATCTCATGAGATTCTGCTCCTTGTTAGGGGCGATTGTCGCCGACAATTGCAAGAGAAAAAAGTTGTCTCAGCAAAATGAAAGCCTGTCATTCACACGAGGAGATTGTGTTCCAGTACCGAATCTCAACAGGATTTGTCTCAGACAAACGGCCTGTGAGGTACAGGAATCCCACCGTGTGAATCCCGTTTTAGACAGTATAAGCCGTCCATAAGGACATCCATAAGAGTTGAATAAAGTTGACCCACATCGTCCCTGAGTCTCCCTGGCATACAGAGAAAAGGGCCTACATCTACGATCCTAGATTATTAAACGGTTCCCTAGAGGGGAAATGTGGGTAGCAGAAAAGTGTATTTAAAGTGGGATTCACACGGAGAGACTCATGTACCTTCAGCAGGGTTTGTCTGAGACGATTTTCCTGAGATTATTTACTGGTACAGAGTCTCCTCGTGTGACATCCCCAGGTCACAATTCCCTGAGACTGAGGGGGGGGGGGGAGGAAGGAAAAATCATCGGCGTCAATTTTCCTTGCCAAGGTACATAATCTAAAGCGATTTGGATTTTAAACCTGTTTACAGTGGGATTCACACGATGGGATTCATATACCTCTCTGGGTGTTTTTCTGAGGCAAATGCTGCTGAGATTCTGTACCTGAACACAATCTCTTCATCTAAATTGTAGGGTTCCATTTCCCTAAGACACATTTTCCACCCTGTAATTGTTGGCAATATTTACATGAGATTTTGAACCCTGTAAGGTACATGAATCCCACCGTGTGAATTCCACTGACAAATTTTCGGGGATTTTGGTGGGACTGGCATACTTCTTGCTAATAATGAGGGTCCCTTAGTCTCAGTGGTGTGCTTTTTCACGGGTTCACACGGGAAGGAGGCCATGCACTAGAAACTATGTACCCTGAACATAGGTACTTGAGTCTCAAGGAACACATTCACACAGGAAAAAGCTGCAAGCTACAGACTATGTATCTTTTAAAAGGGAGCTTGTCTGAGACTATGTACCGAGTTTGTCCTTCCGTGTAAATCAAATCCCTTTTTTCCCCAAAGACTGGGAAAGCTCAATTTCAGGATTCTGCTCTAAGATTTTTGGATAGAGGGAAAATCATGCAAAGTACACCAATCTCAAGTACATGAGTCTCTCCGTGTGAATCCCACTTAAAGACTGGGAAAGCTCAATTTTGATATTCTGCTCTGAGATGGTTGGACCGAGGGAAAATCATCGGAGACTGGGGAAAATATGCAAAGTACACCAATCTCAAGTACATGTTCATGGGTCTATCCGTGTGAATCCCACTTTAGAATAACGAAAACCATAGCTTCTTTTCAAGAACTGACGATGCTTCTCTGTACAACTCCTCCTACCTAGACTTGCTCAAGTCTTTGATTATGAACATTCATTAAATGATTAAAGAAAATCGGAATACAATTCATTATAGCATGTGTCCTTCTCTGACTGGCCCATGAATCAAAGGCTTGTCCACTATGAACAATATCTCCTGTATATGGTCCCAAGCCACTCCCTGTAACCATATACTTCCTCCTTCCACTCCCCCTCCCTTCCTCCAGTTCCCTGGCCGCCTGTGTTGTCAAAGCAATAAATTTCGCCTGCTCCTGACTGTGACCCGATTGAGATCCAAGTGAGAGGGTATCAATCTGCCAGCAGATATCCTGACCAGTAGCAAGACCTCTGCTTGGGGAGTGTGGCGCAAAATCGCGCCAGTCTACAAGGCCGATTATGGTTGAGACCAGTCCCTGTGTCACTCAGAAGGGGTGGAGGGGAAGGATACAGGGACTGAGGCCAGTCTAGGCTAGGGGCGGTGCGGTGGTGGTAGGATACAGGGACTGAGGCCAGTCTAGGGTAGGGGCGGTGCGGTGGCGGTAGGACACAGGGACTGAGGCCAGTCTAGGGTAGGGGCGGTGCGGTGGTGGTAGGACACAGGGACTGAGGCCAGTCTAGGGTAGGCGCGGTGCAGTGGCGGTAGGATACAGGGACTGAGGCCAGTCTAGGGTAGGGGCGTTGCGGTGGCGGTAGGACACAGGGACTGAGGCCAGTCTAGGGTAGGGGCGGTGCAGTGGCGGTAGGATACAGGGACTGAGGCCAGTCTAGGGTAGGGGCGGTTCGGTGGCGGTAGGACACAGGGACTGAGGCCAGTCTACCTCCTACCCTTCACCATGGCTCGGGGCATAAAGTAGGGATGAGCGCGTTGCTAGGGTAGATGATAAGCAGATGCTGGGGGTGATTGTCTTGTCTTTGTGGCCCCCGCCCACTCCCCAGGTGATAAACCACAGGTAACTCGACCCCGCCCCCATGCTGCCTGATAAATCGGTCAGATAAGAGACGAGATAAACCCAGGTATGTCGACGCCCGGCCCCAAGGAAAAACACGCGGTCATGTCAGCCATCTTGTGGGTTTTTTGTGTATTTTGGATCTACGACCGCTTTGGTTTTGTCAACTTGAATTAACCACCAACCCAGCAGTGTTCTTTTACAGTTAGTTCCATTGAATTAGATTTCCCTGGTAGGGGGTCCGTGGTGTGTGTTTTTTTCTTCTAAGCTGGTGTTTTTTTTTGTAGATGGTGGTTTTTGGTGGAGCTTTACAGGAAGTAGGTTTGCTTTGGGGGTTTAGCGGCCTGCGTAAAAAGATGAAAATGATAACCTCCATCTCCCCCAAATAAAAAGAAACCCACACTAAGAAAAATAAGAAAAATAACGCACACATAAAACACATCCAAAAACAAAAAATAGGTTAGAAAAATCTAAGAGAGTGCTATGAACGATACTAAATTTCTTGTTGTATTTATACGAGGTTGTGTTTCAACTCTGAGGTCAATTTTTATAATCATAAACTATCATTTTCTTTGCCTTTCAGGTATAAATTTTCTCTCTAATTGTTCTGTTTTCCTCTTGTAGGGGCATGTCCTTATCAAACGAGGTCACTGACTCGTTATTCATTCTAGATTTATGGAGATGATGCAAGTACTTAGTAATGTGGTCATTTCGTAGAAATATTGGATAAATATGTAATGTTTTTCACTAGAGAATGCCTACCTGACGACATTTCTGGGTATTTTTACTAGCTTGAACGGACTGTACTGCGAGGCAAACTGGTTTTAAGCAGATGGGGAAACAAATGATAAACAAAGATATCTACGATCATTGTTCTATATTAATTAGGGGAATACGACGCTTATGGGACACCAATTCTACCCTAAAAATAAAAAATTCCGATTGGAAACTGACCAGTCTGGACCAGGACCAAACAGTGAAAAATTTCACACAACCCATTCTCGCCTTACCCCATACCACAACCCACCTGCCCACCCCCATACCACAACCTACACCTCACTTCTGCCTACATGGAGGGGGCATCATTTGTCGCGCAGTGGGTTTGAGCAACGAGTGTATAGAAACTATTCTTATTGGTTTGAGGGATGGTGGTGCAGGGTTATGGGGAGTTATCAGCTGGCTTTATCTAGGACCTGCGCCACGTCACAGAGCATGCATCACGTCATGGATTGGGCCACACGTCATTCGGGACCTGTGTCACATCACAGGACCAGCTCCATTTTTTTTTGTTAAGCAATTTTTATTAGGGATTATTTGTGTTCACAATCACTAAATTTGGCTATAGAGCCGTTCTTCCATTCGGGCCCTTGCCCTACTCCTCATTCTAATGGCGGGTGTTAAACCAAATGGGGAGTGCGTAGAATTTTTGTGTAAGTCTTTGGTATGACCCGACCGGGTTTAAACCCCTGATCTTCCATGCTTGAGGCGAACACCCTACCACTTAGGCACCAGCTTGGCTCCATGTCACATGGCACTGGATCTCAGTACCTGCGCCCCATTACAGGACCTGTGCCATGTCACTGGACTCGCTCACGGCTTGTGGCGGGCCACACCACATCATTGGACCAATGACACATCATGGGACTTGCACCATATAATGGGACCAATGCCATGCCTGGACCACGTCACAGGACTCCTGCCACATCACGGGATCCATGACTAGTCATGAGACTTGTGCCATGTCACAGGACCCACGCCACATCGCAGGACCCCTGCAACATCACTGGACACACATCACATTACAAGACCCACGTCATGCCACTTGGGACCTGTGCCACGTCACCGGACTCCAATCTAATCACAGGACCCACGCCACATCATGGGACCAAGGACACATCATAGGACTCACACTCATGGGCCACATCATAGGACTTGCACCATGTCATAGGACTCATGTCACATCAAAGAACTTGTGCCATATTACGGGACACCGGTCAAGTCACGGGGCCTATGCCACATTGCAAGACCAACAAAACATGGACTTGCACCATGTCATGGGACCAACACCATGTCACAGGACCTGGACCATATCACAGAACAAGTGCCATACCAGGGACCCACATCATGTCATGGGACCCACACCACATCACGAGACCAACGTCACGTCACTAGACTCATGCCATGTCAAGTCACGACACTCACCTCACGTCACGGGTCCCACGTCATGTCACGGGACCCATTTCAGGTCACGAGACCTGTTTCACATTATGGGACCCAGGCCATGTCACAGGACCCGCACTGCATCATGGGACTCGTGCCACATCACTAGACCCACGCCATGTCATGAGACCCGTGCAATATCACAGGACCCATGCCATGTCACTAGACCAATGCCATATCACCGGACCCTCGCCATGTCACAAAACTCACATCATGTCACAGAATCCATGCCATGTCACAGAACCCGCGCCATGTCATAAGACCTAGGACAAGTCACTGGACTCACGTCACTGGACTAACGTCACATCAAGAGACCCATGCCACATCACGAGACCCACGTCAGGTCACTAGATCTGCATCACATCACTTAACCCGCATCACGCACGAGATCCGCGTCACGTCACTAGACCCGCGTCACTTCACAAGACCCGCGTCACGTCACCGGACCGCGCCACGTCACGTCACCGGACCGCGCCACGTCACGTCGCCGGACCCGCGCGCGGCACGCGGCGGCCCGCGGCGCTACAGACAGGAGGGCGGGAGACGGGGTGAAGACAGGGACCCGCACCCCGCAGCGCACAGACACAGACACATACCGCCCGCCACAACCAGCACCGATCAAAAACGGCGCCTCACAGGGGGGCCCGGACATGGAAACATATATCTCAGCCTGCCACGCCCCAGCCGGCCACAAACAGGACGCAAATAGTCCCCCTCAACGCGCACACATCCTTCATTCTCTGTGTGTACTTATCTAACAGGGGGTCAAGAGCGAAGTATCTCCCAGAGAGGAATGTATGTACCATTCAGATCATACATTACTTGATTCTGAATAGGAGTGATGGTATTGATCACTGTAGACTTCATATTTGAAACTTGTACTCAACGCTGTGTCAGGTTGTATAAAAAAGGAAAAAAAGGTATCATAGAAAATACTTAAACTGAAACCCAAGTTAAAACCAAAGAATGAGGGAGAAATAAACTGAAATTTTACACCAAATTACTCAACTAGCATTGCGTACGATGACGTTCTTTTTGCATATATATTTTTTTCATAAATAGTCCATTGATGTTCTTTATTCGAATTCATGGGTCGGATATAATCTGAAACCAATTCATGTAGTTAGGGTCCAGGAAGCATACTCGCTTCCAGGAAGCACACTTTAAAAAGAAAGTGGAGTAACCACTTCAACATAGCATTTTGTCCATGCAAACTGCCACTCTGAGCTGCTCCGAGCTGCTCTGAGATGCTAAAAGCCACTCTGAGCCGCTCCGAGCCGCTCCGAGCTGCTCCGAGATATTCCGAATCCCTCCGAGCCGCTGCGAATCACTCGGAGGCGCTCCGAGCTATTCCGAACCGCTCCGAGCCGCTCCGAGCTACTTCGAGCAGCCCCGAGCCACTCCGAGCAGCTCCGAGATAGTCCGAGCCACTCCGAGACACTCCGAGCCGCTCCGAGCTACTCCGAGACACTCCGAGCCTCTCCGAGCCACTCCGAGCTATTCCGAATCGCTCCGAACGGCTCCGAGCTGCCCCGAACGGCTCCGAGCTGCTCTGGGCTGTTCCAAACCGTTCCGAGCTGCTCCGAGCCACTCCGAGCTATTCCAAACCGCTCTGAGTCGCACCGAGCCACTCCGAGGCGCTCCGGGCTTCTTGGAGGCGCTCCGAGTCGCTCCGTGCTTCCCCGAGGCGCTCCGAGCTGCTCGTGGAGCTAATTGACTCGGAGAGATAGGGGATCGGGTTGTGGTGGCTGCCACACCTCGGTATGAATCATAATAGTTGTTGGGGGCGCGGGGTGGGCCCCCGAGGAGGCGGCCAGGTTTATGTTCACCCCTGGTATGTGTACGCAGACAGCACTACGTCACTGACAGCTCGCTCGCTCTGACGGCCGCTAGCAGCTGCGACAACTCTGAGGCGCCTAGTGTCATTTTATAAACATATTCAAATGGAAACTGTTACCTGAACTTCCTACAACTCCCAATTGCTGAACCTATACCATTTTATATTTCATCTTGTGAGATGGGCCTCTTCCCGTCAACTCTCTGCAAATCTATTCGGGTGGTATCATTCTCTCAGAAAAAATTTGAGTTCAAGTGTCTTTGTCTGCATGTCAGCCAAAGAAAACACGGTAACCAGGTCACCTGACTACCAACAACCAACCATGGTCAAGTTCTGAGAAAGCAAGGAGAATTTCCGCGCGAAATTTACCGAAATTCGCGTTCAAATCGGTCACTTACTCGCTAGTCGCGTTAGCGCCTTGTCAACCACACTATACATAATATTACCATGTAATTTTATGCGTTGTATCAACTACAAGGAGAATGTTATGGTAATGTTGTATCTATTACCCACCTTTAGGATTCATCAAGAGGAACATTTTGAAAATACAGTTAAGTGATTTCAGCTGTTGAATTTGTCAAACGGAATTAACATCACACATCCTACACCTAATTGTATATTGAAACTCTTAATTCCCCAATGATTTTAGCCGCATGTGGCGCCTCTGTCGTTACTTACATGCCAGACGAACGTACGAGGTAAAAAGCTGAGTCAAAGGGACCCGTGCACAATATTAATTAGCCGGTTAAGCAGGCCTTTAATTGGACCTCCGCTGATGTAGAGATGTTTACCACGGAGCAGACAAGAAGGCGGGGGTAGTCTGCTGGGTCACGTGGTCTGGTCAGTTCTGCCCAGATGTGGCCCTATGTTTCCTGTTTAACGTAATGGCTGCTATCTGGGAGGTTGTCACTGCACGGATTTACCTGGACTGGCTTCAGTCCCTGTGTGAGTGTGTGCTACCCGCCTCCATGCCTGCCGCCACCGCACACCGCCCTTACCCCTCCCCCTTCTTTTTTTCTCCTTTTTTATTGGATCTGATTCGTTAGCACAAGTCTTCGACAGTTGTCCTTTAGTTTGATAAATACTATATTGCTATGGTCGATTCTATAATTTTGAGTAGAAAAAAACCCACAAAAAATACAAACTACACTCTCCTTGGCCTGTTTGATTCCTGTTTGATTCCTGAGCCAGTGAGAGGAACCTTACACATTGTAATTTATTTAATCATTCAAAGAGCCACAGGTAAAGAAAGAACTATAGCGAGAAAACTATATGGAATGAATTGAAAGAAAATAATGGTAGAAATAAAGAAACAGAAAGCAGGGACAAATGAGAGAATTATATCAGGGTATGATATCGATAGAAATAAATACAAAAGACAGAGAGCAGATGCTGATGTGTTCGTGATTTTATTATAGGCTCATAGTTAAAGATAAAGCCCACCTTCAATTGCAAAACTATGTTTGTGAATATGTCTTTGGTGGGTTGGATGAAAACTGTCATGTTTTTGAACATTTCTCTTATCTATCAAATAATGATCAATAATGTCTTATGACAAACGCAAATAGGTTGCTACCTCTTATTGGCAGTATAAACCCATGGATACAAATTCAAGAAACCAACAAGTTTTGGTCAAATTCCTCGTTCTCCATGATTATGACAAAGAGCACAATGAATGAGGCGAAGCCAAGAGATATTGCCTGGCGTTCAAACGAGTTGGAGAAACCAAATAAGTAACAACCCCGACTACGCCCCGCGCATGCAATACAAGCCATCGTATTTCATGTGTGTAATAAAGGGAATATTTCCTGCCTGGCGAAACAACACACTGCCTACTGTACCACCCTACCACCGCTTTCTTACTAAATGCACTTGGTAACCAACACAAGCCACAAAACCAAATAAGTAACAACCCCGACTACGCCCCATGCATGCAATACAAGCCATCGTATTTCATGTGTGTAATAATGGAATTTTTTCCTGCCTGGCAAAACAACACACTCCCCACTGTTCCAACCTACCACCGCTTTCTTACTACAGCCACTTGGTAACCACCACAAGCCACAAAACCAAATAAGTAACAGCCCCGTCTACGCCCCATGCATGCAATACAAGCCATCGTATTTCACGTGTGTAATAAAGGGAATATTTCCTGCCTGGCGAAACAACACACTGCCCACTGTACCAACCTACCACTGCTTTCTTACTACAGCCACTTGGTACTCACCACAAGCCACAAAACCAAATAAGTAACAACCCCGTCTACGCCCCATGCATGCAATACAAGCAATCGTATTTCACGTGTGTAATAAAGGGAATATTTCCTGCCTGGCAAAACAACACACTCCCCACTGTTCCAACCTACCACTGCTTTCTTACTACAGCCACTTGGTACCCACCACAAGCCACAAAACCAAATAAGTAACAACCCCGTCTACGCCCCATGCATGCAATACAAGCCATCGTATTTCATGTGTGTAATAAAGGGAATATTTCCTGCCTGGCGAAACAACACAATACCAACAGTTCCAAACTACCACCGCTTTCTTACTACAGCCACTTGGTACCCAACACAAGCCACAAAACCAAATAAGTAACAACCCCTTCTACGCCCCATGCATGCAATACAAGCCATCGTATTTCACGTGTGTAATAATAGAAATTTTTCCTGCCTGGCTAAACAACACACTGCCTACTGTACCAACCTACCACCGCTTTCTTACTACAGCCACTTGGTACTCACCACAAGCCACAAAACCAAATAAGTAACAACCCCGACTACGCCCCATGCATGCAATACAAGCCATCGTATTTCACGTGTGTAATAATGGAAATTTTTCCTGCCTGGCGAGACAAGCCTTGATGGACACTGATCCCTTGACCCCTCACACCCCGCCTGGCCCGCCTCCTCCAGGGTGGCCCCAGGAGAGCCTCTGGTTACCGGGGGATGGGGATGAGCTGGTGGCGCGGCTCACACCTGCGGGCAGGGATAAGCCTGGATGTGTGAATAATAGACGCTGAGGCCGTGAGGCCACTGTGAGCTGCTCACAAATACTGTGTCGCTCGTCCACTTGTCTGTGTCTATAGGCCACTGTCAATGGCTCAGTTTGTGAATTTCACAGCAGGTGGAATCTATATCTATATTGGGCTTGTTATATCAGGGCGAAGTTTTTATTACATTCCGGGTAAGTGAAAATCAAAGCATTTGTGGATAATCGACACTGAATATACAAATTTATTCACTGTGAGCTGCTCACAAATATACCACATCTCTGTGTCTCTCGTCAACTTGTCTCTATCTATAGGCCACTGCCAATGGTTCAGTCTGTGAATTTCACACCAGGAAGGGCATCTATATTGGGCTTGTTTTATCGGGTGAAGTTTTGATTCTACTGATATTAATTGTAAATCAAAGCGTTTATAGAAAATCGGCACTGAATATAAACTTATTCACCTTTAGCTGCTCACAAATATATTGGACTTGTTATATCAGAGGGAAGTTTTGATTCCAATCCTGGTAAGTGAAAATCAAAGCATTTGTGGAAAATCGGCACTGAATACAAATTTAATCACTGTGAGCTACTCACAAATACGCCACCTCTCTGTGTTGTGATGTCCACTTGACTCTGTGTACAGGCCACTGTCAATGGCTCAGATTGTGATTTTCATTCGAGGGAGGGCATCAATATCTTTATGTCACCCCTGGAATAAATGTCCATAGGCTTAACATTGGGAACTCGTTCTCCATGCCCCTACAAGTATTGCAGTACGTTCTCCATGGGTTATATCCTGTGTGCTGTCCATTCTTTTAGTGTGTACAGGGGTGAGATAAATACAGAAAGCAACTCGTTTTGGTCAAAGAAGTCATTCTCCAACTCGTTTGAATGCTATGTGATATTGTGGTAAAATTCTTTCTGCCGTGGACGGTCGGTGGTCGGATGGGACCTATGTCGCCCCCTGTGGCTGAAAAAAATGCTATGTGATATTCACTCGGCTGTTGCCTAGTTCATATCACTCTGCATCAAACTAGCTGAGAACGACGACTTTGACCAAAACTATATCACTCCACATCAAACTATATCACTCCACATCAAACTCGTTGAGAACGACGACTTTGACAAAACCTTGTTGGTTTCTTCTTTAATACTGGGCTTTTGATATCAGGTGAAAGTTTTGATTCCGTATCTGGTAGTTGCAAATCAAAGCATTAGTGGTAGTTGGCACTGAATATACAAATTTATTCACTGTGAGCTGCTCATAAATATACCACATCTCTTTGTCGCTCGTCCACTTGTCTCTGTCTCTAGGCCACGGTCAGTGGTTCAGTTTGTGAATTTCACACTACGGGGGCATCTACATCTATATTGGGCTTCTTATATCAGGGGTAAGTTTTGATTCTGCTAGTATTAATTGTAAATAAAAGCATTTTGTGGAAAATCGGCACTGAATATAAACTTATTCACCGTGAGCTGCTCACAAATATACCACATCCCTTTGTCGCTCGTCCACTTGTCTCTGTCTATAGGCCACGGTCAGTGGTTCAGTTTGGGAATTTCACACCAGTAGGGGGCATCTATATCTATATTGGGCTTGTTATAATAGAAGGAAGTTTTGATTCCGTTGCTGGTAAGTGCAAATCAAAGCATTTGTGGAAAATCGGCACATAATGTACACATTTTGGAATATAGACCATAATAGATCTTTATTGTATTCCTTGTATTCTACGGTTTCCTGGATATAATCATATAGAAGTAAATGGCAGGGTCTCATGAAGCGTATAACTAAGGTGATAGTCCGATGTTTATTTCGTTGTCATAATTTACAACATAAGTGAGAACTACGTATATATATATATACTTGCTCACGTTCCTCCTATATATACATTTATCATCTTTCCACCCTCTGTCTCCGGACCCTACGTGACATGTCTGCTAAACCAGCACCAGGGGGCAGCACTGACCCACAGGTCACGTGATGCCGTAAAGATCGGAGACAGCGTTCATCTTACTTCCGGTGTGGCGATTCTCGGCGGTGTTACAATGCGACCCGGCGCGTCGCCCGGCCGTCTTTCATCGTCGACCGCCGGTCGTTGTGGGGTCGCGCTCCGTCGTTAGGCAAGCGCCCTGCCCCACACACCGCTAGAGGGCAGCACCTCGGCCTGCCATCACGTGATCCATAACCCCGGCGTCGGACGCCGATGGCGGGGGTCCTGGGAGAGCGAGCGGCGAGCCACAAAGATGTCGCGCCGACGACAAGAAACAATACTTCGGCGGGCGGGAGACGCAGGCAGGCGTCGCCGCTGCGTTCCCCTAGGGGGCGCGGGCGCCGCTGTCAGCCGAGCCGGCCGCGAGGTGAAGAGGGCGGCACGGAAGTAGCCCGGCTAATGGCGTCCCGGGGGGCGGGCGGGGGACGCGCGGGGGACGCCCGGGGTCGGCGGATTACGGATCGCCGCGACCACCGGGGTCGGCTTTTATTTCAAAGCGCGCCGCCAAAAAGGTGCCCGTGTGCGCACGCGCCGACGCGCACGCAGCCCACCAGGTGGTGCCACCAGCATCAGCGTCTGAGCCGGCGTCCGTCGGGACGCGGTGCCCGCCCGCACGGTGGCGCTGACCGCTAGTATCCGGTGGAGACAAATGGAAATCACGGCATGGTGAAAGTAGATTTACCCGCCCGCCCTGTACCCCGCCCGCCCGCCGCCGCCCGCCTATTGCCCGGAGGAAATCGCCGCGGTGCCCGCCGCCGCCCGCCCTGCCCGCCGCGCCCGCCGTCCAGCAATGACACGTATCAAAAGCGACGACGCACAAACTGGGGCGGCCACCACGCGGCGCCACCGGTAACGCTGATTGTCTCCGCCCATAGGTATCACTCTCCGCCCATAGGTCTCACTCTCTGGGCGCCGGCACAAGGTTAGTGATGTCTGCCGACAGATGGGGCGCGCGTCGGATTGATGGTGTGGCTATCTGCGGGTCCACACTCCCATCAGGTCAATAAGCACAGTCAATAGCGCCCCTTACCTCCCCCACCCCCACCACCACCACCGGTTACTGGAGAACGCGACCCGAAACGAACTCGACCCGTAGTAGTCAGGAGAACTCGACCCAAAAGGAACTCAACCCAAAACGAACTCGACCCGTAGTAGTCAGGAGAACTCGACCCAAAACAAACTCGACCTAAAACGAACTTGACCCATAGTTGTCTGGAGAACTCGACCCAAGACGAACCCGACCCATAGCTGTCAGGAGAATTCGACCCGAAACGAACTGTAGTTGTCAGGAGAACTCGACCTGAAACGAACTCAACCAACTTTAAATTTGTTACTTGAGAACTTGACCTGAAACAAACTTGACCCTTTTCAAATCTGTTACAGGAGAACTCAACCTGAAACAAACTTGACCGTTTCAAATCGGTAACTGGAAAACTCTACCCGAAAATTTCAAATGGGTTACTGGCGAACTCGACCTGAAACAAACTCGACCTGTAGTAGTTAGGAGAACTCGACCCGTTTTGGAGAAATGGTTAGGAGAACTCGACCCGTTTCTGATACTTATGGATAAGATATGTTCATATAGGAGGAATGGTCTAACAAGTTAGAATTTAGACAAATAAACTAGTGGACATCGAAAAGGAAGTCCTGTTATGTTTAGGTGTATGGTTAGGGATAGGGTAAGGGATAGGGTTAGGGTCAGGATTAGGGTTAGGGATAGGGTTAAGGAAAGGGTTAAGGATAGAGGAATGGTTTTCTGTTTGTTTTCTTCCCCAGAGGACCAAATTTGAAGCCAGTATAACATACTTAATACTCAGTATAGTATTTATCCACATATCAGTGTCAATCAACACTTGAGTTGAGAAGATTTGAAACGGGTCGAGTTCGTTACGGATCGAGTTCTTAAAACGGGCCGAGTTCGTTACGGGCCGAGTTCTCCAGTATTCCCGTCTCCGCCCCACCAGGGAACCCGAGAGGACAATCACCAACCTACCCACACCCCGGCACAGGGTGCCCGCCCCGGAGCCCAAAATTAGTTTCAACAAAGTTTTGGGAATCTTTAATCATTGTACAAAGTACATTTCCCGTTACAAGAATGGAGATATGTGACATCTAAATATATTAGTATCTTTCAGAATAAATGACGAAATGTCGAAAAAATTCATATGATTGTTTATATGGTGTGAGTTGTCTTCGCGGAATGATACCATGAAGCAGAGATGTGTGATATCTGTAGCTAAGAACGATGAACGCCATGTACACAAATATATGAAATTGAGTGATGTTTAGATTTTATTCTACCCCGTCAGATGTTTGTAACTTCATATGTCACCCGTGGCATATCAATGTTTTACGGCATAACCATGACATACAGTCACACCATGTTAAGTCTATGGAGATTTATATGAGGGTAAGTATATATAATGAGCTTACATACGTGGATAATAAACCACCTTGTATTAGGTAATACCCACTCCCTATGAGTTTTCTATGGACACTTTGTATGAGTTGGATATATCTGTATGGTCGGGTATACATGGTGATACACACTCCCCATATTTTTTCTACGGACACTTTGTATCAGGTGGACACCTTGTATTAGGTAATACCCACTTCCAATTGTTTTCTACGGACACTTTGTACGAGGTGGATAATAAAAGTCCGTACGGTACACGTAGCTTATCGTGGCTTGGTGGACGTGGTGTGGGGTGGCTGTGGATGTGATTGTGGGGGCAGGGCGGCGGTGGGTGACTAGACGGCGGGCGGGTTGGTTGTCGCTGATCTCTGATCCGAGGCCGACTTGAGAAATGAGCCGCTGGATGTGGTTGCGGCCTCATCTCGACTCACCGCTGAGACCCTAATGTCATCTTCTGCTTGTCAGGTCTGCTTCATAAAAGAAAGACAAGACGCCAGGCCACTCACCCGCACCCCGACCCCACCCCCACCACCACCTCTACACCCCAACCCCCACCTTCACCCGCACCCCGACCCCACCCCCCACCACCTCTATACCCCAACCCCCACCTTCCTCCCTAACCCCATACCCAGAACCCCTATACCCCGCCCCCTCCCACCTTCACCCGCACCCCGACCCCACCCCCCACCCCCTCTATACCCCGTCCCCCCACCTACCCCCTCACCCCACACCCAGAACCCCCTTACATTCCTCTATACCTCACACCCCGACCCCACCTCCCCCCCCTCTATACCCCGCCCCGCCCCCCACCTTCACTGCTAACTACACACCCAAACCCCTTTACCCCGCCCCCCCCCACCTTCACCCGCACCCCGACCCCACCTCCCACCACCTCTATACCCCATCCCCCACCTTCACCCGCACCCCGACCCCACCTCCCACATTCCCCCCTAACGACACACCCAAACCCCCTTACCCCCTCTATACCTCACAACCCGACCCCACCTCCCACCCCCTCTATACCCCGCCCCCGCCCCAACCTTCACTGCTAACTACACACCCAAACCCCCTTACCCCCTCTATACCCCACACCCCGACCCCACCTCCCACCCCCTCTATACCCCGCCCCGCCCCCACCTTCACTGCTAACGACACACCCAAACCCCCTTACCCCCTCTATACCCCACACCCCGACCCCACCTCCCACCCCCTCTATACCCCGCCCCGCCCCCACCTTCACTGCTAACGACACACCCAAACCCCCTTACCCCCTCTATACCCCACACCCCGACCCCACCTCCCACCCCCTCTATACCCCGCCCCGCCCCCCACCTTCACTGCTAACTACACACCCAAACCCCCTTACCCCGCCCCGCCCCCCACCTTCATCCGCACCCCGGCCCCACCCCCCACCACCTCTATACCCCGCCCTCCACCTACCCCCTCACCCCACACCCAGAACCCCCCCTTACCTCCCTCTTTATCCTACCCCTAATATAAAACCCCATAGGCTTAACATTGGGTTTCCGTATGCCACGCTGACTGCCATACAGAGTTTTATATGTCACTAGTGGCATACAGCATTGTTATCACGTAATATTCCAAAATCGAGGAGATAGGGTAGGATAAAATCAAAACCTGATTCGTTTTAATCTTGGTCACCGCATTCCACTCCTGAAGTTTTGGCTCCGGACTTCACTCGGCTTCGCCTCATGAAGTCACTATGCCAAACTCCAGTCGTGGAATACGGTGGACAAGATTAAACCTCATCAAGTTTTACGATAAAACCCCACACCCCGACCCCACCCCCCACCACCTCTATACCCCACCCCACCTTCACTGCTAACTACACACCCAAACCCCCTTACCCCGCCAAGCCCCCACCTTCCCCCCCTCACCCCACACCCAGAACCTCCTTACCCCCTCTATACCTCAGAACCCGACCCCAGCTACCACCACCTCTGTACCCCGACCCCCACCTTCACCCGCACCCCGACCCCACCCCCACCACCTCTATACCCCAACCCCCACCTACCCCCTCACCCCACACCCAGAACCCCCCTTACCTCCCTCTAAACCCCACACCCCGATCCCACCTCCCACCACCTCTATATCCCGCCCCCCACCTTCACCCGCACCCCGACCCCACCTCCCACCACCTCTTGTCATTAGGGT
Source organism: Alentia gelatinosa (assembly GCA_950022655.1). NCBI lineage: Eukaryota > Metazoa > Annelida > Polychaeta > Phyllodocida > Polynoidae > Alentia > Alentia gelatinosa. Next base: position 56,980,500 of record OX465584.1, on the reverse strand, counting down.
CATAATCAGCAGTAGTAATAATCTGTCCAATATACAGAGGGAACCTTTTCCTGAGACACCTCCTAATAATGATCTGTCCAATATACAGGAGGAACCTTTTCCCGAAACACCTCCTAATAATAGTCTGTCCAATATACAGATGGAACTTTTCCCTGAAATACCTCCTAATAATGATCTGTCCAATATACAGACGGAACCTTTTCCTTAAACACCTCCTGATAATAATCTATTCAATATACAGAAGGAATCTTTTCCTGATACACCTTCTAATAATAATCAGTCCAATATACAGATGGAACCTTTTCCTGAGACACCTCCTAATAATCTGTACATTATACAGAAGAAACCTTTTCCCAAAACATCTCCTAATAATAATCTGTCCAATATATAGACGAAACCTTTTCCTGAAACACCTCCTAATAATAATCCTTCCAATATACAGACGGAACTTTTTCCTGAGACACCTCCCAGTAAAGAAGCAGTCTGACATTCAAGCGCGTGGACATGCGCAGTAGCCAGCGTCTCTGAAAGCCTTTTCTAAAGAAGAAACGGCATTCTCTCCAGTGGCATCAACAGCATTGGCCACTCCGTTGTCCCTCTGCCCTCTGAAGGTCAATAAGCCCCGTGGAGGCGGTCGGGAGGCGGGGGCACTCCCTCGCCGTCCTTCACTGTCCTTGGCTGTCCACTGAAGGTGATGGCTCCCACGGCTGTCAGTCGACAACAATGTTGGTTGTCGGGCCAAGTTATGAACCTGCATTAGGAGCCTGTGGTCAGGGCTCGATGCAACAATGACGAATAGGCCTCACTGCCCGACGGATCTGGGGGGAGAGTGGCCGAGGGGAGAGTGTAGGGCTGAGGGCGGGGTGAGAGGAGGGGGCAGGGATTGAGTGCCGATTGGAAAGGGAACGAGGAAGATTGTGTATAAGAGGCCACGGTCAACACACGAGAAAATCTGTACACGCGCAAGGCAGCTTAACAATTAAAGAAGGCATCAGGGGCCGGTCTAATAATCTAGGATCGTACATGAAGACCATTTTCTGTACTTCGTACAAGGGCTGTCATTCACTAAGACAGTATTAGCCGTTCATTTTGTCGTCTATAATGTTTGGCAACATAGACCCTTGGGTCTCTATGGCCTACAGAAAAGACTCTGCATCTACGATCCTAGATTATTAAACGGGCCCCTGGTAGGTGTTTTTAAAAGAAAGAACGATAAAAAAAAGGATCTTATAATGATCATTGTTGCGTTCTCTTGACCAATTTTTTATGGAAGACAGTCTTACAAGACGATCATGTATAGATAGTCCATATGATCTATTAGATTATTAAATATATTATCTAAATACATATACAGACATATATTCTCGCCTATGTAGCAGACTGCGACAAAATACGCTTCATACGTCCCTTTACGGCTGACAAGATCTCGCGAGAGCGATAAAGGCTGACGACAATGTCAGCGGAATACAATATGGCGGCCGCTGGGTGGTGACATGGAATAATCTCATCACCCCCCTCCCGCCCCCCTTATCTCTGCCCCCGCCCCTAACCGCCCTCATCTCAGGACCTCCAAAGCACGGACGTCCTTGAAATGACCTTCACGCCCCTCCTCCTCCTTCTTCTTCTCCTCCTCCTCCTCCTTCTTCTTCTTCTTCTTCTTCTTCTTCTTCTTCTTCTTCTCCTCCTCCTTCTCCCCCTCCTCCTCCTTCTTCTTCTCCTCCTCCTCCTCCTCCTCCTTCTTCTTCTTCTTCTTCTTCTTCTTCTTCTTCTTCTTCTTCTTCTTCTTCCTCTTCTTCTTCTTCTTCTTCTTCCTCTTCTTCTTCTTCTTCTTCTTCTTCTTCTTCTTCTTCTTCTTCTTCTTCTTCTTCTTCTTCTTCTTCTTCTTCTCCTTCTCCTTCTTCTTCTTCTTCTTCTCCTCCTCCTTCTCCCCCTCCTCCTTCTTCTTCTTTTATCTCACCCCTGGTATTTTGATCTTGCTTTGTGAACCCTAGGTAAGTCAATTTCGAAATTGACTTGGCGAAGACAATTATAATTGACTCGACTTCTAATTGACCTGACTTTGCTTGTGAACCATGCCCCTAGTCCTGCTACCTGACTTAACCGACTCAGGATGTCCATAATGTAGGGGGCCAACTATTGAGGACAGGGTGACCGAAATGTTTGGTGTGTTTCAAGATACTCCTTTACTTGGCATGATATAACCAATGTAGTCATCTGGATGAAGTCGTTCGTATTAAATAGTATAAAATCTTTGGTGGTGTTCGCGTTGTAATGATGGTCTAATTTTCTAAAAAAAAAAAAAAAAAAAAAAAAAAAAAAAAAAATGCAGTGTTATATAAAATGCTACAAGTTATGAACAAAATGATACGGTCATTAAAATGGTGAGACATTACATATATTATCCAGAGAAAATAACCATGTAACAGTTATAATGGAATAATAAACACCGCTATATAATAAACATACGCTATATGTAAAAAAAGACCACACAAAAAACCCAACCAACTGTACCCTCTCTCTCCTGCCTTAACCACCCCGCCATCCTCTTCCAGCCACTCTAACCCCATCTCCTCTGTTACACCGGCACCCCGGCCTTTTCCCTGTACGCCCCAACCCTCCTGGCACCTCAACCTTATTGACAAGTCACTCTGTGGCGATCGTGCCTCCTAGACTGCCCACTAGGGGTCAGCACAATGATCTCGCCAATACAATAAGCCCCGGTATTGTTATCATAACGGAGAATAAATTGAATGTGGTACGGGCGGCGGGCGGCGGGCGGCCGGGGCTGAGGGGTGGAGGAGCGGGGTCGACCAGTCGGGACCCTGGGGTTGAGGGGTGACCAAATGAGGGCAGTTTTATGGGGCGTCAGATGTCAATATAATGCAAGAAAAGTCACTGCATCTTTGCCGCTTTTCACCATGGATCTTGTTCATGTTCAGGAATCACTACATGCATAACATCTATACCTAAAATCTTTAAATCTAAATTTACTATTCCCTCGAGTTTTCCTCAATCTATTATCCAACATCTCAGCATCATGGCACATTTATACATCATACGAAACATCTGGTCGTCTGTCCTTTAAAAAAAAAATCAAACTCTCAACCGCTCGTGAAGCTCCTCAACAAACATTCTCATATTTCCAGTATTCAGGATGACCTATTACCGCTCTATTTTCAACTCCACAAACTCCCGCTGACAAACTTCTGTTAATGTTTCCGTTTGATATCTATTTGGATATTATTATATATACCTAGTATTATATACCGATGCAAGAAAAGAAATACAATGAAAACCAACATGTAATTATATAGAACGTCCTGACCATGCTGTACAATTCACAGAACGAGATGGTAATTTACTGTTTGTACGGACCGAGGCATTTATGCCGAGTTCCGTACAAACGGTAAATTATCATCGAGTTTTGTGACTTGTACAAGCATGGTTGGAAGTTATATATTTACTATATACCCGAAATTAAAAAAAAAATCAATTTCATTTGGCTTAACAACCAATTTTTTAATAAACGTGTATGGCAAGGTGGTCCGTATTTTAGTGTACGGACCAGCGGTCCGTACAGTATTTTTACGTTATATGCCAAAACGGTGCGTATTTACAGTATATACGGCATGGGTATATAGTAATTTATCTAAAGTCAAATCATGATTGAGGAGGAAGGTAGACTGCCTAGGTCTGCTAAGTTCGCTCACTCTACTCAATTTTATCACCACACATCATCCAACTCATCCTTTTCCCATCATTATCTCGTGTATATATTACTAGTTACTGCAACTTGTTACTGTAGCAGAACCTGTGACTGGTTGAGAAAGTTGGCCAGAATTACTGCCATGGCAGAGGTCGACTGATGTATCTCCTTTTTTGAAATAATTATATAGAACGTCCTGACCATGCTGCACAATCTACAAAACAAGATGATGATTTACAATGGGTACGGAACGGGGCGTTTTCGCCGAGTTCCGTACGAATCGTAAATTATCATCGAGTTTTGTGGCTTGTACAAGCATGGTAGGTCGTTCTATATTTACTATATACATGTACCCGAAATTAGGAAGAATCATTAATTCATTTTGGCCTAACAACTGAATTTTTTAGTCAACGTGTATGGGAAGGTGTTCCGTATTTTCCCATACGGAACACTGTTCCGTATGGTATCATTACGCTATATGGCGAAACGGTGCATATTTACAGTATATATGGCATGGGTATAAATAGTAAAATGAAATATTTTCAAAAATGCAATTTTGGTAATGGGAGCACTTGGCACCCCATAGGGGTGTGAATGGGGTGAAGGGGGTGGGGCGGGGGTTGCCGCGCCACCTAGCGGATTGCCCCGCGTCCACACATACGTCTTCATTTCTGTTGTGCGTCCCTGCCCCCACAATGCAGTGCGCTGGACGCTGGTTGTAACGACGTTGGCGCAAATACAATATCGTCTGCGCATTTGATCATAAATAACGCGCAAATCAAATGAGTAAAGATGCCACGGCGTAAGGCCGGCCTCGATTGGCCTGAGTACTGAGGGGTGGGTGTGGGTGTGGGTGTGGGTGTGGGTGTGGGTGTGGGTGTGGGTGGGGTGTGTGTGTGTGTGTGTGTGTGTGTGTGGGTGGGTGTGGGTGTGGGTGTGGGTGTGGGTGTGGGTGTGTGGGTGTGGGTGTGTGGGTGCGGGTGTGGTTGTGTGGGTGTGGTTGTGTGGGTGGGTATTCTGGAGAACTCGGCTCAAAACGAACTCGACCCGTTGTTGTCAGGAGAACTCGACCCGTTTCAGAGAAATTGATATGAGAACTCAACCCGTTTCAGGTACTTATGAATAAGACATTTCCATATTGAAGTAAAGGTCTGACTAGTTAGCTTTTAGACAAATAAACCAGCAGGTATAGAAAACAAGTCCAGTTATGTTTAGTTATAGGATTAGGGCTAGGGTTAGGGATATAGTTAGGGAAAGGGTTAGGATTATTGATAAGGTTAGGTGAAGGGTTTTCTGTTTGTTTTCTCCCCCAGAGAAGACCAAAGTCGAAGCCAAGATAACACTACTGAATATAGTATTTATCCAGTTATAATGGGATACTTGAGTTGGGAAGAATTCAAACGGGTCGAGTTCGTTACGGGTTGAGTTCTTAAAATGGGTCGAGTTCATTGTGGGTCGAATTTTATGGGTTGAGTTTGTTATCGGTCGAATTTTACAGGTCGGGTTCATTACGGGTCGAGTTGTCCAGTATTCTGTGGATTTGGTGTGTGGGTGTGTTGTGCGGGTGTGGGTGTGGGTGTGGGTGTGGGTGTGGGTGTGGGCATGGGTGTGACTGTGGCTGTGGGTGTGAGTGTGGATGTGTGGGTGTGAAGTGTGATTCTGGCGGGTGTCATGTGTGGGTGTGTTGTGCAGGGGTGGGTGTGGGTATGGGTATGGGTGTGGGTATGGGTGTGGGTGTGGGTGTGGGCATGGGTGTGACTGTGGCTGTGGCTGTGGCTGTGGATGTGTGGGTGTGAAGTGTGATTCTGGCGGGTGTCATGTGGGAGGTTGAGGATGGAGAAGAACCAAGTGATGGCCAGGCCGAGGAGGACAATAGATGCCTGAGTCATCTTAGGTTGGCCAAGGTCAGTGTTTGTCCAGACTGCAATACTGACCCCATCAGCCCCCCCCCCCCCCCCACACCTCCCCCTCCACCCAGCCATGCTCTCTCCATGGCGCTCTCTCCAGCCCTGCCTGTCAATGAATGTCTCCCACCCGCGCTTGACCACCTTAGGCAGTGGTCGCTTCGTCCAACCCCCCTCATATTGACCACCACAAGGCCCTGTAGGCGTGTTACGGTAGAGAGTGTATCAAAGCAAGCCTAATGCGTCGCTGGGGCCGCCTAAAAAGGATCTTCTTGTGACGTTGGGTGTTAGGCGGGTGCTAGGCGGGTGCTAGGCGGTGCTAGGCGGTGGGTCGGATTAGGGTGGTGAATGATAACGATACAAAAATAAATCTTACAGAGAGACCGGGGGGGGGGGGGGAGTTTTTAAAAGAAAAAGCGATTAAAAAAAACCATCTTATTTCCAGATGTATTCCTAAATATCTACTGATTACGTATATAAAATAAGGCCTGGCGTCTACCTACTACGATATAGATTTAGACCTACCGATATGGCACCGATACAAAAAGCAAATATCGGAGACATATCGGGAAGGTGCAAAATCGTAGACATATGTCTAGACAAGCCAATCAACCATGCATCTTACTAGGATTTTTTCGGTGCCTAATCGCAGAAACGCAGTCAACTGCCCCGATATTAGGTGCCCTTCCGACGCGATTTTGTTCTTTTATCGGGAGGTGCATCGTAGACCATATCGGAGCCATATCATAGTAGGTACACGCTTGGCCTTATAAGCGCATATGTATATAAAGATCCATCAAGGATTGGCTTGTAAGAATTTCTTCCACAAAGACTGATCATCTTAGAGCACCGCAAAGACCACGATAAGATCAATTTTCTAACGCTCTTTATTACAGAAACTCAGGCTGTTCTTAAATTGAGTATAAAACACGTTCTCGACTCGACTTCAGGCTTGCCGCTGATTATAAAAGCTTCTTCCAGATAAGAAGGTATACATTGACTCTCTAACCCTGATTCATACCAGTATGTTTATTACCCACCTAATACGGAATCTATTCCACTGAGTAGAATACGGAAGCCGTATTCTACTCAGTGGAATATGGCTTTTTTTGCTACCTCAAGAGTAATTTTGGAACTATCTTATTTAAACAATGCAAGACGCTTACGTCTAGTTTCTAAGATTTCTCTTCTAATAATTAGTCGAAAAGTGAGTAATAAATACAACATTACCATGATTTGGATCTGGGTGGTCATATTCTCCTTGTAGTTGACACTACGTAATACTCCTCGCTATCGCTCGGAATTTTACTACGTGTCAGCTACGCGGAGGTTAAGGCCACTCAGATCAAAATCATGGTAATATCGTATATGTATCTGTATTTTGACTGTCATTATGGCACATGCTAGTGGGAAAGACTCTGTTTGGAAGCAAATGCACATTGCCAATTTTTCTAATCACTGAATTTGAAAAAAAAAATCGTTCTGATAATTTGAACAGGTCGGCTACATACTTGTGACTGTGCGATACGCTCGTCAGCACACTAAGGCCCGGCGTCCACCTACTACGAAAGAAATTGCAAAAAACAAATATCGGAGACATATCAGGAGGGTGCAAAATCGTAGACATGTGTCTAGACATCCCATTTCACCATGCATCGTGAGGGCTTTTTTTCAGTGCCTAATGGCAGAAACGTGGTCAATTGCCCCGATATTAGGTGACCTTCCGACGTGATTTTGATTTTTTATCGGGAGGACCATATCGGAGCCATATCGTAGTAGGTGGACGCCAAGCTTGATATAGAAGAGAAGAAATTCACAAAAATTAATTCACCATCAACCGACCTTTCACGCAACTCAAATAATCAGTGCAGTATTTTCCAGCCAGTAGAAACATGCCTATATATACAAAATGGTTCAAGAAACAGGTCAAACAACAAGGCATTTTCCACTGGCCGACAAAAACGGCACCGTTTAATTGAGTTCTAATCGGTTGGGGTACTGCACGTTGGTATCTAGAAGTTGGTGAGGGTACAGTGTATGCCTTGTTTTTGCCGCATTCAACAGGTCCATAACGACAGAACTGTCCTCCAAACGCAATGACCATCACCGACAATTTGAAAACCTTTTACTTCTGTCAGGTGTTGACCAAGTCAATTGGTGGTAGCCTTATTGCATAATCTATGCACAATTAATCAGTGACCACTTCTCTGCATGTCTGTTTCCATTCACCGATCTGGCGTCGGTGATTCACAACTGCAGATCAGTGGCGAATAGTCGGCCAGTGGAAAATAGCTTTATGGTAGAGATCGTATATTATTTGGTGAGGGCTCTGGGACCTGTTTAACTAGTCTCGTGACATGTCTGTGACACCATACAGACATTGGGGTTACCTAGTTTCGTGACAACACAAGTAGCTGCCCTCAGGAAAAGACAAACCCAAAACATAAGAATTAAACAAATGTACACATCATGGACCTGTTTCACTAGTTTCGCAACAAAAGTGTTAGACAGATATGAAAAACGGCACCAACAGTGCAAGCAAGAACAGGCAAAACAAATAATTTCTAGTTCTTATGAAACCGGACACACCATCTAGACGCCATCTATGATTTAGACATGTCACAAAACTAGTGAAACAGGTCCCTGGGTCGTTTCAATTGACCAATTCTGGGTGAGCAGTGCCAAAAGTCCGTCGGTGGTTCCTGCCTATAGATCGTCGACGGGAAATTGGCCAGTGGAAACAGTCCTCTAGTGTGCAGGGGGATGGGGTGTTCACCTACTACAACTCCCTCTGCTTTTGGCATTGGGAGCGCATCATAGAGGTTCCCGATAAAAATAGGAAACATGAAATCAAGGTAAAGGATCAAGTTTTCCCGAGGTGGTCTATGATGGACTACGATGGACTATGATAAACAAAAGGTCCATCAAATAAATGATTTCATAGTTTGATTTCTTTAAAAAGACATCTAGACATATCACGAAACTATACTGAAACAGGCCCCTGTTGAAGGTGTAGGTGTGGGGATTGAGATGTGGGGGTGGGGTGGGTGTAGAACGTGCTGAGGCTGAGGATAGAGGTACAGAGGGGGAGGGGGTTATCTTGATGTTGGAGTGAGGGGTGGAGGAGGGGGGGGGGGGGGGTGGAACCAAGATGGCGGCAGTGGGCGGTCACAAACACAATAACTCATGACCTGGGGACGCGCTTTATATGAATTGAATGAATAAAAATGTGGCATGGGGCAGGGTCGATGCTCCATCAGCCACATGGCCACAGCTGGATGATCAAGGCTAAGAGGTAGGCTGACAGGCCCCAACCTGAACCCCTCCACCCCGACCCCCACCCACTGCATCTTCTAGTGGACCCCACCTCGCCACCCCTTCTGTCCGTACACCACACCCTTAACCAGCCACCACCTACCTCCCCCTCTCCAGGCTGACAAAGGAGACGCCTAGCATTGCCTTATTGTGCTTTATTAATGTCGGGATATTTCGTAGGGAATCTTATTTCACCCTCCCCGCCCCCGCCCCGCCCCCGCCCCCGCCCCGCCCTCCAGAGTTCCTCTCTGGCCTACTTGAACCAGGGGCTTGTCCGGGGGCCAGCCTCCAGGCCCTCACTCACCACTGACAACGGCGATGTCCAGCCGCCGTCATTGTGCTTTATTAATATTGAAATTTTGTGAAGGTTTCACTCAATCCCATTTGCGCCATACATCACAGGCCCCGCCGAGCGTGCGCGCGCAGATCGTGGCCAGCGTGCGTTTCCGGTCCTATTGATTCTCTACGGACGCCGTGAGACGCTAATCTTAAGGCGGCGGACGGGAGAGAGGCGGGGGTGGACGGGCGGGGGACGGGCGGGGGGCTGTGGGCGGGGGGCTGTGGGCGGGGTGCTGTGGGCGGGGGACGGGCGGGGATGGGCGTTGGGTGTGAAGTGGGCGGGGGACGAGCGAGGGGCTGTGGCCGGGGGGCTGTGGCCGGGGGACGGGCGGGGGACGGGCGGGGGACGGGTGGGGGATGGGTGCATGGGGACGGGCAGGGGACGGGCGGAGGGCGGGCGAGGGGCGGGAGGTCAGCGGGGGACGGGCGGGGGACGGGCGGGGGGCTGTGGGCAGGGGACGGGCGGGGGACGGGCGGGGGACGGGCGGGGGACGGGCGGGGGACGGGCGGGGGACGGGCGGGGGCTGTGGGCGGGGGGCTGTGGACGGGGGGCTGTGGGCGGGGGGCTGTGGGCGGGGGGCTGTGGGCGGGGGGCTGTGGGCGGGGGACGGGCGGGGGACGGGTGGGGGACGGGTGGGGGACGGGCGGGGGACGGGCGGGGTCGGGCGGGGGCTGAAGGGCGGGGGGCTGTGGGCGGGGGGCTGTGGGCGGGGGGCTGTGGGCGGGGGACGGGCGGGGGACGGGCGGGGGACGGGTGGGGGACGGGCGGGGGACGGGCGGGGTCGGGCGGGGGCTGAAGGGCGGGGGGCTGTGGGCGGGGGGCTGTGGGCGGGGGGCTGTGGGCGGGGGGACGGGCGGGGGACGGGCGGGGGACGGGCGGGGGACGGGCGGGGAACGGACGGGGGACGGGTTGGGGACGGGCGGGGGACGGGGGCAGGGGCCGGGCGGTCGGCGGAGGGGGGCGGGCGGGGCACTGACCGTCTACATATGAATGCACTAGGGTGGCGTAGGGCTAATGGACAGTTTGAATATTTCAACAGAGAGGGCGCTGCAAATGATGATGGCTGCCCGGACGCGGCTCCGATGCATTGTGGGAAGGTGAAGCGGAGTGGTGGTGGGTAAGCCGAGATGGTAGGACCTGGAAAGGGTGAGACAAAAAGGATCAAAAGGAAAGGGAGGAGAAAACAAGGAGCAGCGAGGGGAGGGAGAATATGAATGGACACAGACGAGGGGAGAAGGGCATCGATTGAGATGTGGATGTGCGTTGAATATGAGTGATATAAGGAATTATGTCATGCGAAAAGGAAGGAATGAAACCACAGGAAAAGCGATGAAAGAATAAGGGAAAGGGCGGTAAGGCCAAAAAAAGGTGTGTTTCTAGTTATCCCAACCCCCCTACCTGGCAAAACCTTACCCCACCTAAAAATAAATATTGTTGCTTCAATAAAAGAGTCCGTACACGTGGCGCGTGATTCGGGTAGTGACCGAGGAAGGAGGAAAATACAAGAAGATAAAACAGGGACAAATCTGTAGATCTTAGGTTTTGAGGGATACTTACTGTTGCTCAGGGAAAATTATTGTAAAAATACCCCCCAGGTTTTTTCTTTGCTGGTAACCAGAAAAACGCCTATTTTCCTTTTGCCTAATAGAAGAAGCGAGGCACATAGATGTTATGAAATATAAAAGGCTGAGGAAAGGATGAGAGATAGGTAATGGAAAGATGGAGTTGGGTGCCAAGGAATGGGCAACTACTGCATGTAGAGACTGAAGGGCAGTGTTCAGTACATGGCCAACGAGCGAAGGGCGACAGATAAACTGGGATTTCCACGATGGGATTCATGTACCTCACAGGGTGTTTGTCTGAGACAAATCCTGCTGAGATTCTGAACTGGATCACAATTTCTTCATCTTAATTGTAGGATTCTATTATAACATCTGAAAAAAATACTCAACGATCACCCAGGTAGAGTGAAAATATTACGCCATGGTCGTGGCGTAGTAAAAACGAGATGATGGCATAGGCGATTGACCAATCAGCGGCAAGAATTTCAGATAGAAGACAAGACAAGAGATTTAAATGTCCCGTACAGTGAAAGGTACGTCCAGAACCGCACTTGAATTGTAAGATAAACAATACTCCACTCGTATGGATGCACCGTAATCGTCACTCGGCTTCGCCTCAATAACGATTGCGGAGCATCCACACAAGTGGGCTATTGTCTATTCATACGATTCTCAATGCACTTCTATATCTAAGTAGGCAAAAGGTGTCAGGGCATTGGTGTACACAGGCAACACAGGTTTGTCTCCTCCTCCTACTCCTCCTACTCCTCCTACTCCTCCTACTCCTCCTCCTACTCCTCCTACTCCTCCTCCTCCCCCTCTACTCCTCCTACTCCTCCTCCTACTTCTACTCCTCCTACTCCTACTCCTCCTACTCCTCCTCCTCCTACTCTTCTACTCCTTCTCCACTCCTCCTCCTACTCCTCCTCCTACTCCTCCTCCTACTCCCTCCCCCTTCCCCTCCTACTCCTCCTCCTCCTCCTCCCCCTCCTCCTCCTCCTTCTTCTCCTCCTACTCCTCCTCCTCCTCCTTCTCCTCCTCCTGCTCCTCCTCCTTCTCCTCCTCCCCCTCCTCCCCCTCCTCCTACTCCTCCTCCTCCTTCTCCTCCTCCTGCTCCTCCTCCTTCTCCTCCTCCCCCTCCTCCCCCCTTCTCCTACTCCTCCTCCTCCTCACCCTCCTATTCCTCCTCACCCTCCTACTCCTCCTCCTACTCCTCCTACTCCTCCTACTCCTACCTACTCCCTACTACTCCTACCTCCTACTCCTACTCCTCCTCTTACTCCTCCTCCTTCTCCTACTCCCCCTCCTCCTCCTACTCCTTCTTCTCTCCTCCTCCTACTCCTCCTCCTACTCCTACTCCTACTCCCCCTCCTACTCCTCCTCCTTCTCCTCCTCCTACTCCTCCTACTACTCCTCCTCCTCCTCCTACTCCTACTCCTCCTCCTCCTACTCCTCCTCCTACTCCTCCTCCTCATCCCCATCCCCCTCCTCCTCCTCCTACTTCTCCTACTCTCATCCTACTCCTCCTCCTACTCCCCCCCCCTCCCCATCCTACTCCTCCTCCCCCCTCCTCCTACTCCTCCTCCTCCTCCTACACCTCCCCCTCCTACTCCTCCTCCTCCTCCTCCTACTACTACTCCTCCTCCTCCTCCCCATCCTACTCCTACTCCTACTCCTACTCCACCCCCTCCTCCTACTCCTACTCCTCCTACTCCTACTCCTACTCATACTCCTACTCCTACTCCTCCTCCCCCTCCTCCTCCTCCTACTCCTCCTACTCCTCCTCCTACTCCTACTCTTACTCCTACTCCTCCTCCTACTCCTCCCCCTACTCCTCCTCACCCTCCTACTCCTCCTACTCCTCCTCCTCCTACTCCCCTTCCTCCTCCTACTCCCCCTCCTCCTCCTCCTCCCCCTCCTCCTCCTCCTCCTACTCCTCCTCCTACTCCTCCTACTCCTCCTCCTCCTACACCTCCTCCTCCTCCTACTCCTCCTCTCCCTCCCTCCTCCCTCCTACTCCTCCTCCTACTCCTCCTCCTACTCCTCCTCCTACTCCTCCTCCTACTACTCCTCCTCCTCCTCCTTCTCCTCCTTCTCCTCCTCCTCCTCCTCCTCCTCCTCCTCCTACTCCTACTCCTCCTACTCCTCCTCCTCCTACTCCTCCTACTCCTCCTTCTACTCCTCCTACTCCTCCTCCTCCTCCTCCTCCTCCTACTCCTACTCCTCCTCCTACTCCCCCTTCTACTCATCCTACTACTCCTACTACTCCTCCTACTCCTCCTCCTACTCCTACTCCTACTCCTCCTCCTACTCCTACTCCTCCTACTCCTCCTCCTCCCCCTCCTACTTCTCCTACTCCTCCTCCTACTCCTATTCCTCCTCCTCCTACTCCTATTCCTCCTCCTACTCCTACTCCTCCTCTACTCCTCCTCCCTCTCCTACTCCTCCCCCTCCTACACCTCCTCCCCTACTCCTCCTCCTCCCCCTCCTCATCCTCCTACTCCTCCTCCTACTCCTATTCCTCCTCCTCCTCCTCCTCCTCCTCCCCCTCCTCCTCCTCCTCCTACTCCTCCTACACGGGAGGTCGCGGAGGGTGAGGAGTGCCGACCCCCCTGCCCGGTGCTGGAGCGGGGTGAGGCCGGGGGCGGTCACAGCGGTCCGGAGACGGGGTTACGGGGGTAAGCAGGTCGCCGCACGGTCCGCCATCTTGGTGCGAAGTGCGCGTGCGCGCCACACGCGGGCCGCCCCCTAGAGGGCGCTAAAGATGGCTTCAAACGGCGCCCCACGTGAGGTCGCCACACGGGGGCACCACTGTGCGGCCGTAACAGCTTCGTTAGCGGAAAGAAAGGAGAGTCTCGGGGCGGAGAGTGTGCGCCAAGGGGTGGTGGTGCCTAACATTACCTACTTACACCACATAAATATATATATATCAGCAGCACTATCTCTCACTGCCCCTTACCTATCGCCACACCCTCCTCACCCAGCACCCTCCTGAAGCCCCGATTCCATTGGCCGATTTACTGTCACCGATTCGGAGTCAGGAACTACCAACAGACTTTTGGCACTGCTGACCCAAAATCGGTCAAAGGAAACAACCAAGATTTTTTTTAATTTTTTTTTTTTATTCAATTTTCATTTACATTCACCCATGACCCACCCAAGCTTATGACCCACAACTTTTTCTGCTTATATTATGCAATGTGGCACCACCGACCACTAAGTGAAAGCTTGGTCACTGAGCGAAAACTACTACCCTCACTGATTTTTCTATACCGACGCACAGTTGGTAGCACCACGGACAGACTTTCTGGGTAACTCAAAAAATCTCTGCCATTTTCATTGGCCAATGGAAACGGGCCTTATAGGAGACAGAGCCATTGTTATTTCATGAAGCAGTCAATAGGTGGCCAGCAGTATGGCGGGCCCCTTTTGGGGGACAGATCTATATTCTTGCTCTTTGTTCTTACGAAATACAACTGCCTTTAAATGTTTTTCCATGGATCCGTTGACTCTCTACACCCAGCCCAGAGCAGGATGACATAATGATTAAACCCAGGACATGATGTTTTTTTACATGGAACACTTTATATACATATGTGAGCAAGGCTAGAGTTGTGACACTTCCCAATTGTCATTCACTTCTTTTGCACCTCAATTAGTGAAGAACACCTACTTTTTCACCTCCATTAGTGAAGAACACTTACTCATTAGTGAAGAACACTTACCCATGGATCATCTAGGCTATATGCAGTATACACTTGACCTTCCTGTTCCCTTTCCCATACCTCTGTGCTACTTGGTCACATAGCTATTGTGTTATGGACGTGCCCATCTTACCCTCTGGTTATCAATGGATTTTATTAAAAAATAATTTTGTTTGGTTCGCCATAAAAGGGTTTCAGTCTCACCATTATCTATAGATTATGACATCAGAAACAATTTTGTACAACATAACTTGCATTTATCATCTATTATTACTGCGGCGCCTCGTCTAAAATCGAAAATTCTGCCTCCCTTTCCTCATAAATGCATATCTTTTCTTCTTTCCTTCTGTCATTCCTTTTATCCGTCCCCTCCTCCTTCCTTCCCATACCCTAATTTACTCTTACATAATCACCATCACGAAATTGATCTCTAACGATCTACGAAAGCAAACTTTTCCCGTTTTACCAGGCATCCGGGATGATGTGGGTCAACTTTATTGGACACTTACGGACGACCTTGAACGGACTTCAATATTATTAAACGATAACTCTTGTATGAGTTACAGAAAAAGGTCTTCATGTAAGATCCTAGATTACTAAACGGGCCCCTGGTCTCTGCAATAAGCCTATAGGATTTATATAATGGCATTAATTTCTTAGGTGGGTGTTGTCTCCATTATGAACGGCTAATTCTCTCTTAGTGAACGAATTTAAATATCATTAAACGATAACCCTTCAAGGGTCTTCATGTACGAGCCTAGATTATTAAACAGGACCCTGGCTTTCTCACTTTGAAAACAAATACAGATATAAATGTACAAGTAGGTGCTTACTCCCTTTTCCCCCACGTCCCACCTTTCCTCTCCCTGTAGCACACACCCCCTCCCCTCCTCTCCCCTCTCCTCCTCCCCGACACTCTACCACCTCGTCCCGACCACCCCGTGTTCTCCCTGGACGCCCGTTGACACCGGATAACATCCGCTTCCTGGTGTTGACAGAGGAAGTTGGAGGCGACACCTAGCGGACCAAACAATCCATTATTTACGTCAAATTGATAACGAGGCCGTGTTCTGGTGTCACTGGGCGCCGGTAGGGGGTGTACCTGTACCCCACACCTGGCGGCAACTCCCCGAACTACAGACCGGAACTTAGGTTACTGATTCCCATCATTTAGTTGAGATTAATTTCGACCCATGTTGACCTGAGATACAATACGGTAGGACTTCATGAACAAAATTGCAGTTTGTGTCCTTATCGGATGAGAAATGTTACTGAGAGAGCAGGTTGTTTTATTTATCATATTGTATATTGATAGATTCCTTTATTGAGCACGGGATTTTACTTTTTTATTCACATATATAGTAGAACCCCGCGTAAGCGGACACCCTCCGTTCCCGGCCAAAGTGCCCACTTACGAGGGGTGTCCGCTTACACAGTGCTGAATTGGGTGTTGTGGGCGTGGAGTATAGTGGGCGGGTGTGGGATGTAGTGGGTGTTAGGTGAAGTGGGCATAGGGTGTGCCAGACATGGCAGGGTGGCAGGTGGAGCGAGCGTGGGGTGTGGCGGGGTTTGGGGCAGGGTTTGGGTGTACCAGGCATTAGGGTTTGGGGCGTGGGGTGTGGCGGGTGTGGCAAGTTTTGGCACAGGCGTTAGGTGGAGCGAGCGTGGGGTGTAGCGGGCGCTGCGAGGTTTGGGGCGGGTGTTGGGTGTACCAGGTGTTAGGTGAAGTGGGCGTGGGGTGTGGTGGGCGTTGCGAGGTTTGGGGCGGGCGTTGGGTGTACCAGGCGTTAGGTGGAGCGAGCATGGGGTGTGGCGGGCGTTTGGAGGTTTGGGGCGGGCGTTGGGTGTACCAGGCGTTAGGTGGAGCGAGCGTGGGGTGTGGCAGGCGTTGCGATGTTTGGGGCGGGTGTTGGGTGTACCAGGCGTAAGGTGAAGTGGGCGTGGGGTGTGGCGGGCGTTGCGAGGTTTGGGGCGGGCGTTGGGTGTACCAGGCGTTAGAAGGAGCGGGCGTGGGTGTGGCGGGCGTGATGGGGTTTGGGGCGGGTGTTGGGTGTACCAGGCGTTAGGTGAAGTGGGCGTGGGGTGTGGTGGGCGTGATGGGGTTAGGGGCGGGCGTGGGATGTAGTGGGCGTTAGGTGAAGCGGGCGTGAGGTGTGGCGGGCGTTGTGAGGTTTGGGGCGGGTGTTGGGTGTACCAGGCGTTAGGTGAAGTGGCCGTGGGGTGTGGTGGGCGTTGCGAAGTTTGGGGCGGGTGTTGGGTTACCAGGCGTTAGGTGGAGCGAGCGTGGGGTGTGGCGGGCGTTGGGAGGTTTGGGGCGGGTGTTGGGTCTACCAGGCGTTAGGTGAAGCGGGCGTGGGGTGTGGCGGGCGTGATGGGGTTAGGGGCGGGCGTGGGATGTACCAGGCGTTAGGTGGAGCGAGCGTTGGGTGTGGCGGGCGTGATGGGGTTAGGGGCGGGCGTTGGGTGTACCAGGCGTTAGGTGAAGTGGGCGTGGGGTGTGATGGGCGTTGCTAGGTTTGGGGCGGGCGTTGGGTGTACCAGGCGTTAGGTGAAGTGGGCGTGGGGTGTGGAGGGCGTGATGGGGTTAGGGGCGGGCGTGGGGTGTACCAGGCGTTAGGTGGAGTGGGCGTGGGGTGTGGTGGGCGTGATGGGGTTAGGGGCGGGCGTGGGATGTAGTGGGCGTTAGGTGAAGCGGGCGTGGGGTGTGGTTGGCGTTGCGAGGTTTGGGGCGGGCGTTGGGTGTACCAGGCGTTAGGTGGAGCGGGCGTGGGGTGTGGTGGGCGTGATGGGGTTAGGGGCGGGCGTGGGATGTAGTGGGCGTTAGGTGAAGCGGGCGTGGGGTGTGGCGCACATGGCGGGCTTTGGGGCGGGGGCGCTCCGGGCCTGTCGCCGTGTCGCGCCGGGCCTCGCCGTGTCGTCGCATGGCGTATCTGTTTGTCGCGCGGTGATCAATCACTTTGACGCTGACGGAGCATGTATCATTGATGGCGCCCGCTCGCCGCCTGACCTTCTGATTCCCGCCAAAAGTCACTAATTGTATTCCGACTGAGTCGCCTGAGTGCATCTGTGCGCCCCGTACAAAGATGGCGACAGCACGGGGAGGGGGCATGAATTCACAATTCATTTAATGGCAGGCCAAGCCATCTTACTCCTAGTGTTGCAGTGGTGCCTTCACCCTTCAGGCTGCATCACCTGCCTGTGTCATACTATGGAGAAACCAAACAAGAGTTAGTCGTGTTGTTGTTTATCGCAAGATGGCAAGATCGCGTATTACTGCGCGAGGCGAAGCCAAGAGCAGTAATACTCGATCTTGCTGGAGTGCGATGAACAATAGCACGACTAACTCAAGTTTGGTTTAGAAGTTATCCTACCCCGCCCGTCTAAATTACTTCTACATTAACAAATGACGTCATTTGTCAAGTGTATCCCACTAGAGCGATATTTTTCATTTTTACTGCACTCCAGACCGAATACAGTGACCCAATGTTAAGCCTATGGAGTTTTTTATTAGGGGTAGGATAAAGCCGATTCCCGGATGACTCGCCCCCTTTGGCATCTTGGACCCCCTATGGCATCTCGGACCCATCGGCACCTCGCCCCCCCTGCTTTCACAGCTTTCACGTCTTCATGCGTGAAAACGGGGAATGTCTTCCAATGTGATTACTTACCCAAAATACGGATTCCCAAAGACACAAGCTTGGCTGTATTATAGTATTTGTCTATCATCCACAATAAAGAATCTTACAAAACAAAAACATATCTTACAAATCATGTGTGATAACCCTAACCCTAACCCTATCTTGGCTTCGAATTTGGTTTTCTCTGGGGAAGAAAACAAACAGAAAACCATTCCCCTAACCCTAACCCTTTCCCTAGCCCTAACCCAGCCCTAACCCTGTCCCAAACCCTAACCCTATCCCTAACCCTTTCCCTAACATTAACAGAAACGCGACCGCAGGGGGGCAGAGATGACCGCACAAAAAGGGGTCCGAGATGCCGAAGGGGCCGAGACGTCCGTGTACCATACAGCCTACCCGCCAGCCTGATCATTGGTGCAGTGGCTGTAAAGTGTGATCCTATACCACCCACCCCCAACACACACACACACCAACTGACTGCTTCCCGAGGAACACAAGACGCAAATTTATGTTTCTCCCAGGTAGATATGTATAGGTTCGTTTCCTGCCAAACGTGCCTCAAACGTTATATGAATGTTAAAGGATAACTCAGGTAATTATGTCTTTATCATATATACAAGAAAGATTTTTCAAATCATCAACATAGGGTATAGGGTAGATATAAGTAGGTTTCCGACCTTCCCGGGCCCAGGTATGTAGTAAGTTACCTGGTCAACCTGTCCCAGCCACTGTTTATATTCTCACTAGGTGCCTATTCATCTTTTTCGCACCTGTTCTCGTCTTGGTCAGATTATCTACCACTTGCTGTCTGAGTCAAAGCTTCCAGCGTACAATCCCCTTTTCTATTTACTACTCACAGTGGACCTCGTCCTTTTAAAGTGGGATTCATGTCCCTCACAGGGTGCTTGTCTGAAGTGAGATTCACATGGTGGCATTCATGTATCTCACAGGATGTTTGTCTGTACTCGAACAGAATCTCTTTGTCTGAATCATAGGGTTCCATTTCCCTGAGATATGTTTTCCACCTGAAATTGTTGGCGACATTTACACCTAACAAGGGACAGAATCTCATGAGATTTCGAACCCTGTGAAGCACCGTGTGAATTCCACTTTCGGCCCGGAGTCCACCAAAGTGAAATTTTCACGGTGAGATTCACGTAACTAGCAGGGTGTTTGTCTAAGGCAAATCTTGCTGAGATTTGATATAGGAACACAATCTCTTCGTCTGAATGGTAGGGTTCCATTTCCCTGAGACAAGTCTTTTCCCCTGTAACTATCGGCGACAAAACCTCTATAGGGTACAGAATCTCATGAGATTTTTTATTTTAAACGTGTTCAAAATTTACAGAGGCATTTTGGTGAGACAAATGGACCCAATGCTGAGTCCCCGACTAAGTACCCAACCTAGCCAATAGAAAGCTAGCATGCACGATCACATGTTTGTCACACCCCTCACCTCTAGGGTACTTGAGTCCCAGGATGAGTGTTCACTAAGACTATGTCTGAGACTATGTTCTAGGCCTTCCATGTGAATCTGAGATCTGAAAAACTGAGATGACACTCTTTGCACAAATAAAAAAAAATCAAAAAAAAAAAATCGCTATTTCTTCTTGAGACCGGTAAAAGCATCTTTCCGTGAGAATTTTGTATCAAAGTGGAATTGTCTGAGACTAGTGAAAATGTGTGAAGTACACCCCTCTCAGGTACATTAGTCTCCCACTTTAGATACCTTCATTTGGGGAAATGGGACGGTTAGTTATTGCAGAGCGCTGTATGTAAAGCACCATTAAAGGGACCTTAGTAAGGGGCTTTATTACCCAACAAATACGTAGTCTCCATAGGAAATGCATAGAGCACCTGGAATCACCTACCTGGAGATTCTGGCATGTCAGAATCTCTCGCAGGAGATTCCGGAAAAAAGTCCCATCCATGATAAAGTCAAATCATCATTTACTTCGAAAGAAGTTTCATGGATATTAATTCAATATAAACCATTTACATTAAGTCCTAATAATCTCATTTACCATCAGATCTCACTGTCATAGTCTTTTGCATGCTAAAAACAAGGAAAAACAGTGAACTATATAATCGGCGTAAGTATAAACCGAACTACAACCATGCTTGGCAGTGCTGTAGCCTTATCAATGTTAAGTCATCCTATATGTCGATAAATGGTTCATACTTGTTATTAATCTGGTAGGTGGGTAATAAATACAATAACGACTGGTTTTGTATACGAGTGACCGTAATCTCCTCGTAGTTGACGACGTAATATCCTCGCTGTCGCTGGGATATTACTACGCGTCAACAACTCGGAGATTACGGCCACTCGTAAACAAAACCAGTCATTATTGTGTATTTATCTTGCATATCCTGCTACAATTCTCTTCATCAACCACATGGACCGCTAACCTGTGCTCCCTATGAGCCGAAGCTAAGCTGCATGTCATACCTGACAATAATCTGTTCATTGATACCTCAACAGGAGTCTGAACGTTCATGGGAAACTGTTGTCGTTAGTACCGTTTTCTATTTTGATTTCAGCAGGAATGATCTTAAAGGATGAATTTATCATCAAAACAAAGATCAATTTTATATGGGGCAGATAAAGGATCGGCCTGAGCACCAATCAGTATGTGACATTATCGTACCCCTAATAAAAAACTCCATAGGCTTAATATTTGGTCACTGTATTCGGTCTGGAGTTCAGAAAAAAAGAAAAATATCACTCTAGTGGGATACACTTGACAAATGACGTCATTTGTTAATGTAGAAGTAATTTAGACGGGTGGGGTAGGATAAATTCTAAACCAAACTCGAGTTAGTCGTGTCATTGTTCATCGCACTCCGGCAAGATTGGGTATCTTGCCGTCGTGCGATAAACAACAACACGACTAACTCTTGTTTGGTTTCTCCATAGGATGTATTGTCTCTTCCATGGGAGTATAGGATATAGATACTCCCACCCACCGGAGATTTCATTTTTCGAACAAGTTTCATTTTGAGTCATACGTAGAAAATTCTCAATATTTTCTTTGAGAAACAGGCCCCAGAACCCCACAGCACAAACAACCTACGCCTCCTATCCCCTCCTAATCTCTATTGATTCGCTAACATTTTCCCACGCGATATCTCCATGCGACCCTGTCCCCCACCCGAATCCCACATCACACCTTTACCACTCAACCCCACTCTCTCCTTCTCACTCTCCCCACACAGACCTCACTCGCCATGCAGAGTCCTAATGAGATGGCATTTATTTTGTATAAGGCGAGTGGCGTCGTAAAACGGCAGATATTGTCTCGGAGATAACTTAATGCTGGCCTTTTTATCCCGCTTATTGGTTTATACGGCGATGCTGGTCCTGCATCAGTCCATTACCACAGTTCCTTCTCATGCATAAAGAAGCGACGCCATTTTGATGGATGCCTTGCAGGGAGGAAGGCGTAATAATGTGATGCCCCTAATCATCAATTGGCCTCAGTGTCTCCGCAGAGGACTTTTTCATCGTGTTAGGGTCTTTTTTTTATTTGACTGGAACAATATTTCTCAATGTCTTTGTCGGAATCCATGAAGCAATTAACCTTATTTACCAGATTTTATATAATGAGTCAAGGATAAACTTTTCCCAGCAGTATGTTCATAGTCAGACAATTCTTTTAATGGAAATTGTACCAATGTTTTCTAAGATTGCTGTATTCAATCCTTGACACATCATTTATTCTTAATAGTTGGATGATTTATAAGAATGCATTCGCCTTAGTTGAGTTTTTCTCCCAATAATTTGCTCTCTTCCATCTTAATCATGAAAACACATGTAATTGTTAATCTGCTTATTTGAATACTAAAGCAATTCGATTTTTTCATTGTATTTTCCCCCAAACACATGTTATTTGATTGCCTTAATGTAGAAGCAATTATGATACAATCCAGAGATCGATGAAGAGTTGTGAAGTGAGGGAAGTGGTTTCATACAGAATATGAATAATTCTTCCCAGCATTTAAACTCATCGGGCTACATTCTCTGAAAAGTCTTCAGGTGATCAAGAAGTCAGAATAAAAGTGACCATCGCTCAATGATACTCCTCTATGTCATGATAGCGTCATATAAAAACGATACAAATTCAATCTTTAGGATAATGCTCTCCATCTAATAGACAACATTAAAGACAGTTTTGGGGTTTCAAAAATGGGAAATAAGTTACTTAAACATGATGTATTTCTACATCAACAAAACGTACTGGTTACCTCGCAATACCGGTTCACATTGTTAAAACGTTGTGTTGAGGCAATATCATGAGAAAACGTGGTTACTGAGCCCGTACGGGTGGCCTTTCGAGGTCATTTAATGAAAATATACGGCCCGACGCCGTAGACGAGAGGGCCGTATATTTTCATTAAATGCCCGAGAACGGCACCCGTACGGGCTCAGTCACTACGTTTTCTTATTACTATACACCTCCAACTCATTTAAAATCCGTTTTATCAACTTTAAACAGAATTTATACTATATCCCCAGCATCGGGTATTATTTCATAGACGTTCGCCCATAGGTGTATAGTAATATTGTATAACTAATTCATGATATCTCCACGATTGGGGTCATCAAATGTACATCTTACCAAGGAATGTGTAGACATTGTAAGTACCATGATCATTTTTCTTTTCAACTACCAGACAAACAGATACATGTTAAGGAGTAATCACAGATTACATGAGTGTTTCATAATTTAGAGTTTTAACGACAAGGACATCCCTCCAGGCATTCCATGTCCGGAACAGACGATGCTTTTATGAGCATGCTCCTACGTCCTATATACATTGCTTAAAGGTTAGAGTAGTCAGACATGGACTTCCAGCGTGTTGCAAAAAAACAACCCAAACCCTATCCCTTGACTATTAATGTGCTATTCACTGTGTTGTTCTGAAAGGAGCAGAATACCAGTGTCTCAGGGTCTTTGAGGCATGCCCAGCTGACCATGACCAATCACTCAAGAACGAAATATATCTTGATATGTATGGATCCTAGACTCAGGCAGTTGCAGAAATTGCAAGTTGACTAGCTTTACGTGGGTTATAGAAAACGATCCATAGACTGAATATAACCCAAACCTTTTAACTATTATTCATCTATAATTGCACGCTCATTCATCAATGATAAACAAACATTTTCTCCTAGTACGTCGACCTGAGCAGAGGCTCCAGATTAAACGAGACTTTTCTAGAAATACACAGAAAATCACGAACCAATTGTACAGGTAAATGAGCCTGTGCCAGTGACCAGAATTATGTAAGAGGTGTGACCTCTTAGACTTGGCAACATGATGGAGAACACTGTGACACTTTCGAAAGACCCAGTCTAGAAGACGTTCTGAGAAAAACACCCCATTGCCTTCTGTTGTATTTATGGGAATGTCAACAAATGGATAGTTTCTCCAATGTAAGGCCCGGCGTCCACCTACTGCGATAGAATCGTAGACTTCCCGATATGGCACCGATATAAAATGTCAAAATCGGTGCCATATCGGGAAGGTGCAAAATCGTAGACATATGTCTACACATGCCAATCCACCATGCATTGTATGGGGTTTTTATCGGTGTCTAATCGCAGAAACGTGGTCAACTGCCCCGATATTAGGTGACCTTCCGACGCGATTTTGATTTTTTATCGGGAGGTGCATTGTAGACCATATCGGTGCCAAATCGTAGTAGGTGGACGCCGGGCCTTATAGTCACTATCATGGTATCATAATTCCCTTTAATGCCATGGATCTAGTCACTATCTCTCGGGAGCCTATTTAAGTAGTGAATATATTACCTGATTTTAAAGATGTGTGTGATCTCTGATTGTATTTGACTGAGTATTACTCCAACGCCTGAGGCTGTATGGACTATGAGGATATCATATCTTTCATATGAACGACAGGTTTCGTCATGCCCTGTTAAATTTGTAAAGATCCCATTACTATATAATAGGCACAATACCATGTAACACTAAACCGACTACTTTATTGACTGGGCATATTTATACCACTTCCAGGACTTATGGTACGTCCTTAACGCAAAGTCAGTGAACCCTTTAGCGGCAGGACAATGCCTTAAGGAATTGCTGTACTTCAGCAGCTAGGAAATGGCGTTGTAGTACTACTGCATGGCTTATTACATTTCTTTTTAATAGATATTTAATGAAACCTGATGAAGGCTATCTATACACCGAAACTTAAAAGGTACTATATGTGTACAATTTAATACTCAATAACTCCTTACCATAGAAATGTAAAAACAAGGTACTGGTATTGTTGGTTTTTGCGTAAAATTTGAAGGAAACTCACAAGATGAAAATAACTTGGTCCGTACTTCATCACATTTGAATGCCGAGTGAATTACACTGTGGTCAAATTTGGGTGGGTTGGTTTCAATAGGTCTCTGATTTTATCTCACCCCATATACATGATTAGGAACCCAATTAGCCATTGAGTATTGGGTACACTACTTTCATGGCCATGGAGTATGAGTTCTTAATGTTAAGCCTATGGAGATGAGATGGGGTGAGATGATATGTGGTATTTCTCACCCCTGGTATTTTCGTCCCATATGCTTAACATTGGGAACTCATTCTCCATACCCCTACGAGTATTACAGTCCATTCTCCATCATCCATATCCTGTGTATCATACATTCTGTTAGAGTGTACAGGGGAGAAATAAATACAAAAAGCAACTCATTTTGGTCAAAGTCATCATATGCATCCCTCGTTCATATCACTCCGCATCGAACTCGTGGAGAACAACGAGTTTGACCCAACCTTATTGGTTTCTTCTTTACATCTTTACCTATTCACCTTAGAGACTAGAGAGTGCACACTACAGTCTTATGTTGCTCGTGTGTGAGTGAGGGGGTCAGGTAGAGAGGTGTTAAATCATTCATTAATCATATTAATAGCCAATTATGTCGGTGGTGACCTGAGCTGGTAGGACGGGGACGGGATCTCGCGAGGTCTGAGCGCTCTGAAGGATGTGTTAACTGACACCAGGTGACGCTACTAACGCGTGTCCTACCTGCTGTAGACGTGCCCCAAGCCTCAGTATTGTCAGCAATATTATTTTTCCTACCACTGATAAAAAACTCCATAGGCTTAACATGGGATTTGTTTATGTCACGGGTGTGACATAAAGTGTTGTTTATGCCACTACTTTCTAATGCTGAAAAAATGTGGAAATGGGGTAGGATAAAATCTAGACGCCACTCGTTTGAGTTTGAGTTTATTTATGTCACTCATTTTGTTGGCTTCGTAATGTCACTCGTCTTCGACACGTGAAATTATGGAGCCAACAAAATGTGTGACATAAATAAACTCATATTCAAACTCATGACGTCTCTTCATATTATTTATTCAAATAAGTTTATTCTTTGTTTTCCATTTCCGCTGGTTCTGCTACGGCGAGCAGTACTTCCACCTGGGACCTGTTTCACTAGATTCGTGACAAAAGTGTTAGACAGACTTGAAAAGCGGCACCAACAGTGCAAGTAAGAACGGACAAAATGAAGTCACATCTATTGTCGCAGGTTGTGTCACAATGTTGCTGTTGCAAACAGTGACACTACAGCGCCACTTGTGCCAGCGCTACTTGTGTTGTCACGAAACTAGTCAACCCCAATCGGTCTGTATGGTGTCACAGACGCCATCTAGACATGTCACGAAACTAGTGAAACAGGCCCCAGATGTGCTCGAAACATGGTACATAACAGAGTTGACAGAGTATCCTTTGGGGGCCCTCCCACCTACTACGACGGACTACGATGCGCTACAATTATCCTCCTGATGTCAGCGACACACACCGACGTTGTCGCCGCCATCGTAGCCCATAAGGCCCGTTCCACTGGCCGATTTCCCGTCACCGATCTACAGTCAGGAACCACCGACGGACTTTTGGCACTGCTGACCCAAAATCGGTCAATGGAAACGACCCAGCTCGTGAAATGACCCAAGACTTTTTCTGCTTAGATTATGCAATGTGGCACCACTCTTCACTGAGTGAAAGCTTGGTCACTGAGTGAAATCTACTACCCTTCTATATCCAAGCACACTAAGTGGCACCACCGACAGACTTTCTGGGAAACTCAGAAGATTGACACCCTTTTCGTCGGCCAATGGAAACAGGCCTTCTAACATATTAGTAAGTTATATCGCTATAATAAAACTAGTTAGCACAGGCGACTATACAATATAGCAAAACGTATGGGAAAATAGCAATAACAACTCAGTTCCAAGCTTAACCATGAAATGAATGATTTGCGACCTTAAGCCTTTATCCAATGACCCCAGATTTGCAGTGCAGTGTCTTCATTTTATAATTCACCGGATCTGCAAATATCCCGGCCGTATTCGTCGCCGATGGCTACGACGGGCTACAAAATCCAAACATCTGAAAACTGATGAATTCTTTGTTGAGCAACAGAAAAAGGCCCATGAATTAACAAGAACAGAATGATTTATGAAGAATGAAAGTGGCTACAAATTACTCTAAAAACTACAGTCCATTGTTTGATCACTAGGTGATGGTGTATAGTACCAATAACTATATATTGCCCATTTTATGTCTCTATAAGCCCGTTATAAGTTATTTCAATTACACGAAAATGTCAATTGGAATCACCAAGTATATAAGACTCATGGGGGAGTTTAACAATGTGGTCCTAGGAGAGTTATGCCTGTAAGAGAGGTCCTAGGACAATTTGCGTTTAACTATAAAGAGAATCTTAGCGAGGGACTGTCTTAGCCTAGGATTTTAGCCAGATTGTCCAAAAGTGTTTAACAAGTTTGACCCACATCTTACAAACTGTCCTCCACATACCAAAAATGGTCCTAGATGGGGGACACATATATAAGTGTCTTAGGTGATTCAAATTCACAAAGAAAACCTTATTTATCAGTTTAACTAGAGGAAATATGTTTAGTATGGTATGTAATACAAAATGGCAGTGTTAGAGGGGAAATATCTTAAATATTCAGTTAAATTACAAATTTTGAAATTAGTTACCACAATCCTCCACTATGTGGCACTACCTGCAGTTATTAGGAATTCTCCTTCATAGTGATCCCACAGCTGTCTTACAGCCTATTTTGTCCTAGCCTGGGACGGAAGTCAGTCCTAAGAGATTATTATGCAGGATTTTCCTCCCTATGTGGGACACCATTTGTTAAACAGGAAAGGTCTTTCGTTCTAAGATATGTCTTAGATTGCTGGCATGATCCTAGAAGGATTCTTCTACTAGGACCAAAACTTGTTAAACGGTGCCCTGGTGTGCTTCTTTTGAGCAACATCCAGCAAATAACAATTAAAGTTTGTAGTTTTCAGGAATACTTTTATCGCAAGACAAGGCACGAACAATCTTATCTGAAGAACCTTATCATAGCCACAATGTTAACGTTTTGGTTTTTTTTAAAGTTTTTTTTTATCTTGGAGCTCAGGTTAGGTGACTGGCACCTATCTTCCACCTACCCCACCAATGAAATTATGTGTGCTCGAGTTACCCAAGTAGTGGATTTACATGACTGAGCATGATTGTGATACACACACAGGGAAAACGTATACATGGTATAAATATACTTAGTATTTGATGTTATCTGTTAAATACGTAGTGAGAAGGAATTATATAAATAGTCTAAGTTAAGTCATAGAAATAGGCAGGTCTTTGGCCCACTAACAATAGTTCAATATAAGATAAAGAATATAAGTATAAAGCATATTTTAATAGCAGCATAGCTGGTAAAGGTAATATGCACTTTATAGATATAGCAACTGAATAAAATTCAAGTCAGTTAGCTATGGGTTTGTATACCTTGCAAGTTGACCATTTAGCTTAGCCTTAGTATATGATTTGAAGTTATCGTACGATGGTAGGTTCCTAATTTCAGGACCAAGTGCATTCCATAACATGCTAGATTTGTACTCTACCGACGCCTAATAGGCATTTGATTCGATCCTGTTTACTTTTTGAAGAAGTGGGCCCTCAAACAAACGGGTGTTAAGGTTTCTTTTATCCAAATACTGTTCTTTATGGGCACGAACATAGGCTAGGTGAAAACAAACGCTAGGGAAACAGAGGCATATTGAGGTAGTAATCTATTTGATATTCAAGTAAACAAGATTGAAAAGGTACAATAACGACTGGTAATTACATGTACTTCGCTTTTACACTTGGTCTGAAGCTCTGAATTAAAAGGAGGATGAAAGGGCGCGGTGGGAGAATGTAAACATGTGAATCAAAAGGCGGAAATGAGAACAGTAGGAAAGCCGGAGGGAAAATAGACCTGCAATGTGTCCTTTAAGTTCAACACGCATTCTATTTAACGTCTGCTACAATGGTACTTATCTCAGGTAAATGGAACCCTACAGTCCAGACGAGGAGATCGTGCTCCAGTACAGAATCCCAGCAGGATTTGTAACAAACAAACAGCCTGTGAGGAACATGAATCCCATCGTGTGAATCCCACTTAAAGCCCCAATAAATCCCAGTGTTCCGTGTGCAGATAGTGACACAGCTTTTCGGATGTTTTTAAGTCTCCATTCAAAATGGTCACCGAGCTCGATCTGTCATCCAAGGTTAAGTAGTCATGAGATCACAAAGACGCGGCACCAGGAAGACAAATGTCGGCCCGCCGGCGTTCCGCCCGCAGCGCCCTCTTCAGGCCTTAATCAATTGTCGTCTGCCATTTCCCGCGCTTTTTCCCTCCTCCGCCATTTTCTCCGTCCGCAATGAGTTTGATTGCCCCCCACAACGCGATGCTCCGCGGATAAACACCAACAAGTTAACAGGCGTCTCAATTTTTTTCCCACCTTCATAATGACATGTATTTGGAAAATTATGGATATTGTTGTGTTTCGGCGTCGAGAATTTTCCTGTCGCTTCAATCGGTTAAGAGCATTTCAATGGGAAGTGAATGAGATAAAAGAATCCTTTATTCACACTCTCCTCGTCTCTCTGCTGCCTTTTTATAAAGACCGCTGCCCGGGCTTTCTCCTTGACCTGGTGTCAGACAATGTGGAGTTGAGAGGGAGGCAGGCGTTGAGAGTTAAGGCGGGCGTCCACCAACTACGACAAGGCTACGACAATGGCATTCCGACAAAGTCCACGACAGGCCTACGATTGGAGGACTTGTCGTAGCCTTGTCGTGGTTGGTGGACCCCAGTTCCCGACAAGAGTCTACGACAAGGCCATGACAGGCTGCGACTGAAAGCTTGTCGGGGGCCTGTCGGGGGCCTTCCGACAAGGCTATGACAATATATATATATTTCTATTTTTGCTACAACTAGACCTTTATCGTGGAGTGTTGTGGTTTCCTCAATATCACTGTTGTAGTGTGTCGGAACCATGGGCGCCTTTTTTACTGCAACCAATAACGTCTACGACATGCCCTGACACTGCTGTCCCGACACTGCTCTTCTCACGACAAGGCTGCGACAAGGCGCCGATAGGAACTTTCTTGTCTGCTCTTGTTGTAGCCTTGTTATGGTTGGTGGATGCCCCCCTTTATACCTATGTTGGCTACGACAATGGCATTCCGACAAGGTCCACGACAAGCCTACGATTGGAGGACTTGTCGTAGCCTTGTCTAGGTTGGTGGGCCCCAGTTCCCAACAAGAGTCTACGACAAGGCCACGACAGGCTACGACTGTGAAGCTTGTTGGGAGCCTTCCGACAAGGTTACGACAAAATCGAACATGGTCGATATTTCCTATGACTGGACCTTTGTTGTGGAGTGTCATGGCGTGTCGAGAGCATGTCGCAGAGGTTTACGATATTTGATTTTGGTGGAGCGTGCACTTCCCGACACGCCCCGACAATGCTGTCGTAAAGCCCCCCCTTCTTACGACCAGGCTGCGACAAGCACCGATTGGAACTTTCTTGTCGGCGCTTGTCGTAGACTTGTCGTGGTTGGTGGACGCCACCTTTTAAAGAGAGGGGAGGGGAGGGATCCTATATGACATTTTCACGCCGCTCGCGTCGCCGGCCTCGGGAAGACGAACGCCGCCACTGACATGGCGGTCGTGGCCCGTGACATTGTCATCGCCACCAGGGGGAGTGACTGATTGGTGATCGCTGAGGGGGGCACTTTACTGCCGGTCGACGGGGAATCAGCAGACAGTGAGTGAGTGAACCAATGAGGGGGATACAGAAGTGAGGGACTACTCAACTCTGATAGACTATAGCGCACAGAGTGATTGCTAGTTCAGGGGACTATAGAGGAAACCTTTGAGAGTTTAGGGTCTGAGCTCACATCGAGTTTGAATCACGTAGTAATTCACAAGGCGAAGCTGGGCGAATTACTACGTGATACAAACGAGATAGGATATGAGCTCTGACACTAAACTTGAATGGGTTTCTGAATTTATTTCACCCTTAACATGGACTAATGGGCTATCATTTGTAACATAATCCCCCATTGGTTATTCTTCCTTAATATCTAATGGGCGAGAAAAAAATACCAGGGGTGAGATAATAAAGAAGAAACCAACAAGTTTTGGTCAAAGTCGTCGTTCTCCATGAGTTTGATGTGGAGTGAATATCATGTAACATTCAAACGAGTTGGAGAACGACTTCTTTGCCCAAAAATTGCTTTCTGCATTTATCTCACCCCTGTACACACTAATAGAATGGTCAACTTACACGATATAGACCCTAGAGAACTGCAATACTAGTACAGGCATGGAAAATAAGTTCCCAATGTCAAACCAATCAGAAAAAAATACCAGGGGTGAGATAAAACCACTATTTCATGCTGTCCAAATTTATGGATAATCGCGAGATAAGGTGAACACCCTTTTATGGCAAACCAAAAGACAAACAATCCTATTGATAACATGACGCACCATCTCGTGTTTTGTTTAGCGTTGAGGGGAGGGGGGGGGGGGGGGCAAGATGGCTGCTTCCATGATACTATATCTATGTGCCCTGTAAGGATGTTGTATGAAAAGAGCAAACCAAAAGGAGGTAGAATTAGAGATAGTAAGCTTCAAGTAGGAAATGAAGCTATGAAATTTTTTTTTTCAGGCGTGATGGAACATATAATCACTATGAGAATGGCATAATTCAATCATAATCGAATAACAGAGAAACCTATGGTGATTGTTACACTCGTATAGGCTAGACCGTGACATAGTCATAGTTAAAGCCACACGTGTCGAAACTACACACAGCTCTCCTATATAAACCAAATATAGAAATGAGCATCCAAGCATACTCAGTCTCAAGGAGGGGCAGCAAGAAAAAGAAACTGCTGGGGGGAGGCTTGTTGTATGCCTTGATGGTGTATGGGTGTGGGGATGTTTGGGTCGGCAGGCACGCCGCCATTACTATAAATCACGTGCGTCGACGCGGGATCTCGCGGGATCAAAAGGAGACGCTCGGGGCGAGTGGGAGACGCTTTCTGCGGCGCTATAATGGCGGGCGGGGGCGGTGGACAGTGGACGGAGAAATGGAGGCCGGCCGATGGACGCTGGTCACGACATGCCGAAAACCGGCACCAAAATGGCCGTCGTCTTCTTGTCAAATGTCGTCTGCCTTTACAGGGTTTTGTTTCCGCGGCAAACAATGCAAAGTAAAGGCAACAAATACAGTTTGTGTGTAGGAACGAGGCGTATGGTCCAATGTACGACTGCACAACTAAAAACTGCATGCCCCAGAAAAATTGGAAATATTACAAATACAGTTTGTCATTCTGTTTATAGGCGTTGGGGAGAAAGAGAATTACCAGAAATAGAAAGTGAAAATGTGAGAATTACCAAAGATAGAATCTGAGATATGGTGGTCATATTTATGACCCTATCGCGCACTGTAGAAATGGGTCCTGATCACAATCGTAAAGAGTCCGAGGTGAAGGTGCATTGCCCAGCTGTCCGCCTTAAAGTGAGTGTAATTCACTCAGGGGAGTCATGTACCTCACATGGTGTTTGTCCGGGACAAATCCGGCTGAGATTCTCTATTGGAACACAATCTCCTCGTCTGAATTGTAGGGGTCCATTTCCCTGAGACGGATATTTTCCCCTGCAATTGTCGGTGACGATTACCCTAAAGGGGGGCGTCCACCAACCACGACAAGGCTACGACAATGGCTTTCCGGCAAGGTCCACGACAGGTCTACGATGATTGGAAGCCTTGTCGTAGCCTTGTCGTGGTTGGTGGACCCCAGTTCCCGACAAGAGGCTACGACAAGGCCACGACAGGCTGCGACATGAAGCTTGTCGGGGGCCTGTCGGGAGCCTTCC
The DNA here is from genome assembly GCA_950022655.1 of Alentia gelatinosa. NCBI lineage: Eukaryota > Metazoa > Annelida > Polychaeta > Phyllodocida > Polynoidae > Alentia > Alentia gelatinosa. The sequence continues at coordinate 56,948,061 of OX465584.1, read as the reverse complement.
GACAAGGCTACGACAATATCGAACATGTTCGACTTTTCCCACGACTGGAGCCTTGTCCTGGAGTGTTGTGGTTTCCTCGATATCACTGTCGTAGTGTGTCGGGACCATGGACGCCTTTTTTACGGTAACCAGCAACGTGTACGACACGCCCCGAGACTGCTGTCGTAAAGCCCCTCTTCTCACGACAAGGCTGCGACAAGGCGCCAATAGGAACTTTCTTGTCGGCTCTTGTCGTAGCCTTGTCGTGGTTGGTGGACGCCTCCCTTTAACGAGGTACAGAATCTGACGAAGTTTTGCTTTTAAACATTTTAAAAGTTTATGGGGGCACTTTGGTGAGACAACTGGACCCACTGCTGAGTCGCTGACTAAGTACACCCAATAGGAGACCAGCAAGCAGGATATCATATGTTTTCCATACTCCTGGCCTCAAGGATACTTGAGTCCCCGGGTGAGTGTTGATTGGGACTATATCTGAAGCCATGAACCATGTGTGTCTTTCCATGTGAATCAAACTCGCCATTTTTCCTTGAGATTTTGAAAACCAGAAAATGGCACCTTGTGCTCAGATTTCTGTACCACATGAGAATTGTCACTGGGACAAGGTGTGAAGTACACCCGTCTCAGGTGCATTAGTCACTACGTGTGAATCCCGCTAAAGGATGAGGTGGTCAAATGGAAAGTCTTCAAATGGAAAATCTTCAGTAGACTGTCACTATGTTTATCCATTACACATTTGTTACGTCGATCGACAAATTAGAATGGACCATTCATCAATTATTAGTAGTACATCTATTTGATTTTCATTTTGTATTCTTGTTTCCATATTAACATAAACATATTACCTATTCTATCTTAAAAAAGCTGAAATGTTTGTTGACAAACTTAATATTCAATACATAGGGTTTACCCATACTTTAAATATAACAAAACCTCGCATTATTTCCTATAAATAATTAGTGTAGGGCAGCTCCAAGTACCTCAGGCTCCTATGGACGATATTACCTTCTGCATTGAAAACAGAAAACCTCTTATCTATATAAATCCCAGTATGATGTGAATAAGTTTCTAACTATTCTAACATTTATAGACTTCACGCCAAGAGCGATAATTCAGTGAACATTGCCCCTGCTGCTAGTTCTCGGCATGCGGTACAGCAGACAGCGGCCATGATACATTGGCCGAATATCGACTGTCGTAAAGTGACGTCTATCGACTGTCGTAAAGTCACGTCCTCATAATTGGCCTTTATCTAGCCTCGCTGGTGCCTGTTCAACCTGAGCCCACGGATCGTCTGCTTCAACGCGGGGGGCAAAGTACGTCCCAAGGTCAAAAGAAACTATAGGGCACAGAGTGATTGCTAGTTCCGCCATCATCCACCAGGAAAGTGTAAGTTAGCACCACTGTAGTCAGGGGACAACCACCATTTTCTGCTGTCAGAATCTATAGATAATTGTGAAACGAGGTTAAAACCCCCCAAAATATCTATTGATAACTGGACCTAGTGTTTTGTTTAGCATTGAAGGCAAGATGGCTTCTTCCAAATTATCATAGCTATGTGCCCTATAGGGATGTTGTATGACAAGAGCAAAACAGAAGGAGGTAGAAGCAGAAAGAGTAAGCTTCTAGTATGAAATCTATTATCTGCTGTCATAATGTATAGATAATTGAGACAAGGCAAACCCACCAAATTCTTTTAAAAATTCCCCATTAATAACTGGACCTGCCACTTGGTGTTTTGTTTAGTGACGGGGGCAAGATAGCCGCGCCTCCATAACACAGCAGCTATGTGCCCTATAACGGAGAAGCATAAACACTCAGCTTGTAATGAACCTTATCCAATGCTGTATTTCTGCAGGGAAAACACTCAGGAAATTCATATTGAATTTCCTGGTTTAATTTTGTTAGATTCTGGTATATACCGTTTGTCTAGATTTCTTTTTAACTTCTAAATTATGTTTTTCAATTTTACAATTATATATGTTTTATATGAAAATGAAGCCATCTGGTTTTAGTTCTAGATATGATTAGTTCTGTGTTCTTCCCCGGAATAGCTCGGGTAATGCCCCCCCCCCCCATAAGCAGCGCTGGACGTGTTAGACCCTTGATATCTCCTGCGTGCATGCGATGGGCGAGACTGCTCCAGTAGACTGAGTAGGGGGTAGTGTGACGAGTGTGCCCGTGGCCTTGGTCTGACATTATGTGGCTCCAGTGTCCTCCTGGGCAGGGATCCAGTGTCTGACAAAACCTATTGAGCCGGTGCTGATGAGGCGCACCTGTGGTCACCGCGCTCCGACCCCCAGCCTCTACCCACACTCTGATAACCCCGACACTATTGTCCATGGCCTTGGTCCTTCAAGGTCGTCTGTCGGGGGTGTGAGGGTGTAGACGGATGTTGAGCACCACTTGGTATTTATTACAAACCCTGGTATTTTGGTCCTAACAACGGTATCATATATATACAAATAGAGAGATGGTGTATGTCTACACAAACAGGTCATCATCCCGCTATGGTGAAACAAGCATGTTTGAAAATAAAAGTTAATCGTTACATGTAATGAAGAGTTCATATGGAGAAACCAAACAAGTCTTGCACGACGGCAAGATCACATATTACTGCGCGAGGCGAAGCCGAGAGCAGTAATATAGAGTCTAGGGTCCAAACATGTCAATCAACATGATGTGTTTTGATCGAGGTACAGTAGATCCTCACATGTTTATTTAAACCCCATGTAAGCATACAGCCTGCGTAAGCGGACATTTTGGCCTGGAACGGAGGGGTGCCCGCTTACACGGGGTTCTCCTGTATTTCAGTCTCAAGTGATTGGTCATGGTCAGCTGGACACCCCTTTTAAGACCCTGAGACACTGGCACCCTGCTCCTTTTCCAATATCACAGTGAATAGCATGCAGATAGTGAAGGGATAGGTCTTTTGCAGCAAAGCGAAAGACTATGTGACCACTCTAACATTTAGGCAACGTATATTGCTCTCACAAGCACTGGCTTACAGATTCTGCAGAACAGGTTTTCATTCATGGCACAACAATACCTCATGCCAGAGAGAGGTGAGAATTCTAGCCTTACAGAAAAGTCTTAAATCCAGTGCGAAGTTATGAATTCTCCATAGGCTGGTTTCACACCTTATCTAGCTGGTTATGCAATGCCTGCAGACAAACAAAGAGCTGGCAACGTATTCTTCAGCATAGGATCACTGAATGCATATGTGTAATACTTTTATAATAGACTTGTATATTATTGCCAGAGAAATAATAACGATTGCATCAGATTCTATGGTGTTCCAGTTCAGATTTGGTGTGTCATACATGCATATCGCTTCAGTAATACTTTAGATATAGCTTAGATAACACAGGATCACCGAAACTGGATGGACAATAATACATTGACAAGCCCAGCTATGATATGTTTCTCTATTTCTAAATTAAACCAAGATAATTATCAACTTTGAAGTTAAGACATTCCAGACTAATTAATGCAATGCCCTTACTTGATCCAGCAGTCTTATCTAACAAACACAACACTCCTGCAATCACACCTACCGTTCACACTCTAGCTGTGAATGCTGTGTGTCTCTATGGGCAGGAGCCGTGCTTGTCTGAGCGACAGCCTAAGAAAGAACGTAACGTTAGTTGGAGTTGAACAGAAACACCTGTGTTGAACTGGCGTTAATAATGATACAATACTTCTTATTATGTCATATGAAGCCAGACGACTTTACAGAACAAGCCAGGTACAAGCGAGAAACGAGATCACTTCCGGTTACCTGCCTCTCCCTCTGTGTCTCTCTGTGTCTCTCTGTCTCTCTGTCTCCTTGTCTGTCTCTGTCTCTCTGTTTCTCTCTCTCTCTATATATATATATATACATATATACATATATATATATATATATATATATATATATATATATATATATATATATATATATAGTAGAACCCCGCCTAACGGACACCCGGCGTAAGCGGCCACTCCGAACGGTTCCCTCTATTAGATGTTTATTTTAACCTCGCGTAAGCGGTGACCCCGCGTAAGCGGACACTTTGGCCCGGAACAGGGGGTTCTACTCTGTCGGAATGTCGCAACTCTACCCTTGCTCACATATGTATATAAAGTGTTCATGTGTAAAATACCATGTCCTGGGTTTAATCATCATTTCATCTCGCTCTGGTATGGGTGTAGAGAGTCAAGGGAACCATATTAAAACATTGAAAGACAGTTGAATTTCATAAGAACAAAGAGCCAGAATATAGATCTGTCCCCCCAAGGGGCCTGCCATACTGCTAGCCACCTTGTGACTTCTTGATGAACTAACAATGGCTCTGTCCCCTATACGTGTGTGAGACTGAAGGCACGTCCACCTATCCTGTGGAGAGAGGGTGTTATAAACAGGAGTTTGGTAGTGGGGCTCCACTGGGCATCAGTTGTCAGCGGAGAAGGCCGACTTCCCCGAGAAGCTCACCTGAGCACAAAACCTGCGCGCGATGACAATTGATTGGCTGCTGACCGATCAGGGTTACGGCTGCCAACGACGGAGAGTTCACGCCACTCTCCAAGCGGATTCTGTCCTGGCACTAGACTTGCTCAAGTCTTTGATTATGAACATTTATTAGATAATTAATCACAATCAGAATAAAGTTCATTTTTGTATGTATCCTTCTCTGACTGGCCAATGAATCAAAGACTTGTCCAGTATGAACAGAGTCTCCTGTTTATGGCCCCCGTAACCCTATAAATGGAAATACTGACACTAAACAGCGCCAGAAATCTAACAGCATTACCGATTGTACCAGTCCCTGTATCCCAGCGAGGAGGGTAGCCATAGGATGCAGGGACTGGAGCCAGTATCTCAGCGAGGAGGGTAGCCATAGGTTGCAGGGACTGGAGCCAGTATCCCAGTGAGGAGGGTAGCCATAGGTTGCAGGGACTGGAGCCAGTATCCCAGCGAGGAGGGTAGCCATAGGATGCAGGGACTGGAGCCAGTATCTCAGCGAGGAGGGTAGCCATAGGATGCAGGGACTGGAGCCAGTATCCCAGCGAGGAGGGTAGCCATAGGATGCAGGGACTGGAGCCAGTATCCCAGCGAGGAGGGTAGCCATAGGATGCAGGGACTGGAGCCAGTATCCCAGCGAGGAGGGTAGCCATAGGATGCAGGGTCTGGAGCCAGTATCTCAGCGAGGAGGGTAGCCATAGGATGCATGGACTGGAGCCAGTATCCCAGCGAGGAGGGTAGCCATAGGATGCAGGGACTGGAGCCAGTATCCCAGCGAGGAGGGTAGCCATAGGATGCAGGGTCTGGAGCCAGTATCTCAGCGAGGAGGGTAGCCATAGGATGCAGGGACTGGAGCCAGTATCCCAGCGAGGAGGGTAGCCATAGGATGCAGGGACTGGAGCCAGTATCCCAGCGAGGAGGGTAGCCATAGGATGCAGGGACTGGAGCCAGTATCTCAGCGAGGAGGGTAGCCATAGGATGCAGGGACTGGAGCCAGTATCTCAGCGAGGAGGGTAGCCATAGGATGCAGGGACTGGAGCCAGTATCCCAGCGAGGAGGGTAGCCCTAGGATGCAGGGACTGGAGCCAGTCTATCCTGGTACTTGCCCTTATACTAGATCTACGCTGGGCCTTGGTGGCAACATTTGGCAGAAACGTCGGGCACCTTTGCAGATGGTCACGGAGCCATTAATTATAGCTCTGGTTTAAAGGGGTCTGTTCAAGGGGTCCATTTTGTCCACGGTTCCCTGTATGGCTGCCTGCGTTTGGCCACGTTTAGTCACGTTATGTGATGCCCATCACGTAAAAACGAAATACTCTAGTTATGACTGGAGATCAAGTATTATTCAGTTCGCAAGGAGTTCTGGTTCTTTTATCATTATTCATCATCCCTTTATACATTTTTCTACCTTTATTTTCAGTTAGTAAAATCCATTTTTTTATGATGGAATGTAACTATGTGATTCTTCTGCTACCAGAGGTGCCATACGCAGTTTCGGTGGAAGATCTTACTTTTGTAAGAATCTTTTGTTGTCTGATAAAAAAAAAAAAAAAAAAACATCTCATGAGAGCCGGTGTGGTGCCAAAATTGGTTACCCTGCCAAAAGTGGTAATTATCGCCCACCCAATACGCGAATGCGTCTGAACACGCTCTTCCGGTCAGATTTCACGGACTATCGGACGTACTACTATTTTGATTTGATTTTAATGTAAATAAATGAGAAGAGTAGTATTTAGACATGAGAATTTCATGTCGTGATATGCTTAATTTCGGCAGATTTCATCACTGCGCATGTCCGCGCATGCGCAAAAGACAATAGTGAGCGATAATTACCACTTATGGCAGGGTAACCAATTTTGGTACCACACCGGGTATGTTTCTCATTAGCACCATAGCCACTGGGCAAATCTTTAGTCATTCGTCCCCGGTAGCCACGGCAGCCAGGGTGGTGTGTCACAGTTTGTCACGTTTGTCCATCCCGTCCCCCTGAGTCGTGTCACGTCCCTCACGTTTATGTCCACGGTACTCCACGGAGCTCCGAAACAAGGATCCACACCACTCTCCAAGCAGATCTGTCCTGGCACTAGTTTAGTCACCAACCTCTGTCCCTGACAGAAATGGCCCCCTCACTTTTTCATAAACTCTGGACATGTGGCTAACTGAAAATCATAATGAAACTTTCTACCTCCATTTGAAAGCCAAACCCATGTTTTGAGCCTCGGGCTCATGGACCCCACCAGCACGATGCTTTTTTTTACACCAAGGTCGGGCTGTGTCTTGTAGCACCTTGCTGCATATTGATAAATTTGGATAAATCTCTGAGGAAGCCAGAATCTTCTGCAATTGTGCTCAAAAATGGGGTAAAAGCGCACCCAAAAATCATCTAATGTCTAGAACTCGCTCCTCCTGTAAAGGTGGGAGCCCGCGGGGTTAATTCCGGCACCAATATAACACTTGAGCCCATAACCACTCAAATTATCAATTTTGATGTATACTTCTAGTCCCCTAAAGGTTGAGGTCGCCTCATGCAAAAATCAAATCACACGATGTGTTCCCATAGCTAATACCATCTGGCTATTCATCATTATTATATTGAGGTGGAGGGTTTATAATGGTTAAATTGTAAATAACACAAACATCTGAGAAGAAAAGTAGAAACTACTTTTCATACTTATGCTAATTTGATGTCACTGTATGAGACATAAATGGAAGACCATCCTTGTGATGAATTTATTGTAATAAAAAAAAGAAAAAAAAGGCCAGGGGCTGGAAGGCGGGGTGGGGGGGAGGGGGGGGGGGTTGGGTGTTGGAGAAGCCAAGGGAAGGGAAGCAGGGTGCTTTGTTCTCCTGGAGGAGAGGCCAGGGCGGTTCCTCTGCCGTCCATGCCCAGGTCTCTGTGAGCAGACTAGAGCCAAGTGGTCAGAACCTCAAGGTTAACGCCCGCCCAGTGACTTGGACCTCTGCCTGGAGAGGGGGATACCTGGGTCTATCTCACCCCTGGTATTTTTCCTCCATAGACTTAGCAGTAGGAACTCGTATTCAACGCCCGTTGAGTATTAAGAAAAAACTACTCCATGTACCAAATACCTGCACCCCTTTTCTCTTTGACACTACTGTAACTGTATTGGTATCAAGATAATACTGTAAAAATATATTATGTGTTATGAAACTGACTGTGATAAGACTTCCTGAGAGGCATTGTTTTTCCTTACTTACGGCATACATCACCTAAAACGACTCTAACTACGACAACAACAACAAACTGGTGATAGCATCGCTACAAGATCAGACTACCACAAAAAATTGTGGAAAGACTATCCACTGTGTATAATATGAACACACGTACGATATAACAAGACGTCAACTTGATACAGCAAGCAGAGAGTTGATCTAAATGTTATCTCTAAATGAAACCTTCAATGAGGTGAAGGAAACACTGTATACTAGTTTTGGAGAAATATTGTTATTTTTACTGACAAAAATGTATTTTGCTGTGGGGGTAAGTCAAACCGGTGATCCACCGATGCCCCCGCAGGGTAAATAAATAAAAAAAAATAAAAAAAAAGTAGCTGCAAATCTATGAGATGGAAACTCTTGGTCTGATTTTCATATTTGGTTGTGCTTGGCCATGATGTGTTTTTGCTGGAATAGAAACTGGCTTTTCTCTTTTGACATAAGAAATTTGTGGAATGAAATTTGTTTACAATGGGCCTTGCACCCTAGATTGCCCTATAAGAAGCTCCTGAATGATCTGCAAAATGACATTAAGTAGACATGTTTTGTTTATCATCAATATCGGAATGTGTACAATTAACAGTGTTGGATGAGACACATATATAGATGTATAGGATTACGAAATGCAATGAAGGAGTTTTTGCTCATTGAAAAAAAAGAAAGAAAAAACTACTCAATGGGGGATTATGTCGCAAAGGTTAGCCCATTAGTCAATGTGAAGGGTGAGATAAATTCAGAAACCTATTCAAGTTTGCGGTCAGAGCTCGATCCCATCTCGTTGGAATCGCTATGTGATTCATGTGGCTTCGCCTTGTGAATTACAACGCGATTCAAACTCGATGGGAGATGAGCTCTGATCCTAAACTTGAATAGGTTTCCTCTATAAAAGTGGGATTTATACGGCGGGCTTCATGTACCTGACAGGGTGTTTGTCTCAGACAAATCCTGCTGAGATTCTGTACTTGAACACAATCTCTTCGTCTAAATTGTAGGGTGCCATAACCCTGAGACCATTCCCCCTGCAATTGTCAGCGACAAATACCCTTAACGAGGTACAGAATTTCATGAGATATTTGTTTTCAATAATGTTTAAAATCTATAGGAGCATTTAGGGGAGTGAAATGGACCCACTGTTGAGTCACTGACTAAGTATCCAATCTAGTCAATAGGAGGCCAGTAAGCATGATCACATTTTTCACACACCACTCACCTCAAGAGTACTTGAATCTCAGGGTGAATGTTCACTGCGACTGACTCTGAGATTATGTACCAGGTCTGTCCTTCCACCTGAATGAAATTCTTCATTTTTCCTTGAGACGGATAAAAGCACAAGGAGAATTGTCTGAGACTCAGGAAAAAGTATGAAGTACTCTATGTTTGAATCCCTCTTAAGCACTATTAGAGAACACACTGTCTCTGCTTTATAAAATAATTAACATTTTGTACTGGAAATATTTCCATTATGATAGGATTGATAATTGATAATATTGACCACTATTTTTGCCAAAGGAAAATTGTCTGAGACATGGGCAAAGGTGTGAAGTACACTCGTTTTAGGTACATTAGTTCCTTATGTGAATCCCGTTTAGGGAGGCAGTGGATGGCTTAGGGGAAGCGGTGGGGGTGAGGGAGGATACTGAGGCTATTGTCCAGAATGGGGCTTGTAACTCAATGTAAGACAAAGGAAATGCTACAATATTTGACATATTATTGTTCAATAAGGCCAAGAAGAACTGGGCCCTATGTAGGAGTTGGTTGATAATATCAGTATAAGTTGTATGGTAGGGACTCCCAAAATCCACATATAATGCTCATCCTGTATGACTTCCTTATTCATTGATAAAATATCCCTTCCTCTTGTTTTCTGCGCAACATAAAAAAAATTGATATTCTTAATCAGGATTTTTGATACAAAACGATAACACTTTTAATACATATAGTATATCATATCAAATTGATAAATCGGAAATTAAATGTATGGTCAAGATCAAGGCAATCAACTTATATTTCTTTTCCATTTTCTCCCAGGTGAACCTGATACCTGACTGCAACATCTTACAACCACAGAAAAAGGTAAGTAATTTCCGGTCATTACTTAGCACTAACCATTGCGAGGAAAATGTTGATATATCATTACATGTATTTTGTTCGTAGATTGATATTGTAAGAACATTACATGGACTAATTAAGCCAACCCTACCAACAATACATATGTATAACAGAAATATGATGCGGTTCTATCGCTTTCCGACCAACTCAGGCCAGGGTAGATACTCAATCATAAGATGTTCGTCATCAAATCAAGGCTTATGAAAATAGAATAATGAACAGAAATGGTCGCCTCCCATTTTTAAAGACCTCATCAAGGCATTTCATTCCCCATCTTGTAACCAGTTATTACTCCACATTGATCAATACAGTTTACAAATACTATGATTATCTCAAGGCTAGACAGACGACAATCAGAAAGACTATGATGGTTTATGTGCTTCGTGGGCCTATTTTTATTACCGCGGCAGCCACAAAAGTCCCCTAAAGGTAGAGAAAAATATGACGATCGTAAACGCGACCATAACATGCTTTGAAGTCGCCATGAAATAGAGGTGATTGTCAGAAGTCGGACGTCGGGTTTTGGCGGGGAACAGAAAAGTCAAGATGTCGTCTGCTGTCTCGTTACGTCCATCTGGGGTCTCCATTGAATTCTGAAGACATTGAAGACATACAGCATATAACTAGTGTAAGGGTTTTATCTCACCCATAGGCTTAATATTGGGAACTCGTTCTCCATGCCCTTACGAGTATAGCAGCTCGTTCTCCATGGTCTATATCCTGTGTGTTGTCCATTATTTTAAAGTGGGTGATATAAATACAGAAAGCAAATCGTTTTAGTCAGATCTGTTGTTCTCCAACTCGTTTTAATGGGTTACTCATGGGCTTTGCTCAGGGGTAGTCATTGCTCCCCCCAGTGTCCCCCTCTACCGCGCCTCACGGGCGCCCCTCCTGCCCCCTTGCGGCTTTCACACTTACCACGCAGTCACGTGGTACAGCCCGGTCCAGACCCCGGCCTCACTTCTCCTTCACCCGCCCTGCAGTACGCACGTACTACAGTACCAATTTTCGTCTCTTGGCCACGTGCTTCGTCTCATACTCCCCGAGTACAGGCTAGCACCCCCATACACGCGATACGGTACAGTGAAAGGAGAAATGGGTCCGACGACGAGGAATACCCCGATGCCTAGCACATCGAAGCCGACGGAATCCACGGCGGAGTCGGAGGCCACTCTCCAGGAAACGGCCGAGTCCGCCAACGAGAACATCGAGTCGGTCTCGGACAGCGGGCGCACGGTAAAGACGGCTAGAATCTCGAAGCTCGAGTCCAACATGGAAAAAATGGGTAGGACAATGGATAGTATGTTTGAGACGATGCAGGCCATGGCACGCCAACGGTCGCCGACGAGGGCTACACAACCGATGGTACGAGAGGCACGCTCCACGGCCGAGGATCGGACAAGAGACTGGGCCCAGGACCAGACATCGAGGCTACCCGCACCCAGACAACTCAGGGAACGCTACCTGAGCGAGGATCTGCTCCAGCGAGAGATCGACCGCGAGGGCATTCGTCATGACCGCACGGCCGGTAGGTTTTCATCTGATTTGACCGTACATAAACTGATCTCTAAGCCGTACATGTATGTCGAACGTGAGGGCCTGTATACCATGTCCCAAAAGCTCGAGGTTAGGGGAAGCCTGGCACCCATGGAGTACGTGAGCGCGTTCTTGCTTATGATGGAGGACGAGCGGGCGATACCCGAGGGCGACCGCCGGGACATGTACAGGCACCTCTCTCAGGTTACGGTGGATGCCCAGACACGGCCGTGGCCCGCGGTTAGGAGGTGGTCTAACAACATCTTCGATCAGGTGGAGGCCGGCCGCGTGTATTGGTCGGATCACGTGCGCATTCAAGACGAACGCGTACGCATAGCCATGACGGCCACCACCAGCGCCCCTAACGGTCCCTTGCGGCTTTCACACTTACCACGCAGTCACGTGGTACAGCCCGGTCCAGACCCCGGCCTCACTTCTCCTTCACCCGCCCTGCAGTACGCACGTACTACAGTACCAATTTTCGTCTCTTGGCCACGTGCTTCGTCTCATACTCCCCGAGTACAGGCTAGCACCCCCATACACGCGATACGGTACAGTGAAAGGAGAAATGGGTCCGACGACGAGGAATACCCCGATGCCTAGCACATCGAAGCCGACGGAATCCACGGCGGAGTCGGAGGCCACTCTCCAGGAAACGGCCGAGTCCGCCAACGAGAACATCGAGTCGGTCTCGGACAGCGGGCGCACGGTAAAGACGGCTAGAATCTCGAAGCTCGAGTCCAACATGGAAAAAATGGGTAGGACAATGGATAGTATGTTTGAGACGATGCAGGCCATGGCACGCCAACGGTCGCCGACGAGGGCTACACAACCGATGGTACGAGAGGCACGCTCCACGGCCGAGGATCGGACAAGAGACTGGGCCCAGGACCAGACATCGAGGCTACCCGCACCCAGACAACTCAGGGAACGCTACCTGAGCGAGGATCTGCTCCAGCGAGAGATCGACCGCGAGGGCATTCGTCATGACCGCACGGCCGGTAGGTTTTCATCTGATTTGACCGTACATAAACTGATCTCTAAGCCGTACATGTATGTCGAACGTGAGGGCCTGTATACCATGTCCCAAAAGCTCGAGGTTAGGGGAAGCCTGGCACCCATGGAGTACGTGAGCGCGTTCTTGCTTATGATGGAGGACGAGCGGGCGATACCCGAGGGCGACCGCCGGGACATGTACAGGCACCTCTCTCAGGTTACGGTGGATGCCCAGACACGGCCGTGGCCCGCGGTTAGGAGGTGGTCTAACAACATCTTCGATCAGGTGGAGGCCGGCCGCGTGTATTGGTCGGATCACGTGCGCATTCAAGTCGAACGCGTACGCATAGCCATGACGGCCACCACCAGCGCCCCTAACGGTCAAGACGGAGGAAGGGACGGGGCCCGAGAGCTCCCCTGCCGGGCGTACAACTCGGAGCGAGGTTGTCGCCTACGGAACGGACATCAGGACGGGCAGATCAAATAGGTCCATGTTTGTTCGTTCTGTGATTCGGTGGGGCGGATGTGCACGCACTCTATACACGCGTGCAACAGGAAACTCGTGTACGGTGCGGGTTATGACAACGCTGCACCAACATCCGCACCCGCCCCACGGAGGACGCCGCATGCCAGACACACGGTCCGCCCCACCGAACTAGGAGTGCAGAAACAACACGCAACGGCTTCAAAAAACGGGCCGGACGCGCCCCGCGAGTGAGCGTGGCGCGAGACGCACCCCTCGGCCTCGGTACGAGTGCACTCGGCGAGGGGTACCCGATCAAAGAGTGCAGGAGTGATGACGTCACCCCCCACGTGACAACAACACCGCGTGCCGCGTACGTGGGGGGAAGCGCTGAGCGTGCGGCCCCGCCCACCCAGAAATACACTCCCGCCTGTGGTAGTGTTAGCGGGGAGGCGGAGCAATTGGCTCGGCAATTGCCCCGGGAGGACGGCCGCGAACCCACTCCCATCGACTTCGCTGCCGTGAGAAAATTCTGCGAGACCGGGATCCCAGTCGCTGGAGTCCGGACCGACCCCGAGGCGTTCGCCGGACATAGGAGGGACAACTGGCCGCAGTTCGCGGCCTACGGGCCGCCGGACCACGCCCACATCTATGATGTTGTGAGGCGCACGGGCCTACCCAACGCCCTCGGGGCCCGTATCGAGATCCCCACGGACCTCAACATCCCGGTCTGGATCCGATACCTCTCCGGGATCCCCGGCAAGGAGGAATTGACCGACTTTATCAGGTTCGGCTTCCCACTGGGTTACGCCGGGCCGGTCAGCGATATTGCGGGGTACCCAACCACCCCAGTGCAACGGGGTACCCGGAGCAGGTGGATAAATTCATCAGGAAGGAGAAGGGGTACAGCAACCTCATGGGGCCGTTCGAGGCCCCCCCTTTCCTACCCTGGTGTCACGTGTCGCCTCTAATGACACGTGAGAAGAGAGGGACCACCGATCGCCGAGTGATAACCGATATGACGTACCCCAAGGAGGACAGTGTCAACGGTTATATCGTCAAGAACTCGGTTTACGGCGAGGAACGGGAGCATGGCCTCCCGACCGTGGATGGGTTCGTCGGCCGCCTGGTGGCCTTGGGGCCCGGGAGTTTCATGTCGACCATCGATATCTCCCGGGCGTACAAGAACTTCCGGTGCGACCCCCTCGACTGGCCGTTGCTCTGTTTTGCGTGGGGGGAGGCATACTACTGTGATACGGTGATGCCCTTTGGTGCCCGTGCCTCCTCCTACCACATGCAGTGTGTAGCAGATGCAATAGTGAAGATCCTCAGCCAGAAGGGGGTCGAGGCCGCGCTGTACCTGGACGACCTTATCATCCTCTCGCCCGACGAGGAAAAGGCGGCCTCGGACTTCACCATAGCCCGAGGGCTTTTTGAGGAATTAGGCCTCCCCGAGGCCCGAGAAAAAGCTCAGCCCCCCAGCCAAGTGGTCACGTGGCTCGGTATCGTGATCAATTCAATAGACATGTCGCTCTCCGTCCCCGAGGACAAGCTACACGAGGTCCGGGAGCACGTCAGGGCGGTCGCCCAGAAACGGTCGCTGACCAAACGCCAGCTGCAATCCATACTGGGGCGCGTGTTACATGTAGCCAAGTGTATCCGGCCGGCACGCCCCTTTGTGAGTAAACTGCTCGAGGCCCTCCGGGGGATGGGCGAGTACTACATCAACATCAACTCCGAGATGCGGCAGGACCTCGAATGGTTCCTCCGCTTTGCCGACGGTTGGAACGGCCACGCCCTCATCCCGCGAGGCCCCCCGACCAAGTGCCTGATCGTGGATGCGTGCTTGTCCGGCGTCGGGGGTACAGACGGGACGTACTCGTACTCCGGCCGGGTCTGCCCAGTGAACGACCCTGTTACCTGCATCGCGGAGCTCGAGGCCCTCAACACGGTATACGCGATGTGCACGTTCTTAACCGACCGTGACCGCGGCACCCGGGTGGAAGTCTACTGTGATAATATGGGCACCGTCCAGGCACTCCGGTCGGGACGCGCCCGGAACCCCGTCCTGGCCGAGTGTGCCCGTCAAGCCTGGATGGTGCAGGCCAGACTACAGGTAGACTTCGTGTATACACACGTCCCGGGTGCCCTCAATACCGTGGCCGACGCGCTCAGCCGGGCACACCTAACCTCGAGGGACTTTGACACGGCCTCTAGGTACCTGAAATTCCATTCCCTCGTCGAGGTCATGCCATGTACCCATGTATCGTTCAACCCTGTGTTACGTCTCACCTGCAGATCCGGCGCTACGATCGCTCCAGACGAGGGCATCTGCTCGGCAATGCGAGGCGCGTGCCCCCGGAACGGTCGCGAACCAGCGCAGCGCCGTCGCGACCTACCTCGCATTCTGCCGCCGGATGGGCGCCGACCCCCAGAAACCTACCGTCAGCTTTACCACGGCGTTCCTCGAATACGTCGCGGACCACGCCCTCTCGCCGGCGACGGTCGCGAACCAGCTATCCCACGTGCGGTCGCACCTGCGGCTGACGGGGGGCGACGTCGCGCCGACGGAGGATTTCAGGGTGAGACGTGCACTCGAGGCTATGAGGCGCAACAAAACCTACCAACCGAACGTCAAGCCGGCGGTGCCGATGGACGTCCTCAGGGCTGCCCTCCAGGCCCTCGACGAATCACCCCTACACATCGCTCTGCGGGCCGCTATCCTGGTGATATTCTACGCGGCGCTGCGACAAAGCGAGGTCGCCCCACCATCTGCGACGAAGTTCGACCCGACGCGACACATGTCACGCAGAGACGTCGTGGTCACGCCCAGACAGGTATCGATACGCGTCAAGGCGGCAAAGAACATGCAGATGGTGGGGGAGGAAAAGACAGTCACCCTGCAGGCGTCCTCCGAACCGTCCTCGTGTCCGGTGCGGGCGGTCAGGGAGATGATCGCGGCCGCCCCCACGGCCAGCCCCGAGGACCCGTTCTTACTCCTGGCAGACGGCCAAGTAATAACGACCAGAACTCTGAGCAAGGAGTGGAAAGCGCTGCTACTCACCGCTAATCAGCCTACCGACTACACCCTCCACAGCCTCCGGAAGGCTGCCGCCACTCAGGCATACCAGGCGGGTATGCCTGAGCTATCCATCCAGCGCTATGGCGGCTGGAGGTCTAATTCTCACCGACATTACATCAAGGACACTGATGCAAAGGCCGTTAACCTTGCTCTAATCCGGTCCCTAAACAAACATTCATAATTTTCCCCCACCCCCCCTCACCTTTTACTGGCCTTCTTGGCATTTTCATTATATTATACAATTACATTGTATTATCTATACAACTCTATTGTATATCTTATTTTAATATTTTAATAATTGACATCCATTCTACCGTCAATTATCATTTATCTACTTTTACTTACCTTCATATTCACATTACATTTTAATATGTCGTCCAGTAAGGTCGCCATAAATATTTTACTGCATTTTACTACATAAAATTAAATAAAATTTTATACTCCCAGCTACTGCTTCTCTACTTTCATCCAGGGATAGGGTAATGGGTTACTCATGGGCTTTGCTCAGGGGTAGTCATTGCTCCCCCCGGTGTCCCCCTCTACTGCGCCTCACGGGCGCCCCTCCTGCCCCCTCGCGGCTTTCACACTTACCACGCAGTCACGTGGTACAGCCCGGTCCAGACCCCGGCCTCACTTCTCCTTCACCCGCCCTGCAGTACGCACGTACTACAGTACCAATTTTCGTCCCACCCACCCACAACCTCTCTTCTTCACCTACTCACGTAGGGCATTTTCATTATATTATACAATTACATTGTATTATCTATACAACTCTATTGTATATCTTATTTTAATATTTTAATAATTGACATCCATTCTACCGTCAATTATCATTTATCTACTTTTACTTACCTTCATATTCACATTACATTTTAATATGTCGTCCAGTAAGGTCGCCATAAATATTTTACTGCATTTTACTACATAAAATTAAATAAAATTTTATACTCCCAGCTACTGCTTCTCTACTTTCATCCGGGGATAGGGTAATGCTATGTGATTTTCACTCAGCTGTCGCCTCGTTCATATCACTCCGCATCAAACTCGTGGCGACTTTGACCAAAACTGGTTGGTTTCTTCTTAATGTTTTCGTTGAACTATGCTAAAGAAAGCGAGCAATCAGACATATATATATATATACATGTATATCTAAACCTATCCACCTACCTTTATCTGCTACAAACGCGCATACACAGACATACGGCATACACCTATACACCAGCAAAATAAGCATTACAAGTCAATGGTAATTCTACTTAATGCACGCATAGAGAAAAGTAAATGCAGGACATCAAAGATGGATATCCTAGAATGTAGGGGAGTCACTGTGATAAAATTTCGTTTAGAGTATAAGTTGCTTTCGGATTGATATAATCACAATACAATTGACTAGATCATAAAGAAGCAACATTTATTATTCCCTTCCATTGGTGTATATTAAATATGAATGCTTTATATCAAATAAGACAGTATAGCTTCAGGTATTGATCCAAATCTTTCGGCAAAAAGAGAATCACAGAACGGCAAATAAAGACAAGCAACAGTGCAGAGCCAAAGTCGCTCACTCAACCATAGCCACGAGGCTGAATGGACGATTCGCCTTTGCAGTTTGTTGTTTGCGACATCTAGCTGGCGCCTGGAGCTGCTCTCTTGGCTGCTGGGTTGTTCGGGACTGATAGGTAGCCTTTGGAGACTGCAGTGTTTGCGCAGGGGGCGGTAGTGGTCTCATTGTTTTATGCATTGAGGTGTAACGCGAGGTGAGACGCCGTCAATAAGCGCCCGAGGACAGCGTCTCAAAGCCAGACGACATTTTCCCGACCCGCCATTCATATTGCATGCGATGCTTTTCAGAATGAATTGTTTCCCGCCAGGAGTCGCACAGCGGCCGTAGGGGGCGCCACTAGCGCTGCGGCGGGCGGAAGTGGCGGTCGGCGCAGGGGGTTATGGGACGGGGTTTGCTGGGGGATTTTTGGCGCCGACCTCGCTTGACCTCCGGAAGGTGGCGCCACGGGCGGCCGCGGTTATCGCTGACCGCGCCTAAGCGGAAGTGACGTCGACGACGGAAGTTGTCAGGCTCGTAAATCCCCGCGCGGCCCGGTGGCAGACGACACCGGCTTAAAGGGCGCTAATCCGTTATTTCGCCGGACTCATTGTTTTATCGTTATCTGTCACCAGGCGGCGTGTGCGGCGCTGACGGCGCAAATGGCCGCCTAAGTCGGGGCGACTGACGTGGGTCGGCTGACCGGGTGGGCGGGCGGCTGACCGAGCGGGGAGGCGGGCGGGCGGGCGGGTCGGTGGCTTCGAGCGGGGTAGAGGAAGGGACGGGGAGGGCAGCGGGCGGCGGCGGGCTACAGAACGGGCGGCGGACGGCGGCGGGCTACAGGGAAGGACGGGGTGGGCGGGACGGGGCAGGCGGCGGGCAGCGGGCAGCGGCGTGCGGACGGCGGTCTGGGTACAGGGAGGGATGGGGCGGGCGGGCGGCGCGTTTTCTGGCGGCGTGCGGCGGGCGGGCGGCGCGTTTTCTGGCGGCGGGCGGCGGGCGGCGTGCGGCGGGCGGGGTACAGGGAGGGATGTGGCGGGCGGGCAGTTCGGCGGCTCCGGGCGGGGTAGCGGGCGGGGCGGGGGTCCAGAGCCGGCCGCTTATTGTTTTTCCATCAGTCGTCGTCACCTTGGGCTAATCCATTTGTGGGAGCGGCGGGTCAAGCCGTCTCACTCGCCACCGCCACCGCCGAGTTAAAAGAAAGCATGAACTGCCTTTTTGGCGCATTGCTGGAGGCAGGCGTCACTTCCTCTGTCGATCCACATACCCACGTCCTCCTCACACCTCCACACCTCCACACCTCCACACCTCCACACCTCCACACCTCCCTCAGTGAACGTTCACACACGCCTGCAGGCTTCACACCACACAGGAGTTGGCCAGGGACGGGGGAGGGATCCTCAGAGGCACGTCTCCCATAGCACACTGTGTCAAGAGGAAGAAAAACACAAATATGTTATATCTGAAAAAAAAACCACGGTTTATTCCCAGTAAACACAAATACGTTATAGCTACGTAGATTAACGTAATTTTTTGTTGTATGAATTGTATGAATTACGTACTATTTTACGTAGTAAAAATAGTGAAAATGTAGACTGGCCCCAATCATATGGCTACCCTCCTCGTTGATTCACGGGCCAGTCAGAGAAGGATACATACATTGATGAACTTTATTCTTATTGTGCTTAATCATTTAATGATTGTTCATAATCAAAAACTTGAGCAAGTATAGTGAAAATGTTAGGGTTTAGTTTTGTCTGTAGCACATTTGCTACGTAAAAACACGTGGTGTGTTTACTGAGTTCTCACCGGTCAGAGGCTAACATATAATGACGCAAATCGAAAAATACAGCAGGATCTGCCCCGGGCGAGTTCGGAAGTCTCTGTGTGTGTATGCGTGAGCGGGGAACGATATGGGAAGCATGAGAATCTTTATTAGATTCATGCTGAAAAACAGATAAAAAGAGACATTAGAAGATAATATATTTGCTACTAAACCTATGATTATATACCCAGACTATGTTATGTATTTTTGATATTAGTTCCCTGTTGATGGTAAGGCACATAGACATAATCATGTGAGCAACCGCATTCTTGTGTGAGAGCAAGGGCGGGTAAATAATACCAATGATTTGCCATCCATAAAGTATGTACGCAAAATTTGTTAAAATTTGGACATACACTACCCTCTTACTCCCAATCTTGTACGCAATAGAACAAAGAAGGGGCAAACGCAAAATTTCAAAAATATTTGATCCCCTTCAGTGCGCACGCACTTTATGAATGGCCCCTATCCTATGATCGCAATCCAGCAAAAAAGAAAGCAAAATGGAAGCAAGAACAATTGAGATTGTACTATGCAGGTAGAGAGAGAGGAGTGCTGAAGAAGGGAGTAGGCCCGCACAGGACGATCGAGGTAGGTACGCACCCCTCTCATAAGATCTCACACTCTCTAAGTCGTACATTCGGTACATTATCTTGGCCTGATATAAATGTCCATAGGCTTAACATTAGGAACTCGTTCTCAACAGGCATACGAGTACGGTAACTCATACTCCATGGGTAATAAACAGATAAATATATTCAGTCTAAGTCTAAGTTAGCCATTTCGTTGGAAGCCCTTCAGAATATTCACTCGGCTGTCGCCTCGTTCATATTACTGAACACTCCAAACTCGATGGCAGACCAAACACTTATCAGTTTCTTTCTTAAGGTTCTCACTGCACTCTATGGGAGAAGAATTCTCAACGAACTAGGTTTAGAGCCTTAAGAATCCATTGGAACACAGTATTCCCGCTAGGTGGCATCATTGAGATTATAGGAATCTTTGGGTTGCATTGATATACGTCTTTAGCACGGGAGGCAGACCAGTGGATTCTCAAGGCTCTAAGCCTAGTTCATTAAGAATTCTTCTCCCATAAAGCGTAGTGGGAGTACAGAATATCACTTAAAGAGTGTGAGATCTTATGAGAGGGGTGAGGTACGAGTAGTCTCAAATCAAAGTGAACAGCATAAGAAGACCAGGTAAAAGCAATATGAGACTTTATCTCACCCCTGGTATTATTCCCCATAGACTTTAACATTGGGAACTCGTATCGAACGCCCATTGAGTATTTAGAAAAATACTCAGTGGGGAAGATTATCCCATTAGTCAATGTGAAGGGTGAGATAAATTCAGAAACCTATTCATGTTTGCAGTCAGAGCTCGATACAATCTCGTTTGAATCGCTACGTAATTGATGCAACGTAACCCTGTGAATTACTACGCGATTCAAACTCGATGGGATACGAGCTCTGACCATAAACTTTCATAGGTTTCCCCTATAGTATGCTGGGTGGGAATAGGCTCTGGCGGGACTATAGAGGGACGCAATAGTGGGCCTAGACCCCGTTAAAGGCGGGCGGGATACTGCCTATAGGCGGTCACAGACCGTGGCGCCGCCCAGCGGTGGGGACCATAACGCCATTTTGCCGCATCAATATGGTTGAGCGGAGCGGGTCTCTACGGGCAGATCTTGCCGCTGACTTGCCGCATGCCAACAATAGGCACCGACCCGCCACACAAACACGGAGAGGTCCTTATGTATCTAACGGGGGGGGGGGGGGTATAGCAAGGGGAAGATGCTCTGCTAAGCAGGGTAGAGCTGGTGAGAACTGGTCAGAGCCAGTTTTTTTTTCTTTTTGTTTTTGGCAATTTTCATTGGGGAATATTGTGTGTACACAATCACCGAATTCGGCTATAGAGCCGTTTTTCCACTCGGGCCCTTGCCCCTACTCCTCATTCTAATGGCGGGTGTTAAACCGAATGGGCAGTGGGTACCATTTTTGTGTAAGTCTTTGGTATGACCCGACCGGGGTTTGAACCCACGACCTCCCATGCTCGAGGCGAACACCCAACCACTTGGCCACAGAGATTGGTAACAGTCAGAACTGGTCAGAGGCAGTTAGTGGTGGTTAAAACTGGTCAGAGCTAGTTAAAGGTGGTCAGAGCCAATTAGAGCTGGTTAGAACCGGTCAGAGCTAGTTAGAGCAGGTCAGAGCCAGTTAGTGCTGGTTAGAACTAGTCAGAGGCAGTTAGAGCTAGTCAGAGCCAGTTAGAGCTGATTAGAGCTGGTAAGAGCTAGTTAGAGCTGGATAGAACTGGTCAGAGTCAGTTAGAGCTGGTCAGAACTGGTTTTAGCCCGTCAGACCTAGTTAGAGTTGGTTAGAACTGGTGCGAGTTGGTCAAAAACAATTAGAATTAGTTAGAGCTGACCAGAACCGGTTGGAACTGGTCAAAACCAGTTAAAGTTAGTCCAAGCTGATCAGAGCCATTTTGAGCTGGTTCGAGTACACATTTATCAAAATTTTGGTTGTTAAGAAAAATGAGATTGATTTTTTTAAAATTTCGGGTATATAGTAAATATATAACGTCCAACCATGCTTGTACAAGTCACAGAACTCGATGCTAATTTAACGTTTGTACGGAACTCGGCATAAATGCCTCGGTCCGTATAAACGGCAAATTAGCATCTCGTTCTGTGACTTGTACAGCATGGTCAGGACGTTCTATATAATTATCACACCATTAACTAATCCATTTCAGGGCAACAACTATTTCAATTGATACAGGAAAAGAAACAGACTTTGTGATATGTTTTAGAATCCCAGTTAGTACCTTTTGTGTTCTGCTAATATGGCATTTCCACCTGACGATTATAACCACAGAGAATGACCTTTCGCACTGATGACCGATTATGTGACACATTCCACACAATAATCGTCAGGCGGAAACAAAAATGGTCAATGATATTTCTCTCCCTCCTTACACAATATGGCACCATCAACTAACTTTTGAGTGCACTGAAAAAATAAAACCAGGTTGAATTAATCGGGGGTGGTCTGTATTTTACAACAAAAAATGATTTATTGGTGTACCTTAAAATGGCAAATGGAAACACATTTTTGCAGTGTAGGTTACAGATTATGTGCCACCGACTTTCCACAAGGAGAACCACCGACGAAATTTTGTATAGCGTGAAAATTATCTGTCGTCAGGTGAAAATGCCACATTAGGCCTGCCGTCCACCTACTACGATAGAAATTTAGACCTCCCGATATGGCACCGATACAAAAAGCAAATATCGGAAACATATCGGGTATGTCCAAAATCGTAGACATATGTCTAGACATGCCAAGCCACCACGCATTGTATGGGTTTTTTATCGGTGTCTAATCGCAGAAACGTGGTCAACTGCCTCGATATTAGGTGACCTTCCGACGCGATTTTGATTTTTTTTATCGGGAGGTGCATCATAGACCATATCGGTGCCATATCGTAATAGGTGGACGCCAGGCCTTAGATGCATAGATCTAGGAGGGACAAGGAACGTATCCACCGTTGAGCATGTGAGAAGGGGATGCTCTGAAGGCGTCTATCCTGTAAAATAACCATCCCCGACCAACCCGCACCCCTCTGCCCATAAACAATGGCCGCTTCGTAAATCACAGCATCGTTCGGGGAGCCCATCGCAATTTGGGCTAAAACCGGCGTATCCATAATTCAGATGGCCCTCACCCAGAGAGCAGTGGGCCACCCCGTCACGTGGCCCATGGTCACGTGCCCCCATTGGTCACGTGCCCCCATTGGTCACGTAGCACTGTGGTCACGTACCCCATGGTCACGTACCCCATGGTCATGTGTCCCCATAATCACGTGCCTCCATGATCATGTGCCCCATTGGCCACATGCCCCCATGGTCACATGCCCCCATGGTCACGTGCCCCCATGGTCACGTGCCCGTATGGTCACTTGACCCCATTTTCAAGTGCCCCCATTCTCACGTGCCCCGTCATTACATGTGCCCCCATGAAAAACTCCTACCTGCCCCTACCCCTGCCTACTCCACCCCTACCCCTGACCCTCCCCACCCTCACTCCTATCTGCCCCTACCCCTGACCCTCCCCAACCTCACTCCTACCTGCCCCTACCCCTGCCTACTCCACATCTCACCCTGAACCTCCCCACCCTCACCCTCGTACCCTCCTCCCATGGCCCTGCCTGTCCTTATCCCTGCCTGCCATCCGCATGTGCCTCTGCTACTGCCTGTCTTTACATTTCCCGTCGTAACTCGAAGCCTTCCCATCTTCTACCTGTATTGTAGCCTCTTGATCGTCACCCTTACTCCTGATTAAGCATGGACAAGTCCATCTCTATCCTCGGTCTATGTCGTGTAAAATCAGATGTCGCCCAACTCGACCTACAGAAGCCACACATAAGCTGTTCCACATATTTAGACCTCAGTCGGTCGTGGACGAGCGATTCCTCACATTTAGGCCTGCCCTGGTCGTGCATGAATGGCTCACGCTTCTAGGCACTCGGCGTAAAGGCCCGTTTACATTGGCCGACGAAAACAGCGGAGATTTTTTTAGTTTTCCAGAAAGTCACTGAGGGTAGTAGATTTCACTCAGTGACCAAGCTTTCACTCAGTAGCAGAAAAAATCATTGGTGATTTTACGAGCTGGGTTGTTTCCATTGACCGATTTTGGGTCAATCCCAATATCCGTCAGTGGTTCCTGATGGATCGGTGATGGGAAATCAGCCAATGGAAATGGGCATTATCCCCTGTTCATGATGCTGGGGACACACCAAGTGAGAAATGGCAACGATCTCTGGAATCGTCAGCAGAATATGGCAAGTATGTGAACTATCATTTCATAATGATATCTCCCACTGGTAATTTAGCATCTCAGAAGCAATAATCAAGTGAAATATGAAATGATAGCTCACATATAGGCCATAATTTGTTCACTGTCATTTCTCGCTTGGTATGTTCTTGGCTTTAAGCCGGCGACACACTAAGTCAGAAGGGCAGCAATTTTCGGAATCGCCAGCATAAAATGGCATGTATGTGAGCCATTATTTCGTAGTAATATCTCCAACCGATGATCTAGCATCTCAGAAGCAATAATCAGGTGAAATATGAAATAATACATGCCATTTGGTGTTGGCAATTACGGAAATCGCTGCGTTTGTCACTTGATGTATACCAACCTTTATCGTCTTCAGTCTAAAAGTAATTTAGAAACCCTCATGTTTATAAAAGAAATCATCCATTCTCACATGAGATCCAGCATCTACTACCAGAGGGAGAGAGGAAGAAGTTAGAAGCAAGAGTTTGTAGGGTCAAAATGTAACCTAAAGCCTGGTTCCCACTAAGCGATTTTGGGGCATTCAAAGGGCACCAGTCGCTGACTATCAGCCAAAATTTCTAGGAATTTGTCAAGTCACCAAGTGGGAATGCAAAATGGTAAAACCGTCGGCGCCTATTGCTCTAACCCCCGTTGTTCAGGCTTGAGTCGGCAACTGGATTCTCTCTAAAAAGGGCACCAGTCTCTTGCGATTCAATTTCAAACTTGTTTGAAATATATCAGGGCATAGTCGGCGACTACGCCCTACCACCCGCCCTACCACCCGCCGTTTCCCGGCGATTTTGCCCGGTAGTAGTCTAAGGGGCAAGGATCACCAAGTGGGAATGGGCCTTAATGGGAGTACTATGGGGAGCACAAAGGGGATGCTGAGAGGTGGCAGCATCCTCTCAATGATAGTAAAGCTTAAATCTACCCCCTGTTGACACCTATTAATTAAATATGCAAACCACCTCCATGTGATTCACCTAAACCCTTTGAGTCCCTGAGTGGTGTTGCTCCACGTTTTGCAGATTGCAGAATAGCAGCCTGAGGTCAAAACTATTGCTCCAGATTCTTTGCGGATCGTATCTTATCTCACCCCTGGTATTTCTTCCCCTTAGGCTTACCATTAGGAACTTGTATCCAACGCCAATTAAGTATTTAGATGAAATACTCAATGGGGGATTATGTCACAAAGGTCAGCCCATTAGTTAGTAAAGGGTGAGATAAATTCAGAAACCCATTCAAGTTTAAGGTCAGAGCTTGAATTCCTATGTAATACATGCGGCTTTGCCTTGTGAATTACTATGCGATTCAAACTCGATGGGATACAAGCTCTGACTCTAAACTTTTAACCCATTCACGGCGGGTGATGCCATATTGCAACAACCGTGCTCGGGCGGGTGATGCCATATGGCATAATTTTCTTAAATTTGCAAAATTACGTTTTTGTGGAATAAAATCGGAAATATTGGATTTATAATCATGAAATTTTCACAGAATATAGATGCAATACACAGCTAATGATTCTAGGTGAAATAGATAATAAGATTAATGATCGCATATTTCATCATATCCTAAACTAGAGAACTATTACAATAGGCCTGAGACCTCCCGCCCTCTGGCGGTATACATTATCACTAGTACCCGTCCTTTACCACATACTCATGCCACAGATAACCGTCCTTCAAGGGTCAAAGGTTTTTTAGAATAATAGATATTTCGCCTTTTATATTCAATCAATAATCTAATTGACCTTTTACTTCTCTCACTACACTGACAATGTGGTGTTGTAAAAATGTAGCGATACAACGTGCAAATAACGACACCGCACGACACGATTCCATATTTCTGGAGCAACACATTTCCCACATTTCTAGGAGCAACGACCCCCACTTGAACTTCACACACAGCCTGCTCCTCCCCTCCATTACTATTTTACAAACAATCACCAATTATCAAGTATCCGCCTCTCTGCGCATGCTCAGTGAATCGATCTCCCCCCGGTTTCCGCTTTCAGTGCGCTTCTCCAGGCATATTTCTCCTTCTGTGGTCATTAAACCGGCGACCTGTCTCTACAACCAGAAACCCTGAGGACCCATTGCGGGACGATAAACCAGCTGAGATCAAGAGCGAGCCAACTGACCCCACCAGCACTAAACTCACACATAAGGCCCTTTTCCATTGGCTGACAAATTCGGTGTAGATTTTCTGTGTTCTCCTAATAACCTATTTCCATTTTGGGTCAGCAATGCTAAGGTTCCTGACTGTATATCGGGTTTAAAAAAAAAAAATTTTTTAATTTTAGAATCAGTCTCTCAGCATATATGAGTTTTTCAGGCACATCGACAGATCAATTTATAGATTTTATGAGATCAAAGTATACATCGAATTCAAAACGATTAAATGTACCCTAATAATAGGCTATTAGGAGAGCACAAAAAATCCACACAGTGTTTGTCGCCCAATGGAAAGGGGCCTTTTATCCTACCCCTAATAAAAAACGCCATAGATTTAACATTGATTCAATGTATTTGACGGAGCGTTGAATAAAGTGTTATTTATGCACCGAGGTGAATTAGAAAAACCGGACCAATCAGGGACAAGATAACGAAAGTAGATCCGGCAGCATTGATAAACGTGGCCATCCTCCGATGTGTGAGAACACGCTACTAACATGAATAATTGCAAATTTTCTCTTCATAACGGTGAGATGGGGTAGGATAAATACGAAACCGAACTCGAGTTAGCCTTCTCAATATTTATACCACTCTGGTCAGGTCTGCTACTCACTACACGCGGCTAATGCCTCGTGTAGTAATACACAACCTGCCCATCGTGGCATAAACATTGACAAGGCAAACTCTCGTTTGGTTTCTACTAAATATCAAGGTGATGGCCAATGGAAATATGCTATTAGGAGAACACAAAAAATCCACACCGTGTTTGTCGGCCAATGGAAACGGGCCTTTCTGGGAAACTAAAAAAATGTCCGCCGTTTTTCGTTGGCCAATGGAAAGTGCCCAGAAGCGTGAGCCGTTCATGCACGACCGGGGCAGGCCTAAATGTGAGGAATCGCTCATCCACGACCGACTGAGGTCTAAATATGGGGAACAGCTTATGTGTGGCTTCTGTAGGTCGAGATGGGGACATCTGATCTTACACGACACAGACCGAGGGATTATAGAGGCCATAGGGAGCCAAAGTGAACCCGCTGAAACCGTAGATACCCACCTACAAAACACCGTTTCCGGTGGCCAATAAGAACGAGGCTTAGTGCTAAAGCTATGGGGGTTTGAGGTTAGACTTTTGTTTTTGGTCTCGTTTGTAACTTTTGAAGTGTAGTTTACTACTATCGTCTCTGGATAACTCTGTTTCGAAACTACGATGACAGTTGTTAAGTTTATTAAAAATTTGGATGTAAAAGATTTGAGAATGACACATATAAACTCGAACCTACATAGTCAAAGTACTGAGCGCCTATACCCGTAAATAGTATTTTGTAACCGGCTATCTGTAGTTGCAACGGGTTCACTTTGGCTCCCTATAATAGGAGAACGCAGAAAATCTACACAGTGTTTGTCGGCCAATGAAAAGGGGCCTTATATCAAGGTGGAGGTTCAGAGTGCGGCCTCAACCGGTGTCGGGGAATTATTAACGACTAGGCGGTGGCGAGGCGTCGTTAGGCGTAAAAGGGCCTATTCCGCCGAGTCGCTCTGAGTCGCTGGGGGAGCTACTCGCGGGCCGAAACGACTCCATTGTCATGCAAACAAAGTGTGTGCGGACAAACAGGACGTTAATTATGCAGGGAGACGGGTCAGCAGGATGCCCGACCGCCTTTTGTCTGCCACTGCAGGAATTTGGCGCTTTGACTGACTCGATCCTCCGTCAAGTGGAATTCACACGGTGGGATTCGTGTACCTCACAGGGTTCAAAGTCTCATTAAATTCTGTTGTTTAGGGGGTAAATGTCCCAAATAATTGCAGGGGAAAAAGCATGTCTCAGGAAAATGGAAACCTATGATCTAGATATGAATCCCATCGTATGAATCCCACACGGTGGGATTCATGTACCTCACAGGGTTAGAAATCTCATAAGATTCTGTTCCTTATTAATACCATCGTGTGAATCTCATTTCAAGTGGAATTCACACGGTGGGATTTATGTACCTGACAGGTTCAAAATCTCATGAGAATCTGTTTCTTTTTAGGGGTAAATGTCCCCCAATAATTGCAGCGGGAAAACATGGAAACCTGCAATTTAGACGAAGAGATTGTATTCGAGTGGAATTTACACGGTGGGACTCATGTACCTCACACGGTTCTAAATCTGATGAGATGCTGTTCCTTTTTGGGGGTAATTGTCGCTAATAGATGCAGGGGAAAAACGTGCGTCAGAGAAATGGAACCCTACAATTTAGACGAAGAAATTATGTTCGAATTACAGAATCTCACCATGTTCATGAATTCTGTCGGACACCATTTGACCATGTTGGACGACCTAGCCCAGTTAATATAGAAAAATATGAAAAAAATCTCAAAAGAAACCTCGCGATCGTATCAATGATCACGGTAAATTAAGCAGACTGGAGCTCCAGGTCTCAACCAGCTGCATATTCAGCAATCCAATAACATTCCAAATATTTTCTTGTTGAGAAGATGATTTCTATCTTTAAAAATGAATGATGGAAGTTTTGATCTTTCAGTTTTTTATTAGCCAACTATGAACAGCAATATTGTTGGCTGAATCTTAAACCTTATAGCTAGATGCCCTTTAACATCATTATAGGCAATGAGAACGTTATTTGACAAAAATGGAGAGCCAGTATTAATTCTGAACCGGATAGTAGTCAATACAGTAAGTGCCAAATAAAGTTTATATACAACCGGAGACAGAGAAGGGGATAAGCGTGGATAAGTACAATTTTTCCTACCCCTCATATAAATCTGCCTAGATTTAACATGGTGTGACTCTATGCCACGGTTATGCTATAACATGATTTATATGCCACTGGTGACATGAAGTTAAAAACATGTGATGGGGTAGGATAAAATCTAAACGTCACTAAATTTCATATAATTGTTACATGGCGTTTGTTGTCTTCTGCTGCAGATATCACTCAGCTCTGCTTCGTGATATCATTCCACTAAGACAACTCATATGCAATTTCATAATGTTTCTTGATAATATTCTATTTTGCAACTCATAAACATGCACAACTAGAGGTTGTATGAGCTCTTATTAAATAATAGAATAAAAGTTTAAATAGAAAGGTAAGACAGATACAAAATTCTCCAGGAGTTAAACATATACTCGAGTCCAGAAGGGAGAAGATATATCCACACAAATAGTGAAATAATATAGAGGAAACCCATGAAAGTTTAGGGTCTGAGCTCGTATCCCATCGAGTTTGAATCACGTAGTAATTCACAAGGCGAAGCCGCGTGAATTGCTATGTGATTCAAATGAGATGGGATAGAGCTCTGACCCTAAACTTGAATGGGTTTCTGAATTTATCTCACCCTTAATATTGACTAATGGGCTAACATTTGTGACATCATCCCCCATTTGATATATTTCCTAGATATCTAATGGGTGTTAGATACAAGTTTCCAATTTTAAGTCTATGGAGAAAAAATATCTGGGGTGAGATAATGTACCCAGATCTAATGTGGAGTATATTTCATGATGATATAATTTCCGCGGTGTGGCCATTTTGGATCCCACGACTATGATCCAACAGGTAAGTGGGAGTACTCCCCACTGGAGGGTCCATATCACAGGTACGCAGACACACAGCTCACCTGTTGCCACCTGTCTCCTCCAGGCCCAGTCAGGTGTGAGACCACTCCGTCCAGGTGAGTAGATACCTGTGGAGGACGCAACAGACTGCGGCATGCCACTGAAACATCAAAGGTGCAGATGTGGGGCAGAGACAGAGGCCGGGGTGGAGGGGACAGAGCGGGGTGACACTGTGAGCACGTAATCAGGTATGCAGTAATCGGCGCGGTGTACATCGGGGGTGGGAACAGAGAGATAACATGCACTCAGACTCTCTATTCTCACCAGGCACACAGGGCAGAAAGAGGGAAGACTATTCTCATAGAACCAAGTGTCCGCTTTCACACCAGTTGAACCTTTACTGCAATTTGCTCCATTTGCAAGGGCCATGTATTTTCGTAACGGGTGTTTTTTTTTTATATTTTCTATTGTGATGCTAATTCAACAACAGTGTTGTGTTTTTATACAGGTAACTGTTTATGTTAGATTTTGTTTATGTTACGATTGAAGGTGCTCAATCTGGACAATCAAATTAGATATCACACAATTTTTTTTCCTACCCATAATATGAATCTTCATAGACTTAACATGGTGTGATTGTATGCCATGGTAATGCCATAAATATTTATATGCCACGGGTAACATATAAAGTTAGAAACAGGTGACAGGCTAGGATAAAAATCTAAATCTAAAATTTCATATAATTGTTTCCATGGTGTTCGCTGTCTTCCGCTACAGATATCACCCAGCTCCGCTTTATGATATCATTCCACGAAAACAACTCATATCATAAATAATTATATGAAATTTCATGAAGTTTCTTGATATTTTGATTAGAGTAATCTTAGAAGTATTTTTCAGTAGATTTTGGAGAATGGGTATTTAGTGTAATGTGGATCTGCTAGATGCGAATCTGCCGTTAGCCAAGTTCAAAAATCATTATTCAACGAGTCACATGACCAAACCCAAGATGACAGCCCCAAATCGAATGAAGTTCTATACTAATAAGGTCATGTGACCTATCAAAATAAGGCATTCAGTGTTTAAAGGTTGTTTATCTATTGGGAACTTAATCAAAGCATCTTGCCGTGTATTTTTATACAGCTAACTTTATTGGTCAGTTATCACCAAGCTTTTGTTTATGTTACAATTGAAGGAGTTAGATCTGCGCAACCAGGCTATATAGCGTACAGTGTTCTCGAATAGGACGTTATACAAATTCTGTTTTCAAAATAAGCGTTGCACAATGACCTTTTAATTCTTAAGTGAGAAATATAAAATTACATCATTGGGTGATATGCTCTATCACAAAAATAGTGTATCCTTAAGGAATCGTTGATATACTATTTCCTAAATGTGGGGAACGAATTATGAGGAATGATTTCAAACGAGACATTTGAATTAAAGAAGCAACTATATTTACATACATAGTTGCTTTAAAATAATTCTAAATTGCCATAAATAAATAATTTTCATTTTTAAACTGTGAAGATCATAGTATTCAAAAGACGAAAGATCATGGACTTAGGGTGTACATTTAAAAATAGAAAAAGGTTTATTTTCATATAATAAATACACGTTTTCAAAGAGTAAAATATTTTCGTAGTTCTTTATAACCTCGTCATAGAGGTGATACATATCATTTGGAATGAGTTTTACGACAAATATCATCTATTATAAAGAGAAAATTGCGATTAAAACTAAAAACTACTGCGAGCAATCGTGAAACAACCTGGAACTTCAAGTTAAATCTCCTCATTCTCATTTTTATCAGTTACACTGACCTTATCAGATTAAAAGCGTTTACAAAGTGATAAAACCGGATACTTTGTGTTCACCTCATCATCCTTTGAAAAATATAAATATTACTAAACAACGGAAAACCACTCATGGTTCTTTAAACACAGGTAGCCGTTTATCTGACATCTGAATATTTGACATCCAACAAACCATATTCACAGCGCGTCTCACTAATCATTGAATCTGTCCATCCTATTTAAAATCTGAAAATGAGCAGAAGTGAACACACATGTCGCCCAATACACAGACACAGAAGTTTACGGTGAATAAGACACGCTTCTTTCTGAGAATGGTGAATCCTCCATCTCTTAAAGGCATGTCGGACAGTTAGACTTGAAAGTTAAATCCCATGTCAATATCCTGAAAATTGAATGTGATGATATCCAAATGTTGTAGAACACATATCTAATTCAAGAATTGGGGGACACCAAACTAGATTTTGATTTAGAGATAAATATCATGATAATATCGTTATAGAATATATAGAATATTTCTAGTGAGAAAACGGTACAACTACGTGAGATACCTTTGTTAGACATTGGCGTTTTATTCAGGAACCGACGTTTCGTTCATTACATGGACTTTATCAAGGTTATATATTTTAATATATAGAATTTCTAAAAGGTTGTTTTTCACATAGTAACACCCATGACATTTAAGTTTTATAAATCATAGGTTACTGTCATTGTTTCTTTTAATTGATTGATGAAAACCATATTTTCAGTACATTCCCTATATGAATCAGTCAAATGTAAATAGTCCCCATTTATCCATTGGGTTAAATCCAAATTAATAATATGGTATATTTCACTTCACTGTATAAATGTAAATCAAAAGAACCAGTTTAAATAGAAAATTGTCAGGTTTTCATAATCACCAGGTTGCGCCACTGTGTATTGTAGGGTATAGGCCCGTTTCCATTGGCCGACGAAGATTGCTTAGACTTTTTGAGTTGCACAGAAAGTCTGTCGGTGGTGCCACTGACTGTGCGTCGGTATAGAAAAAATCGCTGAGGGTAGTAGATTTCCCTCACTGACCGAGCCTTCACTCAGTGGTGGCTCGTGCCACTTTGCATAATCTAAACAGAAAAAGTCATGGATCATTTCACGGCAATAGTTGTTTCCATTTACCGATATTGGGTCAGCATTGCCAAAAGTCTGTCGGTGGTTCCTGACTGTAGATCGATGACGGGAAATCAGCCAATGGAAACGGGCCTTATGCCTTCAAAGGCATATCGGATGATTTGCCTTGAAAATCAAAACTCACTTATTCGATATTACAATAAGTCAAATATACTGATTTTAATTGTTAATTGTCAGTATTTCATAATCACCATGTATAACCACTGTGTAGTGTAAGATATGCCTTTAATGTATATTTTATTCATTCACGAACCTCCAGTGACGTGGTTCTGTATGGAGACTTTTTTTTATTTTTCTCATCCGTCTGAGAGATGAACCCTGAGGACTCCCATGTCTCATGTTGTACAGGGTCGTAGTCTCAGGGGTCAAGGGGTCACCCGTGTGGGTCGCTTCACCGGGTCGTGGGTAGGGGGCGCGCAGGTAGGCAGAACTCAGTGGTAGACTGGTTCCCTGCCCCAATGAACAATGGGACAGGTAACGCCTCACACTGGTTCCCCGGTCATTCGCAGCAGAGGGAAGAACCGGCACAACGTCTGTCCATCGTGAGATTTCCCAAATAAATTATTTACATGTTTTTATAATCAATGACAATTACAAAATTAAGTAATGACAACGTTTCTAAAGATCAAACTTATTAGAATGTTTCTCTAAAAGCTAACAGATTTTTGCCAGCTGAATGCAATCCCGCAATGCACCAGAAAAATGGTGGTAGTTACCTGGCTTAATATGTGAGTGCACATTGGCCAGGCTTCCAGGCTAAACTCAGTGGATGAATCCTATTCATTGCTCAATAGGCAGTGTCCCACACCACCAATAGAAACAACTCACCGAGAAAATCCGTGTCCTCGCCTTACAAAACAGCGCTAAGGTCCCCCGATTAGCAATTCACGGGAAAAATATGTGTCTGGGGGAAGATAAAGGATGCTAACCTAATTCTATAGGTACGAGGGGAGGCTACTTACATAGTTAGGGGAGATTGAATCCACGCGTAATATTATATGGGCCTGGTGACTGTTATATGTGAATTATATGAATATGTAGGCGTGATATATAATTGGTCATTAGGAAAGGATAAATATCTCTAATGAGGAGTCCAGGACAATTGCTCATTTTCGGAATAGTCTTTTTATATGTTTCATAGTCAAAGAAAAGATCCATTGAAAGCTCATGTTTCCCAGGAACAAAGATATGGATTCTTCTATCAACATTAGATGCTAACATTTCAAAGCATTTCCATGAATTTTAAAAAGTCAAGAATAACTAGATTTATGGGGCCATCCATAAAGTATGTATGCACTGAAGGGGATGGGTGTTAAAACCTTTGGAAATTTTGCGTATCCTCTATCTTTGTTCCATTGCGTACAAGATTGGTAGGGGTAGGGGATCAGAAATTTCAGAAATTCTGCGTACGTACTTTATGGGTGGCCCCTAACTCGAAATAGGATTTCAATGTCTAGGAGTTAAGAAGTCAAGGGTCTTGACAACATTATGTTGGTTCTGCAAATGTAACATTAACAGCAGGATATGTCAAACAATAAAACAGGAATAGCAGGATAGACATGAACGAGGCAAACCACACGACTGAGAAAAGCCGGGCTCCCTGTTTTCTACTCATACAAGAAAAACACTCGCAGTATAAACACCTCATGAAAGTACATCAAGCCGAGTTTTTACGTGAAAAACTCGCACACACTTAGTTGTTCAATGCAGACCTCCGGATAGAAATGATAGATATTTTGTTTTGCTCGCTATGCTTCTGATGGTACGAATAGCAATGGCTAATGAAATTTAGTGAGTGGAGGAAAACAGGGACATTTCTCAATAATAGTATGTCTGTTATTCAAAATTCGCACTTCAAGAGTTAGACATACATGTTATTGTTAAAACATGATTCATTCAATAGAAGGATTCAGGAAAACTGAAAGTAGTAACTCTATCCAAGGGTATGAACATAATTCAGAATGACAACAACTTTCAGGATACAGAACATGGGTGGTAAGTGACTAATATCTAAGAGTAAACGAAAATATAAATATGAACTCATACTTTCTATATATAATACAAGTATAGAGTATGAATATTTCTTTAAAGTCTTTGGAGCATGAAAACAGACCACAAGAACATGACTCGATGTATGAAAATCCGCTTAAATTTTGAGCACATTGCATGATAGAGGTGATGTAACAGAAATATCATGGAAGTAAAAGCTTGCAACCAAAAAGAGCCCCCAAAATAGATGATTTTAATGTCAGCAGAGTCTGAGACAGAAAACACCCACTAAATCTGTAAATGGATTAAAAAAAATAGTAGAAGTAGAAGCAAACTCACAATATGAAAATAACTCGCTTCATGAATTACTTCGTGAATAACTCTGCGGTCAAATTCGGGGGACTTCGGACCAAGTTATTTTCATCGAGTGATATTCCTGATTTTATCTCACCCCGTATAACATTATTAATCAACCAAACGATGCACCCAATTAGCCATTGAGTATTGGATACACTACCTTCACGGCCATGGAGTATGACTTCCAAACGTTAAGCCTATGGGGGAAAAATACCTGGGTGAGATAATAAGTCTATACAACATGTACTTTCACCTCAGCTCTTCCGAGGTAACCGGATGTGGAATAAACTACTGGTGACTGGTGCTCACATTGTGGCTGTTATTTTGTCATCACACTCACACACACACACACACACACACATCTTCCCACCTGGCTTATCTACAGACAGAGTGCACCTATACTGTCCGCCTATAGGCTCCACAGGGACTCCACACAAAAGTAAACAAGGCGGTAAATATGCCGCCAGATGGCGTACATTCAGAGGGGGGCAGGACAATAACGAGAACAATAAAGATAAGCTGGAGATACGCGGAGAAATAAGTACATCGCTGTTGTTTTTGCTGGGCCTACTTCTAGCTTACAGTTCACCATCTTTCTATGGAGGCTTGGACTATTGTCTGAACTAATACGAGTTTTATTGGGCGTGTAGAACATGTATGCGCGTAATAGGATTTCAATGTCTAGGAGTTAAGAAGTCACAGGTTATAAGTTATCATAAGAAACGTCACGAAATTTCATACAATAGTTTATATGGCATGAGTTGTTTTCGCGGAATGATATCACGAAGCGGAGCTGAGTGATATCTGCAGCAGAAGACATTGTTACATACTAAGTTTCCCTATTCAAAGGATGGAAATTCGTAATATATACAACTTATTCGTGACAATAAAGTAAAGTTTAAAAAGAAAGATTATATAGACGTTTAACGTGCTTCAAAATCCATACCTTTACTATCTGCGTGCCATCTCTGTGGCATTGGTAGGGCGCAGAGGACCAGTATCTCATCATCTGAGAAGAGTGTCCAACTGATCCTAACCAATCACAACAGACTAAAGTACCTCACTGACCCTCCAAAAGCAGTTGTAGAAGTAATTGGTTGCCAAGTGGGTTACTAAATAAGAAACCAAAAAGTTTTGGTCAAAGAAATTGTTCTCCACAAATTTGATGCAGAGTGATATGAACGAAGCGACAGCACAGTGAAAATCATGTACAGTTCAAATAAGTTGGAGAACAATGACTTTGACCAAAATGAGTTGCTTTCTGGGGAGAGGTAGAGGGAAGTATAGGGTTACAGGGAGTGGCTTAGGGTCATAAACAGGAGATTCTGGTCAGAGTGGACAAGTCTTTGATTCATGGGCCAGTCAGAGAAGGACACATGCTATAATGAATTGTATTCCGATTTTTTAAAATCATTTAATGAATGTTCATAATCAAAGACTTGAGCAAGTCTTGTATTCATCTTACCCCTTTACACACTAAAAGAATGGACGATGTATAGGATATAGACCATGGAGAACGGACTGCACTACTAGTAGGGGCATGGACTATGAGCTCCGAATGTTAAACCTATGGGACAAGAATACCAGGGGTGAGAAAAAGACAAAAGACCAACAGACTAGAACCTTTGTTTTCCCCACCAACAATGCTCTCATAGATTGTTGCTGAGATATGAATCACCCAAAACCCACCAAAAAAGTTTTGGGACTAATCAATTACTACACGAAAATAGGAACTGCAATCTACATTTATATAAAACATCCTTTTAAATTGAAGATCAATTACATGTTGTTAATTTGATTTACGATATAACCTTGGTAAAATGATTGGAAATTATGACAATGACAATGGTAAAATTGACGATCAGATGAACCGATGCCCAAGGCAGAGGTTCACTTGATCGTCAATTCTACAAAGTACATGCCATGAAACGGACACAGTATACTTGTTTTCGTATCATCATATACCTTAAAATATCCAGATTTTACCTTTTTGGATGATTTGTTGGGGATTTCCGCTGTGCATACACCGTACGCCACGAAAATGCCACGTTCATACCCCTGTGCGCCACCTCCGTGGGTATGAGTGGGAGGTATGTGTAGGACATAAACATGGTGTAGTCAGATAAGTGAGTAAAAAAGAACAAACACTGTTGTTTTGTATGGCCCAGACACGAAAACCAATCTGTATTAGGATTGATGCCTGGTGCCTCTTTTATTGGACACTATTAACACTTGTATAAACTTCAAGTTCCACGACTTAAACGTCGAGTATGTTACGAAAACCAAATGACCATGAGTGTCGTATGACAACGGAAGAGATATGTATAATCTTTACAGTTCAATAAAAGAAAATATTACCAAAAATAACAACAACAAAAAACAAGGTTTATGATAGTATACATATATGGAATTAAAAGAGCAGAGCAAAGCTCATTACCTACTATATCTAAAACGGTAGAATTTCGTCGAATCCGCTTGAAGTTGCTCCCGCACATAGAGACAGAGTGAACACGACCTATGTTTGGAGACTGAGAGCCCACGAGAGTGAGATTCTCGTGCAGTGAAAAACTCGAACCTGTTCTTCTTTTTTGTATTTCTATACTCAGACAAACTTCTTCTCTTATGAATCATTTCACACCATGCCAAAATCAAAGTTTAGTATTGTAGTTTTCTGATGTATTTTTCTCGTGAGAAACCAATGAGATCTCAACTTTCGCTGGTAGCCCTTTCAAAACTGCACTGATTCCCCCCACCCACCAACAGCTTAAGTATTTGGCCCACTTATTGTATCTGTCTTTGTGGAGCAGTCGACAGGGCCTCCGGCTTGGGATGCAGACATCGGGTGTTCCGACCCCGCTGTCGGTAGTTCATTTTTTCATTTTTCTATATTTTTCGTACTCGGACTCGACGAAGTCGCTAGTACCAAAATAAATCGATGATATTGCATTTTCTATGCCTTTGCATCAGTGAGAAGCTCCATGAATTTCAGTTGAGTTACTCCTGGACCCTCGTTTCGTGTTTAAAATACTTCCCGGATTCAAACTGAAGGCTGTGGCAGTGATTAGTTCACCAGGATCCCGGGCATGGCGCTCCCGGCATTTACTACTTAAACAATTACCCGGGTTACTTTAAGCTCTTAGGGTCAGAGGGGATTACTTAATCTTGGGGCAAAATTTACATGGTGCAGTATTGTCGTTGACCTCGCTACTTAACTAATCTTGATTAATTACAGTGACCAATGGCCATACTCATTTGTGATTATCTAAAGACAGTGAGACAAATCTTCTTTTTATTATCCACCTAATACATAGTGTCCATAGAAAACACATGGGCATGGTGTATCTACATACCCGGAGCGTACGGATATGTTGTATGCTCCGGGCTACAAAACCCGACGCACAAGGAAAAATAGTGCGTGTGAGAAAACATAGTGCGTGCCTAAAGGCCCGGCCCCACTGGTGCGATGCGATTGTCGCACACGGTTTATGGACCCATAAACGGCCCCTCGGGCGGGGTTTATGACCCATATTGCGATGGATTCATCGCACTCAATCGCAGGGAAAATTTAGGATATGCCCCACTGATGCGATGGATTCATCGCAACCTTTCGGTAGCATCTATGTATAGGCCTAGATATACAGCTTCATTATAATATTTACTAGAATTAATTATATTACTTTTCATTCTTCACACTCAACAAAGTATCAGAATCACACCTAGGATAAATGCATAGCCTGGCATCTTCATAGCTTTTACACCTCCTGAGACCTCAGTTGTGTAGTTATTAACTGTAATAGGTCCAAGGTGGCATTTGTGAGGGTATCCTGTGTAACTAACTGGAATCAATGAAGTGGGGTACAGTTTCTATGCAAATATGATAGGAAGAACTCTGTACCTGTGCGACGAATCCATCGCAAATCATGAACATTTCAAGATGTGCGATGCGATGGATCCATCGCATCGCACATAATCGCACACGCACGCAAGCCCGGCCACACAGGAGCGATTGTGTGCGATGCGACGGGCGGAGCCGTTTTTATGACCCTCGCCCGGCGTTTATTGCCTTTTATTGACTTGCGACGATCGCATCGCACCAGTGGGGCTGGGCCTTAAATGAATTAATATCAGTACCCCACTTGTCAGGAAAATGTGGATAATGAAGACAATATAGACTGGTTTCAGATAAAAGCGGTCGTATACTCCTGAGAGTTGCCTCTGCGCACTATCCTCGCACACGCTCGGATATTACTACGCGTCAACTCCTCGGAGCATACGACCGCTTATATCTGAAACCCGTCAATATTGTGTATAAAAATATATATCCCTGTATCATTAGTTGTCTGATTATTCACTTTGATGAAAGTATATTTCATTCATTCAGAAACCTCTAAATACCCATGTTAAAGATTAACTGTGTCTTAGTTGTCCATAAAAGCAAGTAAATATTCAATGAATTACATCCAATTGTAGAACTTGTTAGTGGCCCGCATTATATGATTATTAAATAGTTTGATGAATACCAAATTACTCATGACCACATTTGAAGTGGTATTGCACTACATGTTGTATTTAGCATAGATATTTTTCATGTTATTAGGCTAATGATATATATGTTGTCTTAAGTGATCTTCTAATCAATAAATCGTAACTATGGTACAAAAACATAAGCTATGCCTGTTTACAGCAGAGCAATTGAAGAACTATATTTTGAATATCTAGAATTTGGTTAACAATGGAGACAACACCCACCTAAGAGATCAGGGGCCCGTTTAGTAATCGAGGATCTTACATGAAGACCCTTTTCTGTAACTCAAACAAGTTTTATCGTTTAGTGATATTTAAGTCCGTTCTCTAAGACAGTATTAGCCGTCCATAAGGTCGTCCGTAAGTGTTCAATAAAGTTTACCCACATCGTCCATGGGTTTCTACGGCATACAGAAAAGGGAATACTATAGAGTTAACCTATTCAGGTTTAGGGTGAGAGCTCGTATCCCATCGGGTTTGAATCATGTAGTAATTCACAAGGTGAAGCCACATCAATTACATAGCGATTCAAAGAAGATTGAATTAAGCTCTGACCCTAAACTTGAATAGGTTTCTGAATTAATCTCATTTTTCACATTACATTATCCCCCATTGGATATTTTCCCTAAATATCTCATGGGTGTTGGATACGAGTTCCTAATGTTAAGTCTATGTAAATAAAAATACCAGGGGTGAGATAATTAGTAGAAACCAAACGAGAGTTAGCCTTGTCAATGTTTATGCCACGATGGGCAGGTTGTGTATTACTACACGAGGCGTTAGCCGAGTGTAGTGAGTAGCAGACCTGACCAGAGTGGTATAAACATTGTGAAGGCTAACTCGAGTTCGGTTTCGTATTTATCCTACCCCATCTCACCGATATACAGAGAATATTTGTAATTATCCACGTTAGTAGTTATCAATGCTGCCGGATCTACTTTCGTTATCTCGTCCCTGATTGGTCCGTTTTTTTATTCACCTCGGTGCATAAATAACACTTTATCCAACGCTATGTCAAATACATTGGGTCAATGTTAAACCTATGGCGTTTTTTATTAGGGGTAGGATAAATGTACGATCCTAGATAATTAAACGGGCCCCAGCATTGGTGACCACTTCTTTGCGGGATACAATCATGGTGTGTGGATGTGAGTGGGTGGGGGTGTGTGTATAGAATAGCACTGATAAGGCGTACTGATTGACATTGTCCATCTATACCGGTGATTAATTACTCTGTCGCTAGGGGGCCTGGGGGTCACCGCCAGTGCTGACCTCTGGTGACGAGTGTGCAGGTCGCAGCCTGACGACGCGAGAGGGCGCCCAACAATGGTCACCACTCCTAAAACCCGACCGCGGCACTGGGGTCCAGTGTGACCTTTCCACACGACAAACAACGAGATCCGTGGTGGACGCGCCGCACCACGCAGCGACATTTACATAACAATCCCGCCAGCGCGTCCTGAGCCACTCTCCCCCCAGATCTTTCGTGGCGCTAGCGCTGGGTTAGTCTCTGCCCAAACCAAAAGCCTGTTCCTTGCGTATCCACTAAAGACAGGGGGACCAGCGAAGATCTCAGATTCAAAACAAGGCAACTGTCAAAAGTTATACAAGTCAAACGACTCATATATCATTAGTTAGGAAATATGATAGGAATTGATAAATGGGGTTAACAGACAATCCAGCTGTTTCTTTTTCGGACTTAAACCATTTTATAATGGGAATCCACAGTTGATTAGACTGCCCCCTCAAGTGAGCACATGTGTTATGTTTACAAACAAAACCCTGCAACATATGAGGTGTTTTCCACTGTAGAAAGTAATCCCAGAGACTGTGTCTGGTTTGAAATGAATAATAACAGAAATGAGAGTGTTTTATTTACCATATAAAAATGTTCATCTCTATTAACAAGTACAACACAAAATACCCTAAAAGGCCCTCAGAATTTAGGGTATTTAAAAAACTGGCGTATGGGCCAGATTTTAGCCCAAACAGCCAAGTTGGGGTAGAGATAGACTTGCTCAAGTCTTTGATTATGAACATTCATTAAATGATTAATCACAATCAGAATAAAGTTCATTAAAGTATGTATCCTTCTCTGACTGGCCCATGAATGTCCCAGCGAGGAGGGTAGCCATAGGATGCAGGGACTAGAGCCAGTCTAGGGTAGAGATACATAGACAATAATCGATGGTTTTATGGACAGGCGACCGTAAACCACGAGAAGTTGACGCGTAGTAATACACGGGCGCTAGCGAGTGTATTACGACGTCGACCTCGAGTGGTTTACAGAGCCGCCTATCCACATAATCATCGTTTGTTGTATTTATTATCCATTATTTCGAATAAATTAAACCCAGTAATTGCCATATTAAAGGGTATAGCAATAGGGACTAT
This sequence comes from Alentia gelatinosa, assembly GCA_950022655.1. Lineage (NCBI taxonomy): Eukaryota > Metazoa > Annelida > Polychaeta > Phyllodocida > Polynoidae > Alentia > Alentia gelatinosa. The sequence goes on along the minus strand of OX465584.1, from coordinate 56,905,944 downwards.
TTCTTTGCTCTACAGCAAAAGGGACTATTTTCCCCGTATACCATGGTTTTGAGGCCGTATACCACAGGTTTGAATCTGTATACCACAGTTATGGTATCTGGCAGGTTTTATACAATGGGTGGTGGTTTACTGAGTCCCCATACATTTTCAATGGGGGCTTTGTATACGATGGATAATAAAAGCCACCACAGGAAGTAGAGCGCCAGATCTCTGCTGGGAGAGTGCGCCAGTGCGTACTGAGCATATATGGCATCCAATTGTCGTCTGCTCGGCACCCAAACGAGGCCCTAAGCTGGGTAAATACACTGGTGCCGTGACAGGTCGCTGCCCGCCATGTTTGGAGTGGCGCGCTTACGTAATCGCGTTTCAGCGATCATAATGAGTGATTGTCTGAGACCATATGGTCAGGGGTTGGTCAGTCTAATTGGTTCCATGTAATGTTCACAGGGTGGGGGGTAGGGGTGGGGGATACGTCGGTTCATGCCTGATATGAGGACCGTATCGGGGTGATTGTTTACTGAAGGATTATGAGAATCATTTCCACCATGGATGGAATTGAGAGGCTAAATGCGAAAACACACCAAGCGAGTCAAGGCAACGATCTCTGCAGTCGCCAACAAAATATGATGTGTATATGAGCGATTATTTCATATATCACCTGATTATTGCTTCTGAGACGCTAAATGATCGGAGGGAGATATTCCCATGAAATGATATCTCGCGTACAGGCCATATTTTTTTTTATTCAGGCAAAGACATAAAATTCACTCTAACTGGGTGTTTTTAAATGTTGTCAATACAGCATACAGTACATGATACAGTCCATTGTATGGTAGGGGAAGGGGGCGGGGTGTGGTATGATGGACGAGAAGATTATTAATGTCCAGAGATTTGGATTTTTATCAAGGTAATACCGGGGACACACCAAGCGAGTCAAGGCAGCGATCTCTGGAATCGCCAACACAAATTGGCGTGTATGTGAGATATTATTTCATAGGAATATTGCCTGCCTATAATTTAGCATCTTGGAAGCAATAATCATGTGAAATATGAAATAAAAACCCACATACATGCCATTTTGTGTTGGCGATTCCGGAATTCGCTGTGTTTCTCGCTTGGTGTGTCTCCGGCATTAAGCTGGAGACACATCAAGCAAGTAATGGAACGATTTCTAGAATCGCCAACACAAAATTGCATGTATGCTATGATCAATACCGAGGACACACCAAGCGAGTCAAGGCGGCGACCTCTAGAATCACCAATACTAAATAGCATATATGTGAGATATTTGTTCATAGTAATATCTCCCACCGATAATTTAGCAACTTGGAAGCAATAAACAGGTGAAATATTGAATAATAACCACATACACGCCATTCTGCGTTGCCGATTCCAGCAATCGCTGCATTTCTCGCTTGCTGTGTCTCCGGCTTAAGCCTAGACCATACTTTTGAAGTATGTTTGACATTGTATATTTTGGACTTAGTCAACTGATATTTCTTTTTCTTTGGAAGAACTGAAAGGATATATCTTTAAAGATCACTATCGTCCATCTTCATCGAATTTCAGAACATTTCTGATTTCTATTAAATAAACTTGTACAGACGTATGTGTAAGTCGGTGACACAGAAAGCGAGAAACGCAGCCAACAAAAATAGCGAGTATGTGAGATATTACTTCACGGGAATATCTCCCACCGATAATTTAGCATATCAGAAGTAATAATCTGGAGGAATATGAAAGAAAAGCTCACATACACACCGTTTTGTAAGCAGAAGAATCACCAAGCAAGAAACGTAGCGATTTCAAGCATCGGCAACAACAAATGGCATGTATGAGATTGTGGAGATCGCTGTCGTTCCTCGCTAGGTGTGTCCCCGGCTTAAGAGTCTAAAGCTCCAAATCCACATATAAATCCACAAAAATAAAGCAGAAACAATGATGGTTTTAAATGTTATATTGTATAGTCAAGATGACAATGAGCGGTGTGTGTTGTTATAAAAATAAGGATCATGTCCTTTTGTGTCAATTGATGACACTTCATTAGGTGAAAAAAACATATGAATGTAAGCAGTGTAAACCTCAGGGCAAGCCCAATAAGCAGTCATTTCCCTCATCAATCTCAAATCATATGGCACATTGTCACATATTATAGAGGAAAGCTATGAAAGTTAAGAGTCTAGAGTTTAGAGCTTGTATCCCTTCGAGTTTGAATGGCGTTGTAATTCACAAGGCGAAGCCGCGTGAATTACAACGCCATTCAAATGAGATGGGATCGAGCTCTGACCCTAAACTTGAATATTGTTCTGAATTTATCTCACCCTTCACATTGACTAATGGTCTAACATTTATGACATAATCCCCCATTGAGCATTGTTTCTAAATCTTCCATGGGCGTTGAATACGAGTTTCCAATATCAAGTCTATGGTGAATCATACCAGGGGTGAGATAATGATCTATAGAAGCTAGCTCTTGGAAGAAAACAACGCCGTACAAAGATATTGGCGGGAACGAGATATACACAATTCACGGAACACAAAATGTCGTCTGGTTTCGGTATTTTGCAGTTCTCTCTATCTTACCGACAAATCCTACCGCTTCAAGATCACCTCAGACAATAAATCCCTATTTACATACACAGATAAATACACACACACAGCCTATTATACTCCATAACACCAGGACAATCTGCCGAGCGCCTTTGGGAAGTTTCCAGCCGCCATAACGGCATTGTGATGAGCAGGAAGCTCAACAGGGACTAATACACTCAATGGGTGGCTTCGCGATATGCCCACAACACTGGCGGGCATTATTAATCAATTTGTGTCGAGCTCCGGCTTTACATAAGCGGACACAAAGGCACGCCCACCTCATTGTTGATAATGTCCTCGTTGTATTAGACTCTGAATGCCAACAGGCATGAAGAGGATACTTATAAAGGATTCTCCATACAGGGCCCTGTTCCTAAACGAAATCTCCCACATTTTCTCCTCTCACACTCCGATTGGACTCCATCCGTCACAGTTAACATTTGTTAAACACAGAAAAAAAACCATGTTATATTATTGAGTTATGATATAGGGATTTACATATTGGAGCTGTTTAGGGATGTTTTATGGGGTAAAAGTGCATGGATTCGATCACTGCTTCCTTGAGGTTTTTTTGGATCATGATTAAGGTTCTGGAGCCAGCCCTCGGCATGCTCAGAGTTCCCAGCTAAGCCATTCCCTGCCATTCAATGCTGCTGGCCCCAGTTGTGGTAATCTGCCGAATCGAACAACATGCACGATTCTATTATCTGTGTGATATTCCAAACAATGCCCTATTCTCTTTTCTGTTATATTGCAAATAGTTTGCTGCCAGAACCACAATGGCGTTACTCACGCCTGAATCGCTTCTTGTTAACAAATACTGAGCATTTTAATCGAAATATACTGAATTTATTTTTCAGAACATACCTTCCACAATAATAATTCTCTGCTCTGGCTGATACACATGAAGATTTGCACATTTGTTGGACTTATTATACACAGAATACATAACCCTTTTATTTCTAAAAAAGCTAGATTTCAGAAAAGGCTCAACTCACAGTAGTTGTCGTGGGAAGATTGGAGTGCCATGATGGTATTGTATTGATGTTGTTCATGGGAATAATCACAAGTGGGATCAGGCAAACTAGTCACGGAATGAATGGGGCTTAATCCCACCAGGGATGATAATGTCCCTGTCAGTCTATGGCATTAATGTGCACTGATTAATACACCACTAGAAACTGCGACTACACATTCATAGAGAATGTGCTAGAACGAAAGCACAATAGGCTGTAGTGTTAGAGGGAATTACGAATCAGAGTTTGGGATTTGGGATTAAAGGTGAAACTTTTTTAATTTATTTTTTTATGCAGGTAAATGTACATAAGATATTCTGCGTCGGCAGGTTTTGTGTGTCTTCTGAAGCAATATTATTCAGAATGTAGATCTGCAGTGATATTTTACACCGGATATACATTGTGAATAATTGCAATGGTTCAATGGGTTGAGATGGATGAATGAACAAGTATTCATATGGGTATAACCTTACTATCTATACATGTATAATATACCAATAATTATCTAGATATACAATCCATAATGTCATAATTTGGCTGTTGCTACTCTGCTTTTAGGTTTTACAAATTCACCATCATAACTGGTTAGAATTGACATCGAGATGTACATTATAAAATGAAATATAGATAATGATTAAATATGAGAGTACAGAAAAGGACGGTAGAAATTGGGCATAAACCACGGGAACAATACCATGGTGAAGATGGTGGTATTATGGTAGAGAGTGACAAATCCGTGACAAGTCTCAGCACAGGTTTCTGTTTGCTCAGGAAACGGCTTACTGCTCAGATTTAGCCTATCCATGGAGAGTAACAAGTCCTGACCTTACAGGTGCTTGGAGAGCGTAAGACCTGTGCCTATTATTCGCAGATTTGTCCCCGATGTTGTCTCAGAATACAAACCGATCTGGGTAGCACTGCTGGGGTGTGGGGTGAGAGTCGGGGGGTAAGTGGGTGGGAGGGCGGAAACCTGGAGGTAGGGCCTTAATCAAAGAAAGGAGAGAAAGGAATAACAACGGGAGCCAGCACAGAGCCCTGTGGCACTACGTGATTGACGTTATTTGAGAAGTTGAGCTCCACTAAATCGCAGTTGAGCCTAAAATATTCCTCGCTGTAACACCCGCCCTGTACTTTTCTTTGCTGTTCCTTATGTTTCTAACATGATACAATAGCTCCCATTTGACTTTTCATTTTTACTTAAATTGTGATTTATTTTTTAAATAGTCAACAGACGATGTGTATATAACTAAACACCGTTTCTCTTTTTGCCAAGATGTTTATATAAGTTAAACTTTCTATTCTATTCTAGTCGGTCTGTATCCTGTGTTGAGCACCATCATCATTTGTCTGATATAGACTCTACCTTTTTGGGACTGATTTTATAGAGGAGCAAGTTTATTTCTTATCATCTGCAATTCTCTATTTCCCCACCTACCTACCTTTTCCTTTCTTTCTTTCTTTCTTTCTACCTTACATCCGCCCTGTCTCTCTTGTCACCTCTGTCTCTTTCTACATATGCCTTATCATACTTAAGGGGGATTTTGTATCTGGTTTTGGATCTTCCCGTAGGGCAGCCAACAAAATTATGTATACTTTTCCTGTTTTCTCCAAGAATATTGACGTATCATCACATACATAAATAAAGATGTCAATTGCTGCATAATTCCACAATTTATCTCACTCCTGGTATTTTCCTCCAATGGAGATAACGGCCACTTCTACACAAAAACCAACTTTTATTGTGTAATCTTTTTTTCCAGCATCTTACTGGAGTCAGAGAGAGAGAGAGAAAGAGAGAGAAAGAGAGATAGAGAGAAAGAGAGAGAAAGAGAGAGATAGAGAGAGAAAGAGAGATAGAGAGAAAGAGAGAGAAAGAGAAAGAGAGAGAAAGAGAGAGAGAAATTGAGAGAAAGAGAGAGAGAAAGAGAGAGAAAGAGAAAGAGAGAGAAAGAGAGAGGGAGAAAGACTTCAAAGAGAGAGAGAGAGACAGAGAGAGATAGAGAGAAAGAGAGAGAAAGAAAGAGAGATAAAGAGAAAGAGAGAGAAAGAGAGAGAGAAAGAGAGAAAGAAAGAGAGAGAAAGAGAGAGAGAGAGAGAGAGAGAGAGAGAGAGAGAGTTAAGAGAGAGGGGCTCGGACTTGGTTTTTGGTGACCGCGGGTTATTATTATGTGACCAGTGTTTGAGCCGCGCAACCAGGCCTGGGATTTGGACATCGGCTTAGAGGCGGGCCCCAGCATTGTGAGCCGGTCATTGTGTGATTTGCCGCCCTGCACATTGTCCCACCCGTGTTGATCAAGCATTGTGCCGGGCGATAATACAAGCGGCGACCGTGCTAAACCTCCATAGGCGGCGGCGGTGTGTGGGCTGTCCCGGCGGCGGGCGTGACTAGCCGGGCGGGCGGGCGGGCGGGCGGGGGGAGCGAGCGGCCGGCCGTGCTGGCAGTTCGTTCGTTGTACAGGCCGTGGAGGCGTTGTGTAGTGAGAAGGATCTCAGGGGCACAGTACGCGCCACCCTGGAGTGTTTGCTCCCCTTCTTTGAGAGGTGCTGGAGTTTTTGCACAGGGCTCGGGACCCACCCCGCTCTACCTGCCCAGTCCTGTCCAGGTGTGATCCTCAACACTCAACACACCCCGCGGGCCTTACTACTTCACTTTGGATCTTTTACCCCGGCAGTGTTGGATCCTCAGTGTCACTCCTACCAGGATCCACCACTACTACTACTACTAGTACTACCACCACCACCAGCACCCCCCTCCAGCCTCTGGACCCTCACAGGACCACTACGGGACGTGGGAGGTGACCAGGTAGGTAGAGGCCAGGATTAAACTTGCTTAAGCTCCTTACACCTCACACCTATTAAGGCGTGGTTGTGGGAGGCACGTGGGATCGTCTCTCACTGTGTACCTTATACATAATTACAGGAGTGACTCCGTGATCCCCTGATCAGTGAACTGGACCCTTTGAGGCTGACACATCAGCGGCAGGGGGTAAATCACACCCAGGAGCAGAAATGACAACTTTGGTGGATTTTTTGCTTGTTTTAAGATCTTTGTTGTATTCAATGTCCGTACACTGGTCTTCCATACGATGATGATTCAATATAGTATGAACATATATATGCATTTTGGCAGTATATATTTTCTATACAGGTTATATAGTAATCAGTACGTATTATATATATATATATATATATATATATATATATATATATATATATATATATATATATATTTAAATATATACACACACATATATATATATATATATATATATATATATATATATATATATATATAGACTCCATACTGGATATATGACGTCATAGACCACGGAGAACTGACTGTAATACTTATAGGGGCATGGAGAACGAGTTACCAATGTTAGGCCTATGTGACAGAAATAGCAGGGGTGAGATAAAGATATACACAAACTTTGTTCTTGTTTCCCAATCAAGGCTACTAGTCGTGACTGTTGAAAACTTATTGAAATAATTACTACCGTGACAATATCATCCCAGTGGTAGTATACGGAAACAGGGTTACTGTGGCTGTTTGTGATAAATACGCGGTAAAATTGACAATAATTTATCGTCAATTTTACCAAGAATTTATCACATGCAGATAAAGTATGCTTTTGTATTATTATATACCTTAAAATATCCAATTTTTAACTTTGCTTCTGGGCGAGTTTTGGTATTTCGCCGCCGTACATGTCCCGTTCGCCACATATATACGCCACATATATATATAGGAGTACCTCTTTGTATAAACCAATCAAACCAAATGTCCTCGGAGATAATAGACCTACGGAAAAAACAACACGCATGTTTGTATGGACTGTTTTAGTTGAATGGGGAGTGAATATTGCCAATCTCTGCCAGACAACACACGTATTTAGTTACACTATATCAGATTATTGACTTAATATACATTAATATCAATTTGCACTGACCTTCAGACGATCTTGACGTTCGGCAGACGACAATTTCTATTTTGAATTGTTTCAAGGCAGACGACATTTTTTTTATTTTGAATTGTCTCAAGCCCTACATGCTGGTGGTTTCTCTATCTTCGTATTCACATGCAGTAATTTCATTGATTTGACGCTATCACGACATGAGGACTTACTTGGTATGGATTTTGCTACCATCTCATTATTTCATGAAGACTATTGGACGTAGTTCGGAAGTATAGCCAGGAAAATACGCTACATACAGTAACTATTGACACATTGCAGTATTGAGCATAGAACACCACACTCGGAGAAGTATTTAATGAATTCAAATATGTCTTTGTATATTATATATGAGTTATTCCATTTTCGAACAACGAGCTACCCATTATAGAGAGACATGTTTAGTGTACTTGAAAAATATCTGTTCCGAGTTGTTTTGATCAGAAATATTTACAGAATTCGGAGAATGAAGGGAATATTTCTGACCGATACAACAAGGAACAAACGTAATTCAGACACACTATGCATTTTCCTTATTATGATATATCTAAAAATCATCAAAAACATCATTTTTAAAGAAGTCATATGGTACGGAGTATACAGCTATTAGTTAGTGCGCAGTGTGCAGAATGAAATCCGCACAGTTGAAACTTAAGCCGGAGACACACCAAGCGAGTGAAAGCAGCGATATCCGGAATTGCCAACACAAAATGACCTATGTGAGCTATTATTTCATATTTCACCTGATTATTGCTTCCATGTTGCTACATTATAGGCAGGAGATATTCCTATGAAATAATATCTCATATACACGCCAATTTCTGTTGGCGATTCCAGAGATCGCAGCCTTCACTCGCTTGGTGTGTTCCCGGTATCAAGCCGGAGACACACCAAACGAGTCAAAGCAGCGATATCCGGAATCGCCAACACAAAATGGCATATATGTCAGATATTATTTCATAGTAATATCTCCCACCGATAATTCAGCATATAAGAAGCAATGATCAGGTGAAATATGAAATTATAGCTCGGATATACGCCATTTTGGGCTGACGATTCCTGAAATCGCTGCGTTTCTTGCTTGGTGTGTCTCCAGCATTAAGCATGAGACATTTGAGTATAGGAATATGATAATTTATGATGCCCTGACAGAGTATACATCTGGAGTTGTGTGGCGTCGGCCTACATCTTCACCTGCACCAGTGGATATCGTGAAGAGTATTATACATGCATATCAACCTATCCTTTTCTTTATATTTCTGACCGTATTCAAATTGTTTATTAAAACTCAGCCATCCTGCAAAGTATACTTACCATTCCCCTTGCAGAGCCATAATCGTTTCTGAAAGGCTATTGGGTACTTTATCATAGCGTAATATCCATACTCGAGGTGTGAAGATGAATGTCCTGGGTGCAATAGCCACTCAATTAATGTGAGACCTAGAGAAAATGTAGTTAGTGAACCTGTAGCGATTGCCGTTCAAGGTCTTTTGGCTCATAAAATAGGTCCCAACGACAGAGGTGGAGGGACATATTTTATTGGACAAAAGGCCGAGAACGGAATCACTACAGCTTCACATACTACGTTTTCTTATTATCATACACTTAAAAACACGAAAAAAATGTCCTTTTATGTACTTGCGAAGTACACCACGGGTACAGTGTGCCCAATCATTCACTACGTCTCAGTGAGCCCGAATATTATCTATATTGCACCCCTAGTGCTCAGCGGGTAGCATTTCACCGAGGTTCGACCATAGATGTATAATAATATATGGAGACATGGTTAGTGTACCTGAATGGAATCTGTTCAGAGACATTTTGGTTGGAAATATTCACCGAGTTCGAAGAACAAGGTGAATATTTAAGAACAAAATATCGGGGAACAGATTCCATTCAGATACACTCACTGTGTCTCCTTGTTATCATCTACCTGGAAATAATTAAATACGCCATTTCATAGTGGTCACGTGGTATGGAGGGACATATGAATATTATTTCGTCACTGAATGACAAACAGAATCCGTACTCCTGGTCAGTAAAATTGAGACATTCGCCCATAGGTGTATAGTAATATATGGAGACATGGTTAGTGTACCTGAATGGAATCTGTTCAGAGATATTTTGGTCGGAAATATTCACCATGTTCGAAGAATGAGGTGTATATATCCGATCAAAATATCGAGGAACAGATGGAATTCAGACACACTCACTATGTCTCCTTATTATTATAAACCTAGAAATCATTAAAAAAAAAGCCATTTTGCAATTTTACTACTCATTTTTTTCAAGTATAAAAGTGGTCACATGGTATGGAGGGACGTATGAATATTCTTTCGTCACTCAGTGACGAACGGAATCTGTCCTACTGATCAGCATGGGCTAGACATTTGCCCACAGGTATATAGTAATATATGGAGACATGGTTAGTGTGCCTGAATGGAATTTGTTCAGAGGTACTTTGGTCGGAAATACCGACCAAAATACCTCTGAAACTACCTCTGAGCAGATTCCATTCAGGTACACTTACTATGTCTCCTTATTATTATATACCAGTGAATCATAAAAAACGCAATTTTACAGTGGTCACGTGGTACGGAGGGACGTGTGAATATCATTTCGTCACTGAATGACGAACATAATCCGTACTTCTGGTCAGTAAAATTGAGACATTCGCCCATAGGTATATATTAATATCGTAAAACTGGATGGTGTTTAATCTTGGTCACCGTATTCCACGACTGGAGTTTGGCAAAGTGACTTCATGAGGCGAAGCTGAGTGAAGTCCGGAGCCAGAACTTCAGGAGGGGCATGCGGTGGTCAAGATTAAAACGAATCAGGTTTATCTCCTCGATTTTGGAATATTATGTGATAACACTTCTGTATGCCACTATTGACATATAAAACTCTGTATGCCAGTCAGCGTGGCATACGGAAACTCAATGTTAAGCCTATGGGATTTTATATTAGGGGTAGGATAATAGCTATGACGAAATAGTCCCGGAACTTGTGGCTTTACTCACAGTCAGGACAGCGCATAGAAATGCCACATACAGGAGGAACACTGGAGTTGTTTCCTTGGCTCTGCCTGTGTGGCGGTGGGTGTAATAGGATTGGCCTTATAATACAATAAGCATTGGCTTACTTCTAGGTCCCTTTAACCTGGTCTCCCACACGCCAAAACAACACACCAAGGTGTCACTCCCAACCCACAACAATGGGGCCTAGTGCACAAGTGATCAATGTACCATGCATGCAATCACTGCCCACAAAGATATTTCTGTGGTTCACTAATATTCGCTGATTGTATTGATAGTAAGATATAAACGCAGTTATATCTCTATATATTTTGTTAATCGCTTTATCTTCTGTCATCATATATGCAATTGTGTTCCGAGTGCATTGTTTCTATTATCATGCCTTTATCGTAAGCGCCCGTACGTATGTTTATAGCGATGGTTTTACTGCTGTATAAAGCTGGAGACACACCAAGCGAGTCAAGGTGGCGATCTCTGGAATCGCCAATACAAAATAGCATATATCTGAGATATTTGTTCATAGTAATATCTCCCACCTATAATATAGCGTATCGGAAGCAATAATCAAGGGAAATTGGAGATAATAGCTCACATACACGCAATTTTGTGTTGGCGATTCCAGAAATCGCTGCCTTTCTCGCTTGGTGTGTCTCCAGCTTAAGGCTCGTTGAGAATCAATCGCTGATGGGTTTTACATACCGGGTTTAGTTTATGCTGGATCACACCGACAATGCGTTTATCTGCGTGCTAAACTGATTAACATTAGCACAAGTACATCGCTAAACTAGAGACATGTATATATACAGCTAGCTTTCCTTCCATGGTATCTTTTTTTTATTCAGGAAACAAAATTTAACGAAGATCGCCAAGACATATTCCGTATATTTCCCCGCGAGCTTTGATTTCTGTTGTTTGATAAGTTTCTTGATAATATGACCCGATTATGCTGTGTATTATAGAGGAAACCCATGAAAGTTTAGGGTCTGAGCTCGTATCGCATCGAGTTTGAATCATGTAGTAATTCACAAGGCGAAGCCGCGTGAATTGCTATCTGATTCAAATGAGATGGGATCGAGCTCTGACTCTAAACTTGAATGGGTTTCTGAATTTATCTCACCCATAATATTGATTAATGGGCTAACATCTGTGACATTATCCCCCATTGGATATTTTTCCTAAATATCTAATGGGTGTTAGATACGAGTTTCCAATGTTAAGTCTACGGAGAAAAAATATCTGGGGTGAGATAAAGGCCTATATACAAGCATGTGTTATTGTCTTTTATTATACTATTGTAATTTCCATATTCATTTACACATGGCTCATTATAAGTGATTGCTATGCATATAGTGTACATATATAAGTACACATATACATACACAATATTGACTGGTTTCACATACAAGCTGTCGTAAGCTCAGAGGGGTTGACGTGCAGTAATATCCGAGCGCATTCGAGGACATGGCGCAACTCCGAGAAGCATACAACCACTCTTATCTGAAGCCAGTCTATATGATATCTATTATCAACCTTTTCCTGCCAAGTGACGTACCGATATTAGTTCATTTAGGCATGCATGAGAGAGAGAAATTACGCGGGGTGTCCGTTAGGCGGGGTTCTACTGTATGTATATATATATATATATATATATATATATATATGTATATATATATATATATATATATATATATATATATATATATATATATATATATATATATATAAATAAATATAAATATATCAAGAAACTCATATACAGTGGGAACGGACAATGTGTCCCTACTGGTGTATGTACATCTCTCGAGTGTGTGAATGCGAGCCGAGGTAGGTTGGTGTATTGTGTTGCGAGTTGTGGCAGTGAGTTGGCATGTATATGTATTGTAACGAGGTAGAGCGCCGACCTGTGGAGACCGGCGAGGCCTGACAGAACAGGGCGAGCTGTGCCGTAACAATGGGTATAAGGGGAGAACAATAGAGGTGCCTTGTGTACTGGATCCAGTGTATGGCAACTGGATCCGGGATCCGCACCCCCCACCTCCACCACCGCTCTCCGAACAGAGATCCTGCGCTCTATTTCCTGTGGCTGCTTATATCTCTGCACCAACCTGCCTGTTTGGGCTAAAATCTGGCCCCTGCACCAGTTTCTGAAATATCATATATTCTGAGCGCTTTTGTGGGGATTTTGTGTTCTACTTATTAATAGAAATGAATATATTTATATGGTAATGATATACACTCATTTCTATCATTTGTTATGTCAAAGGGGTTATTTTCTTCAGTGGAAGGCACCTCATGTGTTGCAGGGTTTTGTTTGTTAACATGTCAAATGTACTCACTTGAATAGAAAGTCTCATCAACTGTGGATTCAGATTATAAGATGGTTTAAAGTTGAAAAAGAAACAAATGTATTGTCTCTGAAGCTCGTTTAACAATTCCTATAATTCCCAACTCATAACATATGAGTTGTTTGAGTTTCATAACTTTTAACAGATACCTAGTTTTGAATCCGAAATGTTGGCTGGTTTCCCCCTGTCCTTAGTGGATACCCTTAATACCAGTGTATGATGTCACTGGGTTGGGGCAGAGATTAAGATGGTTTAAAGTTGAAAAAGAAACAAATGTATTGTCTCTGAAGCTCGTTTAACAATTCCTATAATTCCCAACTCATAACATATGAGTTGTTTGAGTTTCATAACTTTTAACAGATACCTAGTTTTGAATCCGAAATGTTAGCTGGTTTCCCCCTGTCCTTAGTGGATACCCTGAATACCAGTGTATGATGCCACTGGGTTGGGGCAGAGATTAAGCCAGCGCTAGCGCCGCGAAAGATCTGGGGGGAGAGTGCTCCGCCACATGCAGGACCCCTACCACCCCCAGGACCTCCCCCCCGTGCCTCAGTACCAGTCTAAACTACCACCTCATTTACATGGTCTCACGCTCATAGTCAATCAATTTACACCCTATTTCAACAATATTCCTCATAAAAAAATCACCAAAAATATACTTAAATTCCACATCCGATGTTATGATTATAGTGATGAAACTCTTTGCCGCCTGGAGGATTGTTTCCAGTGAGAGGAATTTATTTTTATTCAGAGAAAAAAATACCCGAGTAAATCAAAGAGTTAATCTAGAGACGAGCGACATAACATTGGCATGGTACCATTGTTCTTTAGTCATGCTGGCGAACGGAACATATCCCAGAAATGACAGGAGTGAAACAACGCTCAACAGTTGGACTTAAAAATGAGGAATGTGTTGGAGGTGGTAGGAGGACTCAAACAATGCTCAGATAGATATATGATAGGGTGATTCTGAGTGTAACGTTTGAAATACATTCTATAAAACCAGGGGCCCGTTTAATAATCTAGGATGATACATGTCGACCCTTTTCTGTATGCCATAGAGACCCAGGGACGATGTGGGTCAACTTTATTCAACACTTATGGACGGCTGATAGTGTCTTAAATATACTTAAATATTATTGAACGATAACCCTTGTACAAGGTACAGAACAGGGGCCCGTTTAATAATCTAGGATGCTACATGTAGACCCTTTTCATGCCACAGATACCCATGGACGATGTGGGTCAACTTTATTCAACACTTATGGACGGCTGATACTGTCTTAAATATACTTGAATATCATTAAACGATGACTCTTCCACAAGGTACAGAAGAGGGCCTGTTTGATAATCTAGGATCGCACATGGAAACTCTTTTCTGTACGCCATTGAGACCCAGGGACGATGTGGGTCAGCTATATTCTACATTTATGGACAACCTTATGGACAGCTTATACTGTTTTAGTGAACAATATAAGATATTATCAAACGATAACCCTTGTGCAAGGTACAGAAAAATGTCTACATGTAAGTTCCTAGATTATTCTTCGGGCCCCTGGGAGACGAAAGAGTTAACTCATTGGCACCGGGTATTGCCTCAAGGCATCACCGAATGTGGCCGTGTGATACCTTAAGGCATCATTTACAAAATCTTACAAAGTCATAGTTTATATGAGTTAATTCAGAAAATAATGGATCAATAAAATTGAAACTTTCACAAAATGTACTTATAACATAATATTTGATATTTTGAAATAATCATAAAAACATATCAACGATCATGTGTTATATATTTGCATAATGTTCCCTATGACTACATGGAAGAACTCCCTGCTCCGGATGAAGGAATATCTTTCCGGAATATAAAAAAAAAAAAAAAAATATATATATATATATATATATATATATATATATATATATATATATATATTTATATTTATATCACGTGATCAAATGATAAATATGTTACAATCGTCCTGTAAGACCTGTCCCTGGCGGCATATACTGATGCTACTACCCAGCCTAAAGTGCATTGCTTTTCCACAGGCACCCGTCCCTAAAGAGTTAACAAGCTGGCATCATAATGGGCCTATTGGTGGAATTCAACCATTGTTGTACAGGGGGCATGGCTGGCTACCAAGATCGGCTATTGTACCACGTGATCTGAGGCCGATGGGCGTTCAGAATGCACTCATACAGTACATACAAGATCGCACCAAGCACCCCCACCTAAACCCCCCTCAATAATTCATCAAACACGCTAATTATCTATAGCCAGCCATTGCGGCGTTTTGCGTTGTAAAGAACAACAATGGCTGACTTTGTGTGGCTGGGTCCTCAGCTGGGGCAGCCTTGTGTGAACTGGGCCCAGCCATCCTTCAATATTGAAATATTGATCCGATAAAGTCAGATATGCCTGTCAAAATATTTAAGGCGAGCTATCTGACGTGTGTTTGGAGTGGGATCAATATGTTGAAACCTCCGGAGAGATATTTCAGCAGGTAAGCCATAAGCTCACCAAAGTAAGCGCTTAAATACATTTCAGAATACTTCATCTTTTTCTTGGAAATATACACTATCATAAAAGTACCTATATGGTATCTATAATTTGGATTCCTGTGGTTTTTGTTTGTTTTGTTAGTTTGTTTGATTTAACGTCTAATCAACCAACACATGTCATTTTTCTGGTTTCTGAAGGTTCAACTGTTCTCATTGCTTATACAGTGTAGGGGGTGATCCATTCTATGTATTGAATTCAGATATAAATCTCACCTGTACACATTTACCAGGTGAGAGCTCCTCCCAAACCACCTAGACATGGAATGAGAAGGATTGGCCCTTGACATAGTAGTAAATCTCTACTATAGCCTTTCAGAATTTTTGTTCAACCACGGCACCCCATAGGGTCCTACTGGAACGAAAAAATGTCATAAATAGAAGTAAATCTCTCACTGCTGGAGATGTTTGTATAATGTACAGGGATAATAGGATATGAGAATCATACTTTTTGTATATATGCATGGAGATTGTACTGAAAGACTAATGATTATGAGAGTGGCAATAAGACTTCACCCCCCCCCCCCCCCAAAAAAAAAAGGCTTTAGTGGTTATTAAACCCACAAAGTTCCACAACCTTGGGATTACTAGTCCAGTGCTCTTTAGTTCACACAGGTGTACATGGTAGTAAATCTACTACTGCTGGGAATGTTTGTATGATGCATGGTTTCATACTATGATCTGCTATGTGCAAGATAATAATCGCTTATGACTAAGAAAGATCGAAATATATAACATATGTCGTTAGAAATTAGCAGCGTCAAATGACCAGCTACTTGATGGACATTTATAATCTTCCTTATAAGAACTAGATGAGCGTTTGAAATCACTATCTCAGATAGTACTGTCAATGTGTATATTGTATTTATCTTTTTTCCTTTGGACCCGTGCAGGGAAGAACGCTTCAGTTAAGAAGTGATTGTACACTGTCCCTTTTCTACTTGAATAAAAAAAAAAAAAAAAATGTTAAGGCCACTAAAAAAAAAGGAATTGTTTCTCATCACCAAGCCATGAAAAATATGACGAGGGCGCTTTTTGTTTGTTTGTTTTTTTGTTGCTATATCAAAGATGGCAGACATACAGTAAAACCCCGCATAAGCGGACACCCTCTGATCCGGGCCAAAGTGGCTGCTTACGCTGGGTGTCTGCTTACGCGGGGTTTCCAGATTTTTACTTGCTTTACATTTAATGCATCCCTGACATCAGAAGCTTTAATTTGATACTAAATACACATACCTTTCATAATTTCTATCAAGGTTCATCTATTTAAAAAAAAAAAAAAAAAAAAAAATCATCTAAAATCGTTTTTTTCTGATGCGCGCGGTGATGAGAAACAAGTTTTTTTTTGAGTGGCCTAATCATACCAGTGCTCT
Source organism: Alentia gelatinosa (assembly GCA_950022655.1). Lineage (NCBI taxonomy): Eukaryota > Metazoa > Annelida > Polychaeta > Phyllodocida > Polynoidae > Alentia > Alentia gelatinosa. The sequence continues at coordinate 56,889,071 of OX465584.1, read as the reverse complement.
TACGTTCACACAGTAGTACTCTGGGGCTCGCGAGCGGTACCTCCCGTTTCAGACTGGAGGTATCGCATTTGAAACTGGAATCTCCATATATCCGAGACACCCAGTCCCAAGGAACACTCAAGTCTCAGACTAGGCGTACCTATGTACCTCAAAACGCAGAGTGTGAACTAGCCATTAGATAAAATATACCAACATATGAAGTTGTAACCAGATGGTTTATACCGATAAACAGAACAAATAATGACTATGATTGCTGACAATGAATACAGAATGGTGACTGATTTTGTTTATGGAATCTCCGAGTAGTCGACACGTAGTAATAACCGAGTGACAGCGAGGTTATTACCTCATCAACTACGAGAAGATTACGGTCAAACGATATGCCTATATTGCAATTATTATCCACCTTTTCCTTACAAGTGGTGTACTGATATGAGTTCATTTAAGTACTCACTATTTTTTCATAAGCAATACTTTTTCCGTATGCACCGTTTTTTTCCAGCCCAGAGCATACAATTTATCTGTATGCTCCAGGTATGTAGATACAAGCTGCTCATGTGTTTTCTATTTACACTTTGCTCATGATCCCTATAATTACATTGTCATTATCTATCATTATCTACACGTAGATACACCAGAGTGGTGACATTATAAATCTGTGAGTAGTGGTTGTTGTGGGGGAGTACGTACAAGACTGACAAAGTCCCGCCACAATACCCACTCCACTGTCACTGCACCACTCGAGCACCACCAGCACCGCTCGATCGCCCCAGTGATGTATGAGTGGCGCAGTAAATCTGTGACTGTCAGTGCCCATAAGAGTAATATCCGAGCACATGGGATGATATTGCACAGAGTCAACTCTGAGTAGTATACAACCGCTTTTGTCTGAAACCAGTCTATATTATATTTATTATCCACCTTTTCCTGACAAGTGGTGTACTGATATTAATTCATTTAGGTACGCACTATTTTTTCATAAGCAATACTTTTTCTGTATGCGCCGTTTTTTTTCAGCCCAGAGCATACGATATATGTATGCTCCGGGTATGTAGATACAAGCTGCTCATGTGTTTTCTATTGACACTTTGAATTAGGTGGATAATAAACATGCTCATGATCCTTGATAATCACATTGTCATTATCTACATGTAGATACACCAGAGTGGTGACATTATAAATCTGTGAGTCGTGGTTGTTGTGGGGGAGTAAGTACAAAACTGACAAAGCCCGCCACAATACCCACTCCACTGTCACTGCACCACTCGAGCACCACCAGCACCGCTCGATCCCCCCAGTGATGTATGAGTGGCGCAGTAAATCTGCGACTGTCGGCGTCCATTCCGCCATTACCTCATTGTACCGGAAGGAGATGAGTAAACGCTGCCCCATTGTCGGCTTTACACGCCCTCTGTCGGGCGATAAAGACAATAGACTGATCGGAGCAGGCAGGCAGAACAATCCCCTCCACCCCTCTCTACACCACCCCACCACCCCCACAAATCCCGCCTGACAGATCCAAATTGACTCCCTCCCCCAAGAGCTGATCCCCAGAGCGCCATCTAGCGCCGATCGTGCAGCCCCTAGCGGCAGCGGCGGCGGCTGCTGAAACCATTGTAGTCTCTCGTTGTAGCGGGTAGTATTGTCAGCACGGCCGTTTCAGCCGCCGTTTATCGCCGGCTTTTCCGCCGCGGATGTGTCAGGTGACAGGAAGTGGTGACGTAACCTGACGCCTAGCGGACGCCCCGCGAATAACGATCACGTGGGGATTTAAGGGGCCACAACGGTGAATACCGAAAAGCGATGAAATTTCAATTAAGGTTTCTTTAATCTAAAATCTTTTTAACCTAAAATCAAAAGATAAAAACTATGAAATATTTGTATGAATAGCTGTCTACGTATTTAGGTTGTATACGAACAGTCAAGGAAATATTTGAATCCATCGTTATCATACATGAGAAATTCATTTTTGATAAACGCGAAACTCCATATACCTAAACCCTACGCTCTCTTCGCTCTCGCAAATCTTCTGCCGTATGTACAGGGTTAATACAATAATGCTCATTAATTACGATAATTACTTACGTATTTGATTAAAGTGTATCTAAGTGAATCAGAACCGAACGCACATAACGTAAGCTGCTGTAAGTCCTACTTTGATCCGTACGTTTCACGGTAAACTGGCTTCAGTCCCTGTCTCATATCCCTACCCCTCCACCTATCCCACCCCCCTCACAGTGGTACAGGGAAGGGCGAAGGTAGGGCCAGTGATCAGGGTTACTATAGAGGACACCTATGAAAGTTTAGGGTCAAAACTCGTATCCCATCGAGTTTGAATCACGTAGTAATTCACGTGGCGAAGCCGCGTGAATTACGTAGTGATTCAAACAAAATGGGATCGAGCTCTGACCGTAAACTTGAATAGGTTTCTGAATTTATCTCACCCTTCACATTGACTAATGGGCTAACATTCGTGACATTATCCCCCTTTGGATATTTTTCCTAAATACCTCATGGACGTTCCATACGAGTTCTCAATGTTAAGTCTAAGGAGAAGAAAATACCAGGGGTGAGATCAAGGATGATAAGCTTTCAGGAGGTTTGGTGCCCATTGGACAAGTCTTTTGTTCCTGGGCTTGCCAGGCGATAGTAGAGGTCCGCATGTTGCTAAGTAATGTTATTCTTTATTAATTATGCCCATAATCAAAGACTTGGGCAAGTCTAGGCTCCCGCTAGTGTTAACTGATGAAAACCCGAGCGGCCACCCAATGGGTGCCAATGATGATTACAGGAGGATTAGCCGAGTACCAGCTCCACCTGCAGCTAGGTATGCGACCAGAGGTCAAGGGTAGGCGACCCCATCTGACCTTGACCTTGTCTCAGGATGACTCAGCAGACGACATTTATCACACCTGCCGGGAACAAGCGGCACTCCTCCTGCTCGTCTCGTCACAACTCGTTCCCGCCTTAAAGGAGCACTCTGTCTCTGGTGTGATGACAAAGCAGTAGACTGCAACAGCCTGGGCGGGCTACAGAATCACAAGTGGTTTCATGGTTATGAGAACTAGGATCAAATAGATTGTTCATCATTGACACTGCACGAAAACCACCATTTTAAGGCCCGGCGTCCACCTACTACGATAGAATCGTAGACCTCCCGATATGGCACTGATACAAAATGTCAAAATCGGTGCCATATCGGGAAGGTGAAAAATCGTAGACATATGTCTAGACAAGCCAATCCACCATGCGTTGTATGGGGTTTTTATCGGTGTCTAATCGCAGGAATGTGGTCAACTGCCCCGATATTAGGTGACCTTCCGCCGCGATTTTGATTTTTTATCGGGAGGTGCATCGTAGACCATATCGGTGCCATATCGTAATAGGTGGACACCGGGCCTATTCCTATATACGCCATCACGGAAGTGCATGTATTGGCTGACTATTGACTTGTTTTCATATATATGTATATATATACGCCCAGGCCTTATATACGGACGCGTCTTGGCTGTATTTCACACCCGGCATATATGAGAGGAAATATCCTCTCCCCCCCACTGCCTCCCGCCCCCTTGTGTTGGTAGAAGTACAGGTGTCCTCAGTGGAAAGCCTTCCCCCCCACCTCCCCCCGCCCGCTCTCAGTGAAGCCCACTTCACTTGATGCTTATATACGCCTACAGATGAGGTGTATGCACACGGGGAATTAGTTGACCTTGTATACGCAAAATACCTACTTATATACGCCAGGCGCATCCATATGTAAAATAATGCTGTTCGTGCAGTGTGATGAAAGACCTTTAGAAATTCAATGGAGAAAACAGCTACTCGTGTTAATGCATAAGTATGCCTCGAACCCTGCAAACACAATCGAAGGGTCACATGGAACAAGGAGCGATGATGGAGTGAAGCCGAAGAGTAAACTTCCGAAATTTTTTTTTTTTATCAAAGAAGCCCTTTGTGGCATGGTTTAAAACAGTGGGAGAAACTCTCTCCAATAGTGCAAAGACTTGTTAGTTTGGACAGTTTTAAGAAAATGATTTGAAAACATGGTGGTGTCCAGTAACTCATCCATTTACATCCTCCATACTCATCTTCCCCCAGATACGTTCATCATAACCCCCTCTACTACTCCTAAGATTAGGTCTCTCGATACTCGTTACTAGTTCAGATCTACCTATGTTTATGACTCGACCAAGTTACCCGGAAGAACTTCCTTGTAGGAGAAAGGGTAATAAACTAATAAAAAAATTAGGTCTCTCGATACTTGCTACTAGTTCAGATCTACCTATGTTAATGACTCGACCCAGTTGCTCAGTAGAACTTCCTTGTAGGAGAATATACTAATAGAAAAATTAGCGTGCAATCATAAATGAATGATAATTAAAATCACCTGATGAAGCTAGATAGATACTAGCGAAACGTCGTGAATCTAAAATTGATACTCCAATAAACAATACTACCTGTACTACTTGGTTTAATAATACCACCTTTATAAAAAATTACTGTGTCTGTTTTTTTGTGATTTTCATTTCTGATAATTAAAAGGTTTGGTTTACATTTAGTATATGGATAGCTTTCTGTAACCCACTTGCACCCAGTCAACTTGCCATTTTTGCAACTGCCTGAGTTTAGGATCCAAACATATGCAGCACCAGTGGGTCTTGAGCTATTTTGGTATTGAGTGATTGGTCATGGTCAGCTGGGTACTCCTCTTAGTCCCTGAGACACTGGCATCCTGCTCCTTTCCCACTATCACAGTGAATAGCACGCAGATAATGAAGGGATAGTTTTCTGGAAGCCCGCTGAAAACCTCTGTGCACTCTAAACTTTAGGCCCGGCGTCCACCTACTACGATAGAATCGTAGACCTCCCGATATGGCACCGATACAAAATGTCAAAATCGGTGCCATATCGGGAAGGTGCAAAATCGTAGACATATGTGTAGACATGCCAATCCACCACGCATTGTATGGGGGTTTTATCGGTGTCTAATCGCAGAAACGTGGCCAACTGCCCCGATATTAGGTGACCTTCCGACGTGATTTTGATTTTGTATCGGGAGGTGCATCGTAGGGCATATCGGAGCCATATCGTAGTAGGTGGACACCGGGCCTTAGGCAATTTATTTAGGGCTTGCAGGCACGTTATAAAACCAACATTCAACGTTGTTGAGAACATCAGTTGCGTGAAATGATATGTTGGCCGCCATTTACTTTGGTCAGAGGAATCAAAATCAAAGGTAGATAATGGTACGTGATATGCATCGACGATTACACGAGGAATGATGTGTAGTTAGTGACAGTGCCTCTTTAAGACCCATATTAAGAGCAGGTGAGAGCTGCTCTAAGAGTCATTGCTATAACACGTTATCTCACCCCTGGTACAATTTTAGCCTTGAACTTGCTCAAGTCTTTGATTATGGACATTCATATTTAAGTTAATTAAACAAAATTACGATAAAGTATGTGGCAGTTTGACTGATCTAGGAATCCAGGAGAGGGGGATTGGAGCCTAGTTTAGCCTAAGAAATAACATTGAAAATTATATACAACGATCACCCGTGTAAAGTACCAATACTATACCGCCAATAATTTTCGGTGTTTCTCTTTGTGAAAGGTCAGTGGTACATAATCGGTGACCTACACTGCTAAAATGTGGTGGATGCTCACCGACTTTTGGTAGTAAAATGCAGAGCATCACTGATTAATTCAATGGGTTTTGATTTCATTGCTGGATGCAGAAGTCGGTCGATGGTGCCGTAATGCATAAGGCAGGGGAGGAAAATAGTTGACCATTGCTATTTCCACTTGACGATTATTGCACTAAATGTGTCGCATAATTGGTCAGCGGTGGAAATGCCATAATTGGTGGTCATTATCAGCAGGTGGAAACGTCGCGTAAGGCCCGGCGTCCACCTACTACGATAGGAATTTAGACTTCCCGATATGGCACCGATACAAAATATCAAAATCGGTGACATATCGGGAAGGTGCAAAATACTAGACATGCCAATTCACCATGCATTGTATGGGTTTATTTCGGTGCCTAATCGCAGAAACGTGGTCAACTGCCCCAATATTATGCGACATTCCGACGCGATTTTGATTTTGTATCGGCAGGTGCATCGTAGACCATATCGGAGCCATATCGTATTGCGGTTAGGCACCTAAAATAACCCCATACAATGCGTGGTGGATTGGCCTGTCTAGACTCATGTCTACGATTTTGCACCTTCCCGATATGGCACCGATTTTGACATTTTGTATCGGTGCCATATCGGGAGGTTTAAATTTCTATCATAGAAGGTGGACGCCGGGCCTTACCCCCCAGATCAGTTCCCTTGGATATTCATATATCTGTATTATTAGGGTATCATGGACACCCTTCTCTCACTCAGCATAAGCGGGCATACCATAAGGAGAATGACATTTATGACAGGTACTTCAGTTATGAAAGTTATCATAATCTACACAAAGTCAAAAGACAGTAGATTGACATTTAGAAAAACGGTTTGTTTTTATCGCGCTAATACGTATTGCTTTTATTAGCTTATCGTAACAATAAATGCCTACCCATGAGGGAAAAGGCATTAGCTTTAATCAATTTCATGTTCTCTTATCATGCCACGAGATGGTAGATGTGATACGACAATATATATGTAGGCCTACACAAATATATATATATATTTACAAATGAATTTCCCCCCCAGAAATGGGGTACCCTTTATGAAAGGTATCCTAATTCATTTAGAGAGAGAGCAAACAAAGGTATAACCACAAATTGTGTGCATATATATGGACACTATAGAGTATACCTATGAAAGTGTACAGCTAATATCCCATCGAGTTTTGAGAATTTTTTCTAAATACTCCATGGGCGTTGGGTACGAGCTCCCAATGTTAAGTCTATGGGGGAAAAGTCTATTAAGTCTATGGGGAAAAATACCAGGGGTGAGATAAATCTGTGTATATATATATACATTGTACATACCTACATATCCTTCATTCATTCCTATATGATAATAAACAGCATCTACCAAACCCTTCATCTCACCATCTCCACGTCCTCCGGAAGTGCGTGTGTGCGCATGCGTGCGCGTGCGCGTGAGGTGAGACGCTGGCAAGACGCTGGTTGCGGCCTGAGACGCACGGGGGACGCGCGGTATCGGCGTCTCTGTGGGCTGTACGTGTGTGTGTGTGTGTGTAGGTGTGCGTGTGTCTGTGGGCTGTCAGTGTGTGTGTCTGTCTGTGTGTCGCTCACAAAAAGACGCAGACGGTAATTCAGGAACATTGTAGCCGCCGCACGCCCAAGGTCGCTGATTGAGGCGCGGGGCGACGCCGACAATGGCCGCATGCAAATGTGTAATTGACACGCTACGTCGGCGCGCTCCGGGCGGACGGGCGGGCGGGCGGGCGGGAGGGTGGGAGGGAGGGAGGGAGGGGGGATAAGCGTCGTGGCACCGTCGTCCACTCTCCTCCCCGTGGTGTAGACGTGCAGCCTGTTGCCCAAGGATTGGCGGCGGCTTTGATTGTCTGTGCTTGGAGCCATTGTCACCCATCCCTTGATTGACCACATCTGGGTGCCTCCTCTTGCTCAGGAACGACCGCCCACTGCCCACCACTGTCCGCCCACCGTTTCCCGCCACCACCCACCGCTCAGATCTCAGTGATTCTGTGTCCTCCTGCCTGCCGTTAAGGTCGTAGGTCTCTCACCTCCTGCGCATCTGTGGTATCCAGAGTCTTCTGTACACTTGGATTATCTACCTGGCAACCTTCAATACCTCCAAGGAGTACGCAAAGGAGCTTGCTGCCCATCACCCATCAGTGGCCATCACCCGCCCTTCACTGACTGCCCCTCCCCTATTACTGACTGCCCATTCCCTATCACCACCTGCCCTTCATTGACTGCCCACCATTTTTCACTGACTGCCCATCACCTATCGCTGACTGCCCATTGCCCATCATCAACTGCCCATCGCCAATCACTGGCTATCACCATTCACTAACTGCCCATAACTTATCAATTACTGCCTCTCGCCAACTGCCCAACACCCATCGCAACTGCCCATCACTGACTGCCCATTAACTACTACGAACTGCCTAACTCCCATCACTGGCTACTACCATTCACTAACTGCCCATTACTGCCCATTACTTACTTACCAATTGCCAACCAACTGCCCAGCACCCATTGCCAGCTGCCCATCACCCATTACCAACTGCCCACCACCCATTGCCAACTGCCCAACACCCATTGCCAACTGCCTACCACCCGTTTCCAACTGCCCACCACCCATTACCAACTGCCCAACACCCATTGCCAACTGCCCAACACCCATTGCCAACTGCCCAACACCCATTACCAACTGCCCAACACCCATTGCCAACTGCCCAACACCCATTGTCAACTGCCCAACACCCATTGCCAACTGCCCATCACCCATTGCCAACCAACTGCCCATTACCCATTACCCATCACCCTCTCCATTGGCCTTCAGTATCTTTCTTATTGCTGCCCACCTCCCTCCTCCTCCCACCGCCCGCCGTCCACTCCAGACCATTGTCCGGTGCACTTCACCACCACTCGCCACACGCCTACCACCACCTCCAGTCACTGATACGACACAAGCGCCAGGCGCCCACCGCGCGGGGCCGGAGACGCTTAGTTAGCGTCACCAGCTACAGGCGTCACACAGCGTCCGTCGGGCGTCTCTGAGAACGCGCGCGCGGAGGTCAGCGTCCGCCGCGCGTCCCTCGTTACCACCCTCAGCGACACCTACCGAGCGGCGGCGGAACGACGATGTAAGTACCACTTCCGGTTTCTATTTGCAGGGTTTTAGGAGAATGTCTATAGGCAGTGACAGGGGGAAAAAACTTGGGCCCGTTTAATAATCCAGGATCGTACATGTGGAACCTTTTCTGTATGCCAGGGAGACACAGGGACGATGTGGGTCAACTTTATTCAACACTGACGGATGATCTTATGGATGGCTAAGTCTGTCTTAAGCCTGGCGTCCACCTACTACGATATGGCTCCGATATGGTCTACGATGCACCGTCCGATACAAAATCAAAATCGCGTCGGAAGGTCACCTAATATCGGGGCAGTTAACCTGCGATTAGGCACCAATGAAAAATGGGGGTCTAACCCTGACAATGCATGGTGAATTGGTATGTCTAGACAGATGTCTACGATTTTGCACTTTCCGATAAGTCTCCGATATTTGCTTTTTGTATCGGTGCCATATCGGTAGGTCTAAATTTCTATCGCAGTAAGTGGACGCTAGGCCTTAGCGAACAAATTTAAAATGATTAAAAAATAACCCTTGTAGAAGGTACAGAAAAGGGTCTTCATGTACGAGCCTAGATTATTAAACAGGCCCCTGCTGGGTTGTGGACTGTGAAGGGTCGCTGTAGATTGAGGTAAATGAAGGTATTTAGCGGACGATGAACAGGGGGGGGGGGGGGGATTACCACGTTCAGGATAATGGGTGTGGGGAGCCAAGGGTTAAGGACACCCATATGTAGGTTAACAGGAGCAACACACCACCCCATGAAGACGGGCAGAAAATCCCAGGAAGTCCCAAATCAATTGGTCAATTGTTAATAGACCCACTCATGGTGACCTCCACGCAGCCTTCCCCTAATCCGACCTGCCCTAGGCTCAGCTCACCCACCCCCTCCTTACCACACCCCATGACGATCCCTCTCATCTAGCCTGGTTCTGTTCCCAAGGGTCAGGCGGGTACAAGTGGAGGAATTAGACTGTGTGGAATGAGTGTGTTGGTGCCTGTAAGTTTGGGTTGTATTATAAGAACCTATGTTAGCGCGCTGGTGACCTGGATGGTGGCAGTGTATGCGCGAGCAGCTCACAGTGTAACTCATATTAAATCTCACATGATATCTCATATTAAATCTCACATCATATTTCATATTATATCTCACAGAGCAGCTCACAGTGCAACTCATATTAAATCTCACATGATATCTCACATGATATCTCACATGATATATCACATGATATCTTACATGATATATCGCATTATATCTCACATCATATCTCATATTAAATCTCACACCATATCTCACATAATATCTCACAGAGCAACTCACAGTGTAATTTATATTAAATCTCATATTTTATTTCACATGATATCTTTCATCATATCTCACATAATATCTCATATAATATCTCACATTATTTCTTACATGGTATATCACATGATAGTTCGCATTATATCTCACATTATATCTCACATGATATCACATCATATCTCACAGAGCAACTCACAGTGCAACTTACATTTCTTCATCCACCTAATATAAAAAGTCCATAGAAAACACATAGGGAGTGTGTATCACCAAACCTGAAGCATACAGATATATACAGTGTCCATAGAAAACACATAGGGAGTGTGTATCACCATACCTGAAACATACAGATATATATTGTGTCCATAAGAAACACATAGGAAGTGTGTATCACAATACCTGGAGTATACAGATATATTGTATGCTCCGCATGGCGCATACGGAAAAAATGGTGCATATGAAAAAATAGTGCGCACCTAAATGAACAAATATTGGTTCGCATCTTGTCAGGAAAAGGTGGATAACAAGTACAATATAGACTGGTTCAGATGCAAGCGGTTGTATGGTTCGAGGAGTTGATGCGTAGTAATATCCGAGCGCATTTGAGGCTATTGCACAGAGTTGATTCCTCAGAGCATACGACTACTTGTATCCAAAACCAGTCAATATTGTGTATATATCTCACAATATATCTCACACTATACATCACAATATATCTCGCAGAGCAGCTCACAGAGCCACTCACATTGTATCTCACATTATATCTTGTATCTTATCTGAGATTATATCTTACAAAATATATCAATGAACAACTCAAAGGATTAATTCATAGAGCTATCACAGTGGAATCAACTGTATATCTGCGGTGTCGGGATGTATCCGATCAATAATGTTACTGGGTATTTTTTGACGGGTGGGGACAGTAAGTCAGTTTCAGTATAATAGCTTACCTAGTATCACAACGGAAATTATATTTGTTTATAGACCTTAATTGAGTCAGTCTTCCTCATTACATATAGCTGAGTCTTTCTCGTCACATAGCTCTGATTGACTCAGTCCTAGAGACTTAAATATCATTAAACAATGACCCTTGTACGATGTACAGAAAAGGGTCTTCATGAATGATCCTAGATTGTCAAATGCGCCCTGGATTCTCAAGTGCTAAACTGTAGGAGTCAGAATGACTATATCAGAAATATATAGACACAGAGACACGAACCACGGACCAAATCTTTGATTAATCTTCTGATTTTCTTGGAAGACAATAGGAGATCGTGTTCTGTGTGCTCAACTCGGGCGACCATGAGGTGCTCGAGCATGGCAGTGTGCTCACTCACGCCTACCACCGGGTGCCGGGCTGCTACACAGTACAGCTTTGGCATGTGCCAGCCTATTGTTGAACCCCCCATACCTCCTCCCAGCCACCCCAACATAGCATGACACAATAATCAGCTGTTCATATAAAGAGGAATGGATTTAAGGCTGGTCCCAACACACAATAAAAATTGGACTTTTTTCTTTCACGTCTTGGTCCGACTCGCATGCCTGTTGTGGCCGATGAGGCTTGGTTCATGCAAGTCCCCGCTGGTCTCATTTTTGTGGGGACAATCATGATATCAATCAATGCCAACGTCATTACTGTCCGAGTACGATTGTTCTCGCACAATGAGGGGCGATTGTGTTTGTTCTCGAGGGTGCAGGGTGCGAGGTTGCCTGCTCCATACGCAGTGTGCAACTCGCCACTGATTTATTCATGTTGCTGTCGAGTAGTGCTATGTTTAGAAAATATAACAATGTTTTTTTATAATACACAATGAGGAAATTCATTACAAATGTAAATCAGAGTCCATTAGAGATTTTTATCTTACAAAAATGATTTTCAGGTAAATAAAAATTGGTATATATTTCCGTGGAATAGATATTTTTATTGGAGTATGAAGACGTTTAACAAATGATCTTTGTACATTCAAATGTTGTTGATGTTTTACAACATTATTCATGGTTTTGCTGTCTTTGGGAATGTCGTCATATTTTCTAATGCAGTCAGTCAAGGTATGTTGAATCAATCAGGTTTAATGTTAGATCTGTATAAACACTTATCATGAAACAATGTAGCCGCAAGCTATTAAATTAAAAGTATTGTGAAGTATTGGTTGTGTGAAGATTCATAATTCCTCCCTCTTAGAATATTTCCCACCTGAGAAATAATTGAAATAAACTACGTAAGCCTCACAGATAAGAAAATTTGGCAAACGGATTTAATGAAAAAAATACGATAAGTCTTGGAAGAAGTAGTAGATACATGAATTAATATAAGATAAATACAAATAAAATATAAAGTTATATTGTGGAAATGATGGATAAATCAGTTATAATTATAAGTGTAAATGATACATAGATGTCACGAGTATGACAGACACAAAGACAAATATAAAACTAGTTAACCCTTTAACTGCAGAATGACGCCTCCAGGCATTCCCCTGGCTACTGCAGCATGATGCCTCCAGACATCATAGAGGTATCATTGATACTTATATATACAAAAATCGATGAATAGAGAAATAATTGTTTGAATTTAAATTATTTAGGGACAAAGCATAAGGGCCATATGGGATTCTGATTTAGTCCAACAAACATCCCCAGTTACCATGGTAAATTACTGAAATAACGTGATAAATCACGTGACATTGCTATTTAAGAAATGATGTGCCTGTTTTACCAGGGATGTTTCTGCAGGCAATGGCTACTGTGTAATGCTATACAGGGAAAAGGTTGATAAGTGAGAGTTGATATAAAGGGAAATAGGAAGTATACTGGACAATGGACTATAACTTACGACAAGTGATCCTAAAGGTTATAGTGCAAAAATTAAATCAGTATGGACCCAGAAAACGCAGTAGAAACAAGGTATGAACTGTACTCTGACCGATTCTTTGATACCGACATAAAGTCAATTTCACATCGGACAGATTTTTATAGCCTGTTTCCATCGGCCGATTATTAAGCACCGATCTTCAGTCGTGGTCCACCGATACATTTTTAGGTACACCGGCGTCAGATCGGTGAATGGAAATGAGACCTGCAGAGAATGCTCCCAGATTATTTTCGTATAGATTATGTAATAAGGCAACCATCGAAGGATTTATCACAGGAAATCTGTGTGTACCTGGAAAGTAAGCAGAAACAGTGCATACACTGCACCAACACCGACGATTTGATACCGACATTTATATACAATATTCCCGTAATTTGGATCTGAGTGGCCGTATTCTCCGTGTAGTTGACGCGTAGTAAAACTCTGAGCGATACCGAGGAGTATTGCATAGTGTCAACTACAAGGAGAATACGGCCACACAGATCGAAACCATGGTAATGTTTTGTATTTACTCCTCACCTTTCTACTAATTATTAGAAAAAAAATCTTGTAAATAACTAGAAATTTGATGCAAGCGCTATGCATTGTTTATATGAAATAATTCCTGTAATGCCTGTCAGGTGGCCGAATAACCCGTGTTCTCCTAGGAGAATACGGCTTTTCGGAATCTACTCAGTAGCAATCTGTAGGCTCTTCAGGGACAGACTATTCAGGGAAACGGGGCGTCCACTGACCACGACAATGCTACAACAATGGCTTTCCGACAAGGTCCACGATTGGCCTACGACTTGAGGCCTTGTCATGGTTGGTGGACCCCAGTTCCCAACAAGAGTCTACGACAAGGCCACAACAAGGCCACGATTGGAAGCTTGTCGAGAGCCTTCCGACAAGGCTACGACAACATTGAGAATGTTTGATTTTCCCCACGACTGCACCCTTATTGTGGAGTGTCATGGCATGTTGGGAGCATGTCGCAGAGGTCTACGATAGGAAATTTTGGTGGAGAGTGCACTTCCCCGACAACGCTGTCGTAAAGGCCCCCTCCTTACGACAAGGCTGTGACAAGTGCCGATTGGAACCTTCTTATTGGCGCTTGTCATAGCCTTGTCGTGGTTGGTGGACGCCACCCTTAACTCAAAAAGTCCCCGCCTTTTTCGTCCGGCCAACGGAAAGGAGGTTTAGGCCTGGCATCCACCTACAAGACTGAAATTTAGACCTCCCGATATGGCACCGATACAAAAAGCAAATATCGGAGACATATCGTGAAGGTTCAAAATCATACACATATGTCTGGACATGCCAATCCACCATGCATTGTATGGGTTTTTTTCGGTGTCTAATGGAAACTGCCCCGATATTAGGTGACCTTCCGACGCGATTTTGATTTTTTATCGGGAGGTGCATCGTAGACCATATCGGAGCCATATCGTAGTAGGTGGACGCCGGGCCTTATACATGTACGGGACAGGTAGCTTGCTCCTACCAGGTTTACAGTAGTATTCATAGCAGGTATGGTGTTAGACGGTGCAAGTACTTGTTCAGGAGGGCGGGGCTCTGCACCTACCAGTCTACCTCTACCCCATACAAAGCAGGTGTGTGGCCACCGGCTCCCACCACTCGTTACTCCATAAGAGTCCCGATCGATTTGTATTGAGGTGAGAATAATTTGTTTTGATACGTCAGTGGATTGTAGTCAACTCGACTCGCACTGACGCCGAACGAAGCGAACCAGTGCGAACTCAGGGATTGGATTATCTGAACACAGCCACTCAATAATCAATACACCATTGTGATACCTAACGCCCGCCATTGTGGGTGATCACGTGACGTCGCTGCGCGCGCACCGACGGCCGCCATTTTCTGTCGCACTCTTTTGTGGTCGAGGATGAAACAATACCGCCGACTGGATGAAAAAAGGGGGTTACGAAAAAAAATAGTGCGGTTCGCCTTCGAGTGTATGTGTCGGGAATTTGAATTGCGGAGGGATTTTGAGTTAAAAGGCCTCATACTCAACTGTGATTGTCAACGGAACAAGCTTTCTCCCCAGCTCTCTGTTAGAATAAGGATAGGATTTTTTTTGTTATTTTAATTTCTAAGCTGAACAATGGAGCTGCTGGATTGTATAGCCACTGTTAAAAGCGGTGTTCCGATAGAAGAACGGCATTGAATCTGATACACAGCAATTTTCTCTCTTAATGTAAAACCCATACGGTCCCCTTTGTCCGCCAAACAGTTGTAAATTGTTGAAGTCCTATAGAAAAACGCCACGCGCACGTCAAACTTGTGTAAGTTATAATCACAGAGTGTGGAGACATTCACAATATTACCATGATTTCGATCTGAGTGGCCGTATTCTCCGCGTAGTTGACGAGTAGTAATACTCCGAGCGATACAAGGAGAATACGGCCACACAGATCGAAATCATGGTAATGTTGTATTTATTACTCACTTATTTTTAGATTTAAGCAATAAATATGATCGTTAGAAAACTTTTCAACTTAGTTAAGAAGTTATGTTTGGGACTATTTTCATCTCAATGGGACTACTTTCATCTCAAAAATCCGTATCCTCCTAGGAGGGTACGCAGGTCCGTATCCTACTCAGTAGCGATCTGTAATCTCCATAGGCTTAGTATGGAGACTCTGTATCAGGTGGGTAATAAAACGTAGGAAACAGCTCCGGGAACCAGTTTTTAAAGCCAGTTCAGAGAAATCCTTGAGAAAGCAATGATCTTAAGCTATTACAAACCGAATCAAGGCAATTTGCAGTCATTCAGAATTTGTGTATCCCCCACAAAGAACTGCTTGCAGCAGGAAGATAAATTAGTCTGCTATGGAGTGCAGAAAATGTTATGAACCTATCTATCTTGTATATTAATCCAGCAAGGTGTTGTCCCTATGCCTTCACTGCCAAATAAGGAATATGGAAGACCTGGATTGACCCAGCACCGAATGACTGCATTCAGAGCAAACCACGACCTTCACCCCGAACTCCTTACGTAGTGTTAATAGCATCTTTGGCCGGTTCCACAGTCTATAGTTGACCTGAATTTCTTGGGCCAAAGTCAACCTAAAAGTAGAAACGATCACAGTGGACAATCCTGTAACACATGCCCCCACCGATTTCTGAGTTGTGCTTGTTTAATTTCTTGTGGACATAACGGTACTATAGAGGAAACCCATGAAAGTTTAGGGTCTGAGCCCGTATCCCATCGAGTTTGAATCACATAGTAATTCACAAGGCGAAGCCACGTGAATTACTATGTGATTCAAATGAGATGGGATCGAGCTCTGACCCTAAACTTGAATGGGTTTCTGAATTTATCTCACCTTTAATATTGACTAATGGGCTAACATTTGTGACATTATCTGGGGTGAGATAAAGCATATAACTCTTTATTTGTAGTTGTACATTATATGTTCTCCTCTGATTGATCACATGGATACCACAACATATAACATATCTACAGAAACCATAGGCACTTAAACAGTAATTCATCATGTCCCAAAGCAGAATTTACCGGACTATGTACCAGAATAAGTAAGGAATTAAAAAGGCGAACATATTGCCTCAGGGATATGAAAAGAAAAGTATTTATCAATAAACCGGAAACGTAATGACTTTTATTTGCACTATCAGTTTCTTAAATTGCAGAAATGCTTCTTTCTTCCACCCTACTGTGAGGGGTATACCCGATGACAACCTCTCTAACCTCAGGAATACCTGAAGGCATTTCTCTACATTACTGATGAATTAAAGCCAAGATTTCCCAACAGGAAACATCCATACATAAAGTCGTATATTCCCGCTAACGTTTATCTCCATTCCCTAAGATTAGCCTAAGGCCTGGCGTCCACCTACTGCGATAGACATTTAGACCTACCGATATGGCACCGATACAAAAAGCAAATATCGGAGACATATCGGGAAGGTCCAAAATCGTAGACTATGTCTAGACATGCCAATCCACCATGCATCGTAAAAGGGGTCCCCCACTACTACGATTTGCGCCTCCGACACACTACGATAGCCTTACGATAAGCGTTCTGATGAAAAAATTAAATTTCTGTCGGAAGGAACGGCTCTTTCGTGGAAGTGGGTAGCGGTTCCTTCCGACAAAAATTTCATTTTTTCATCAGAACGCTTATCGTAAGGCTATCGTAGTGTGTCGGAGGCGCAAATCGTGATAGTGGGAGCCCGCTTTAAGGGGTTTTTATCGGTTTCTAATCGCAGAAACGTGGTCAACTGCCCCGATATTAGGTGACCTTCCGACGCGATTTTGATTTTGTATCGGGAGGTGCATCATAGACCATATCGGTGCCATATCGTAGTAGGTGGACGCCGGGCCTTAATATCAATAGATTCTCGTATAGCGGTGGCATCACCAGGTAAGATTATCGGACGTGACTCTCAAATAAATATAATAATTGGATATTTTGCATTATTTCCGGGAAGAAAATGGCAGAAAGATCCAGGTGATAACTTATATTATCCACCTTATATGGCGCATATGGCCCGGGCTGCAAAAATACGGCGCATATGGAAAAATAGTGCGTATGAAAAACTAGTGCATAACCGAAGGGAACTGAAATTGGCACGCCACCAGTTGTATAAAGGTGGATAATGAATACAACATAGACTAGTTTCAGATAAAAGCGGTTGTGTACTCTTCGGAGTTGCCTCTGCGCAAAATCTTTGCATACGCTCGGATATTACTACGCATCAACTCCTCTGAGCACACGGCCGCTTGTATCTGAAACCAGTCTATATTGGGTATATATGTTCATCTAGCAGGGTCCAATAATCTGTAGCATACCGTATGGAGAAGACATTTGCCAACATGTAAATATCTAACAAATAATAGTAACATTCATGAACAAATAACGTGTAAATCTATTTAATCTTATGGCAATTACATCTGAATTTATATGATATCATTCTAAAATTTGTAATCGGAAAATATGATTTTGATCAGTGCGGAATAAAACACTAGTTACATGATGCATACACATGCATATCTTATATGATCAAGATATATATCTTTGCAGATACAATTATGACTCAAACGAATATATTTAATTTATTATCCACCTTTTCCTGACAAGTGGCGTACCGATATCAGTTTATTATAGGTACGCACTATATTTTCATAAGCACTATTTTACCGTATGCGCCAGCTTTTGCAAGCCAGAGCATATAACAAATCTGTATTCTCAGGTATATAGATACACCTATGTGTTTCCTATGGACACTATGTATTAAGTGGATAATACATGAGTTTTAATCTTGGCCACCGTATGCCACGACTGGAGTTTGGAATAGTGACATCAAGAGGTGAAGCCGAGTGAAGTCTGGAGCCAAAACTCTAGGAGTGGCAGGCGGTGGCCAAGATTAAAAGAATCAGGTTTTTATTTTATCCTACCCTGTCTCATCAATATTGGAATATTACGTGATAACAATTCTGTATGCCACTTGTGGCATATGAAACTCCATTTGCCAGTCAGCGTGGCATACGGAAACTCAATGTTAAGCCTATGGGATTTTATATTATAATTTCAAATGTTGAAAATCACAAAAAAACCCAGACACAGTAGTTTTATTTAAAGTTGATTATTATTTGAACCAAGTGGTACATATAGTTGTAGATCAGTTGTATCAAAATTTGTCACGACGTTTCGCGAATATTTAATTAGCTTCATATTATAGTTAGGATATATATGCATATCTGATATGATCAAGATATATATCTTTGCAGAGGTAAATACACAATATTGACTGGTTTCAGATACAAGCGGCCGTATGCTCCGAGGAGTTGGCGCGTAGTAATATCCGAGCGTATGCGAGGACATTGCGCAGAGTCAACTCCGAGGAGCATACAATCGCTTTTATCTGAAACCAGTCTATATTGTATTTATTATCCACCTTTTCCGGGCAAGTGGCATGTCAATATCAGTTCATTTTAATTATGCACTATGTTTTCGTACGCACTATTTTTCCGTATGCGCCACCCGGAGCATACAACATATCTGTATGCTCCGGGTATGTCCATACAAACTCCCTATGTGTTTTCTATGGACACTTTGTATTAGGTGGATAATAAATACTATTATGACTCAAACGGCTCGCCATAGTAAATCAGGCCTGCGATGGGCCCGGCCCAAACCGTGGAGGGGTGTTGTTACATCCTACTACTTGAACAAAGGGCTGTTGGCACTGCCACCCCGCAACACAATACCAGAAGATCCAGATCAATATGATCAGCATTGCCCGTCCACAAAACTAGGAGGGGGTGGAGTGGGAAACACTGGAGGCGGGACTGGGTTCGTTGGATGTATGGAGTGTGTGTTCAATATCATGTCCCGATTGTTCAAGTACAGTGCAATCCGATTTCTATGGTCATGAAAGGGGGTAAAATTGTTTTCATTATGAAGACCAGGGATCGGTTGAGGTTGGGTTTTTTTCTTCTTAGTTATTCCCAGAATTTTTTCCTCAAAATATGACTAAGCCTAAATGATGTGAATACTCTATGTCGTTACTGTATGTTATATTGAATAAAAATAAATAATAAAAAAATAAATATAATTAGTCTTAGATTCTACTGGCAATTATACAAAGCTATTGGGACTTTCTATGAAGACTTCGAGGAAAGAGCCTTACAAATGAATATGCATATGCAATCACATAATGGAATATTATATAACATAGTAGACAATATCCAGTACTTAATCAGTCAAAATAAAATGCAGTTTAAAAACTAGTTCAATCCTGGCAAGAAACAATATGGATGTATACATATGAAAAATAGAGGGAAACTATGAAAGTTTACTGTCAGAGCTCGTATCCCCTCGAATTTGAATAGTGAAATAATTCACAAGACGAAGCCGTGAACTATGTGGCAATTCACACGAGATAAGATCAAGCTCTGACCGTAAACTTCTGAATTTATGTCATCCCTCACATTGACTGATGGGCTATGATTTGTGGTATATTCCCCCATTGAGTTTTTTCTATTATCTTTTAGATATCAATAGGAGTTGGATACAAGTTCCCAATGTTACTTTTATGGGGGAAATATTAGGGGTGAGATAAATAAGAGTACCATTAAGATATTGTTTTAAATCTCACTCAAATAAGAATACTTCATGGGCATTGGAAAAAAATTGGGGCGAGATAAATAGAGGAACAAAACTCTACAATTATAGAGTTTCCGGTAGAGACCATCAGAATACAATGAGGAGATATCTTCCTGAGACAATGCAGTGTGGATTCTTGGCAGCTAAACTCTAGAAAGGGAAGACTCAAAGAAAGCAATCCCCTTATTTCTGATGGCGCCAAGTGTTTTCCTATCTTATTGTTCATTCGGATATCTGAAAAAGGAAACCAATTGCCCCAGTGAGGTAAGTAGCCATCTTGCGTGTCTACATAGTAGGTATAAGTATACATGGACTTTGTAACTATTTGCCCTATTAACCATTTGGTGGCATTCCGAATTGCAAATAGAATCACCAGAGGCAACGCAAAATTACATTGTGAGTTAAGGAGAAAAATGATATTTTAATTTACATTGTACCGGAGACACTGGAAACACTGGTAGCAAATGGTATGTTCATCATTGATGAATGAGCGGGGAATAACAATAAGAGGGATAGCGATGTATATATACGTGTTTATCTCACCACTGGTATTCCCCCCCCCCCCCCATAGACTTAAGATAGGGAACTCGTACTCAACACCCATGAAGTATTTTTTTAAACATCTAAATCGGAGATAATGATACAAATGTTGGCCAATTATTACGTGATAGGGGTTAGATAAAATCTTAACCACACTCAATCCATAGCCACTGAACATATGCCATTAATTTTGATTTGCATAATCTCAAATAGCTTCTACTCATGATAATACTCCGCAACTAAAACTCGTGGTGTATTTTCGGTTGCCACGGATCTCCATACAGGCATGGCGTCCACCTACTACTATAGAAAATTAGACCTCCCGATATGGCACTGATACAAGAAGCAAATATCGGAGACATATCGGGAAGGTGCAAAATCGTAGACATATGTCTAGACATGGCAATCCACCATGCATTGCATGGTGTTTTTATCGGTGTCTAATCGCAGAAATGTGGTCAACTGCCGCGATATTAGGTGACCTTCCGACGCGATTTTGATTTTTTATCGGGAGGTGCATCGTAGACCACATAGGAGCCATATCATAGTAGGTGGACGCCGGACCTTAACATACGGAACTCATACTCAACACCCAGAAAACCAACAACAACTAAATTGGAGATAAAATCTTAACCACACTCAATCCATAGCCACTGAACATATGCTATTAATTTAAGCATTATCTCACATAGCTTCCACTCATGATATTACTCCGCAACCAAAACTCATGGCACATTTTCAGTGGCTACGAATCTCCATACAGTTCCTTATTGATATATATATGTTATGTTATTCTCACAGAGCACTGTGCCTGTGAGTGTCAGCTGATAGTCATTGTGTTGCCCCTCTTTACCTGTGTCAGTCAGAACACCTCCCTGCGCCACCCCAGCCCCCTCCTCCTCCTCCCAGCAGGTGCTTCTGACCAGTCATCACGGTGTAATTGTTGATGGGTGCATTGCGTGCCTCCCGGGAGCAGGGAGAGGCAGGGGGCCGGCTGGGGAGCCGGCTGGGGAGCCGGTATGGAGCAGCAGTGAAGGCGGCACACTCTCCTAGCATAGATTCTGGGCGTAAAGCCTATAGATTGCTGGTTCCACCAACACAATGGATTTGCCATGGTATATCTTGGTATAACTTGTTTTATCCTACCCCGCACATAAATCTCCATAGACTTAACATGGTGTGACTGTATGTCACGG
Organism: Alentia gelatinosa; assembly: GCA_950022655.1. Lineage (NCBI taxonomy): Eukaryota > Metazoa > Annelida > Polychaeta > Phyllodocida > Polynoidae > Alentia > Alentia gelatinosa. The sequence continues at coordinate 56,867,236 of OX465584.1, read as the reverse complement.
TTATGCCATAAAATATTTATATGCCACTGGTAACATATGAAGTTAAAAACATGTGACAGGGTAGGATAAAATCTAAACATCACTCAATTTCCTACCTCCTAGGGAAAAGCTGAGAGGAATGAGTAAATATCTCGGGACGGAGGACATGAAGAAGGCAGCAAGTATGAAAGAGCATATTCCTAGGGAAGAACATTGAAAATGGTAAATGCCTACGGAAGGGCACAGTGAGTAGCGGGTATCGGGGGCCCGTTTAATAATCTAGGTCTTACATGTAGACCCTATTTGGTATGCCATACAAACCTAGGGACGATGTGGATCAACTTTATTCAACACTTAAAGAAGACCTTATAGATGGCTAATATTGTCCTCACGAACAGACTTCAATGTCAATAAACTATAACCCTTGTACGATTTACAATATTCATGTAAGATCCTAGATTATCAAGCGGCCCCAGGCACCTAGAGAGGCAGGGACGGACATCAGGGAAAGTGGCAGATGCCTAGACATTTTTTCTTTTTTTCTTTGACTACTAGGACAGTGAGTAGAGTAGAGGGCAGCAAGAACCTTGGGTAAGACTACATGGAAGGGCAAATACCTAGGGATAGAATATGAGAAGAAAGTAACAGGCTCCAAGTGTAAGACTGTAAGAGAAAGCAAATAGCTAGGGATGGACTGTGAGAAGAAGGCAGGAAGTACCTAGTAAGAAAAGACTTACTTTTAGGGCAATTGCAAATACCACGGTATGGTAGTTGGTACTATAGAGGAAACCCATGAAACTTTAATGGGTTTCTGAATTTATCTCACCCTTAATATTGACTAATGGGCTAACATTTGTGACATTATTCCCCATTAGATATTTTTCCTAAATATCTAATGGGTGTTAGATACGAGTTTCCAATGTTAAGTCTATGGAGAAAAAATATCTGGGGTGAGATAAAGGGTAAGAAAGTACTATTGAGATACATCTAGAGGAGTTTGGTAGGTACCCAGAGGAAAATAGTGGTCGAGTGTGGCTCATACTGAGGGAAAGAATCTGAGCATAGATCATGGGGACGATTTTGTATAGAGGGTTGTGATTCCACAGGGAAGGACAGTGAGCAAAGATAACGAAGTATCCATGGAATTAACATGATCAAAGAGTTCTGGTTGTATCGGGGTTCTAGTGAGGTTTAGTTAGAGTGGGATAAACATGTCCATAGGCTAAGAAGACGAGCGGAAAGACTCCCTCTTGACAATCCATCCCCGTCCATATATATTAGCCATGTGAGTAGTGTATGGAATTGTCGCATTGTCGAAGGCTTGGTAAATCTCTTGTAAACTGAATCTCGTTGATAGGGACCATCCATCAAGCGCGTAAGCAGAATTTCTGAAATTTGGGACTAGCTCCCACCCCCTTCCCAACTTATACGCAATAGAAAAAAGAAAGAGCATACGGAAAATGTCCAAAATTTTACCACCCCACCCCAACCAAGTGCGTACGTACTTTATGGATGGCCCCATACCATTTAGGTTTATTATGATTATCAACTTACATTTAACGTAGAAAATGAAGACAATCCTATAGTATATCTGGATGTGTTTTCCCAATATCAACTCTCGAATTCACAAATTGTGGCTTGTCATTGCCACAGTTACTGTCAGTATCAATAATAATACTATCCGTAAATCATGTACAAGAGACACAAAAATGTAGAATATTCCAGCTACGGTTGAGCTCCTTCTTAGACCCGAAACATCACCTTCAACACAGAAGTACATGGCAATATTTTCTTCAACAGGGAACTATTAACGATATATCATTCCTTTCATATATGACACGATGCTTAGTAGTTTATTAACCCTCGAGCCCAATTTATCAATTTTTTGCTGATTAACTCGATATTTTAGCGATTATTTTAACTCGATGCTTCCTATAAGTATACATATAATATCCATGATCACATTTCATGGTCTAAACATAGAGATTTTAATGAACTACCAACAAGAAGACACCCAAAAAAATATTACCAAAGGCTGATGCACCCCGAACCGAAAAATACAAAAAATCTCCTCTATACTTAGGTATCTCGCTATGGGACAAACTACCCAAAGAAGTCCAAAAAGTTAGAAATGTCTCCTATTTTAAACTACATGTTAAAAATCTTCTTCTGGATAGGCCAGACCTGTTAGTCCGATAATATCAATGATATCAATTCAAACCGACCAAGGCAACAGCAACCTCTCCGGTATGTCTTGTCTATACCTGCACAGAACGACCTGACCATACTGTACGAGATGGGGAATTGTTGCTTTTTACGGAACGAGGCCCCAGGCCGAATTCTGTAAAAACATCAATTCCCATCGAGTTTTGTAGCATGTACAAGCATGGTAGGTCGTTCTATATCTATCATATACCCAAAAGTATTCAAATCTTACCATATATTGACATAGAAGACATGTCTAACGTGTTAAGTATAACAGTGTACTGCACAGGGTTCAGTAAATAATTCATACTGCACAGGGAGCAGCAGTATGTAATTATCAAATATACTGCATGGATATACAATAATTATACAATGATTACCCGTACGTTTTCTTTCTGACTACAATGGAAGAACGCCCAATACAGGGTGAATTTGTATGTCTTTATACTGAATAAAAGACAAAAAAATTGTGTGAAATCACCCAGGAGGTAGGTAGTGCTAGTTATGTGAAGTTGCATTGGAGTAGGGAGCGGTCATCGTGGGGGCGGTGCGGTGGGAATGTCGAGAGACGGGGATGAGTAGGCAGCCCGTGCATTGTTGGCACGAAGAGGAACATGTCATGGCGCCCTCCTTGCCAACAATCGGAACATGCTCATTGTAGGGCGGGCAACTACAAAGCCCTCATACATTGTCTCCTGACTAGCACACAATGATTACATTTAGGAGTGGTAATTAGATACCGCAGATCTTGAAACGCGTTATAGGTATTGCGCTTAAAGCTTGTTTCCATTGGCTGACGAAAATGGCGAGATTTTTTGCGTTACCGTAAAAGTCTGTCGGTGGTGCCACTGACTGTAAATCAGTAGCAATTTATCAGTGAGGGTGCATTGTATGCAGAGTCTCTACTGTATTTTCCGGGTATAAATGAACTTAATTGGCGTTGTTACATGATCTATGCAAAATTAATCTGTGAGCATTTTCTGCAGGTCTCGTTTCCATTCACCGATCTGGCGTCAGTGTACCTAAAAGATCTATAAGAGGTTCCCCACTGCAGATCGGTGCCAAATAGTCGGCCAATTGAAACGGGCTTATTAGGCCCATTTCCATTGGCCGATTTCCCATCACTGATATACAGTCAGGAACCACCGATGGACTTTGGGCACTGCTGATCGGTCAATGGAAATGACCTAGCTCGTGAAATGACCCAGGACCTTTTCTGCCTAGATTATGCAATGTGGCACCACCCACCACTGAGTGAAAGCTTAGATAGTGAGTGAAATTTATTACCCTCACCGACCTTTTCGATGCACAGTCAGTGGCACCACTGACAGAATTTCTAGGTAACTAAAAAAAATCTACCCCCTTTTTGTTGGCATATGGAATCAGGCCTTAAAAGATCTGTATGTGGTTCCCGACTGCAGATCGGTGCCAAATAATCGGCCAATGGAAACAGGCCTATACTGACACTATTGTTGTGTGAGAGTAAAATGTCGTCTGCTTTTTAAATCCCAGTCGACTGCCCTGGAATGCCCCCTGGTGACCAGGATTGTATTAGACGTTATACATGGTAGTGAGGACGCAGGGTTGGCGATGATAGGGAAGTGGACGATATTAGGGGAATCAATACCCAGCCTGGGTTGTGTCCTACTCATCACCCTTACAGAGACCCATTTCTCATGTGCCAACAAAACCCCTCTTCTGATTGGTCATGTGCGGGAGAGAGCTTGCTTCTGATTGGTTCTGGCGTTAGAAAGGTTAGTTTGGATTTGTCGTTACAAAGGCTGGCTCTGATTGGATATGACAACAAACATGGTTCTTGTCCTGCCATCAACACAGCATTCTGTTGTTGTCCACTTCCCAGAGAGGCACACTCATAATGAAAATAAATGGTAGCTGGCCTTGGATTGTATCCAATTGACATCGATGGTAATCACACTTAATGGGTCTATCGGCTCACAACTGGGGGAACTTTGTGAATATCAGCATCTTTTGTCAGAGAATCTAGTGGCCAGGGATGTCAGTCCGGGACATGAAGAAAAGGAGAAATATTTTTCATGTTGAATTTTCTGCCTCAGAGAGACTGATAAAACATAGAAAACACATCATTATTTGCCTAAAATGAGGCTGGTGTGTGTGGGGAGGTTTGAACAACTGTTTATTGATGTAAATGAAGCCCAATTTATTCTCTCATTCTTTACATAAGAACCAATATTTATAAACTGAAAATAAAAACAAGGACTTCCTTGAAAAATTGGAAAACTGAAAAATCTCTGAGTGGTATACAATATTTTACCAGACGTATTAGTAGGTTTTACAAATACGTTTTAAAGTTTAACATAATATAATCTTTATTAAATTGTATTGAAATTTAAAGATAGTAAAATGATATGTAGTTGAGCAGATGTCAATTGAAGTAGATGTAGATGTGTACATGTTCTGTTTGAGATTGATTTCGTATCCTTTGCAATGGCAATTCTATTTAGTGGGGAAAGGAATAAGCTATCTTTCTGTAAATTGTAAGTGATAAGACACCGTCTCAGTGTACAAAAAGTCAATTTGGTGCTTAGTTAATTACGCCCACTTGGATCTTCTTAATTAGCATTATAATTACCACAATCACAGCATACAAATTATCTTTTGCGCACACTTAGACACTTTTATTGCTCATATTATAATGTGATTTGGATTCTCCTATTATCCATAGGGAAATACCTAACGTAATTATTCTCTGTCATCTTTGAATCACAACTGCCTTTCCACAAGTGGATCTTAAAGTGTCACGCTTGTAACAAGTACTACGAAGCAATCCCGCACGCACTTAAAGAGGGCGTGGAGGACACAGAGGCTTTATTGGCATCTTTAAGAGGTGATTGTGAGACTATTGTTGCGCCACTGTACGATGTGCTAATAGATAAAAAAAAATATAACAGCTGGGGGAGAGATACATCTGGATCCTGTCTCAAAGGAAATGGGGGGAGAGAGAGTGAGTTGGGGGGGGGGGCGTGCATATCTGCGCATGTGCGACTACAGGATTCTGGGTAGGGGCGCAAGGGAAGCAATTATAATGATATTAGCTTACGTCGTGTCGCGTGCCACCACTAGAGAGAGCGGGTCCTATCAAAGAGCCCTGCGGGACCCCGTAAATGTTTTTCAAGGAGCGTAATTCTCATTGAATGGCCCCTGCCGGCCATACAAAGCTGCAGGGAGGCGGGAGAGAATGCCTCCCTATGTAATTGTTGAGAGGAATATCACGTGTCCATGCCACCTCAAAAGAGACATTCTCTGCTGTGTCAAAAGGGGCGAGGGCGCCGCTAGAGGAGCTGGCGTCGGGGTAGGGTCCCGCAGAATGGCGGAAAGGGGACTGTGGGGCGTCGGCAGACGAGAGAAATGCACACTTCTTTATTTATCGCCCTCTATGATGTGAGTGAAGCCTAACGGGGGCTTGGGGGTGGGGGATGGAAATAAAGCAACTACGACGGGCTGTGAAACTCAAGCTATTGTCTGTGACAACACACTCTGGTGTCACCCGTCCCCTAGTGCTGGCACCGAGGAACACCGTGCTTTGCCACAGCGTTGACCCTTCCCGAACGAATCTCCAAGCGAAAATAACATTCTCATGTAAAACACACCGCAAAATAATCAACCTTCTTTGCTAAATTCTATTGAAACTGGTACTAAATGGGGCCACGAATTTTTTTCAGTGAATTTTTTTCGGTTTTTATGTGAGATCTTTAGAGATAAATGCTTTCAAAGAATTGGCGGGAAATAAAAGCGCGCGCTTTGGCATCAATGGCAGGCCTGGTGGCGGGACTTTGATAGCTCCACGCTGACACCTTCCAATGTCGTCTGCCATTGTGGGGGATTCAATGGGAGGTGTTTGTTTTCCTTGGGGCCATGTTGTAAACAGCCAAGTGTGCAGCGTTCCTTTTACAAAGGCCAAGCCATCTGATCCCCCCTTCCAGTCTCATTGTCGGTACAGCTTTCTAAATGTCGTCTGCTGGGACATAGACTGCGAGGAAGGAGAAGAAGAGGAAAGACACATTAAAGAGACGACGGGGAAAGGACACTTGAGACATAAGAAAGAGTGCTTATGGTGGCATATTCAGCGACTGAGGTTCTTTATTCGTAAAGAAAATAGCTCTGCCATGGATAAATATATAAAAGAAAGAATTATAAGTGCTTTAGAATAGACTGAATAAGGTAGATTTCTTTACTTACTTGAAAGTTTATACTCAATGGATGAATGAATGAAAAGACCATAGAATTGACTCGTTACAAGGAAGAATACAGAGGACGAACTGAATAAGATTCATTTCTAAAAGATGTAATGTAATATTTTTGTTCGGAAAGTGCACTTCAGAAATTGTACATACATGTATATACATATAAAGGACGGTCAAGTAACCAAATGCTACAGAATGCAATTCCGTCCCCTTTTAATTGTGATATTGCTTTTGTGGTTTATAATGTTGTTTTTCATCTTACAAAATGATCATCCTGTAAAAGAAATTTGGGTAATTATCAATACTTTTTCAAGGTAGAGCGTAGGGTTTTTATAGTATCCATATCGTATACATTTGTTAAGAGAGAACATAGTTAGTTATCCCGTATCTATTGCCGTTCAAGGGCTCATGTCCTATAAAATACGTCCAGACGGCTGAATCGGAGGAACGTAATTAATGGCATAAAGGGCCGAGAACTGAATCGCTACGGATTCACTCTCTACGTTTTCTTATTATTTACCAACAAACACAAATATAGGCATCTAACGTACTTGGCAAGTACACTAAGGGCACAGTGCGCCCGAACTTTCACTACGTCTCAGTGATCCCGAACATCATCTATACTGCACCCCTAGCTTCGGATATTATTTTATAGACGCTCGGCCATAGGTGTATGCTATCAATGATAAGGAACTGCATCGAGAGGGTTGGAATCTGCCACTCGTTTTGGTTGCTATGTGATTTTACTAGCTATCGCCTCGTGAAATCACAACGCAGACAAAACCTGTGGTGTATTCAAACTCTCCAACTTATCGAGTAAATTTCAGATTTGATCTCACTCCGTTTTACAAATAAATAAACCATTCATCTTTATTAATCGCATCTTCAGCAACTTCCCAAAATGCTGGCTGCAATACACTACACCTGTGACGTGGTTTTTGCACTTTACTGATTGATTCTTTGTTTAGGTTTTCAACAATGTTAACTCTATGGTGAAACTGATACCAGCAGTGAGATAAACAGTAATGACTGACGTTGGGTAACCAGCGAAGACGTTCCTACATGGAGCAGACGACATTTTGATACAGTGAGACGCCGGGCAGAACAGGAAGTTCCTCACGCGTCTGTTCTGCATTAAAGGCGCATGCGCGTGTGGGTCAAAACAGAGTGCGCATGACAGCGGCACACTCACCGCGTCCTATCCCTTTGGCACTTCTAAAACCCCTTAATATCGCCCAATACCCACAGCCCCGGAGTCTCTGGCGTTGTTACCATGGCGACGGCGTCCGTCTGGTCAGCTGACACGGTCGTCTCGGACGCCTTGCGGCCAGCGTCGATACATCAATGGCGTCGACATGCCCACCCCTCCCCTCGTCCCAAATTTGCGAATTTATACGGAATTTATATCGGTGATCGGGCAGCGCGTCTGCCGCCGATAAGCCAGCGTCCCGCCGGCGTTCCCCGTGCCGCCATTTGACTTCATTTGCGCTGACAGGGACGCTGCCTCGATGTCATCCCCGAGGTCGGACGTGATTGTCGCCCGCGCCGCCGGGTGGCGCACGCGTCGCGTGGATCATTACTGCGGCGCGAATGAAAGGTCGTCTTTAAACCAAGCGGCATGTCAGAGGAATCTGGGTCTGATCTGTGTACCCGCATAACCCCCGAGTTTACATCCCCCGCCTTGTTTGTGTGTGACAGGTGGGGACCGAGTGGGTTTGTCAGGGATGAGGTTGAAAGGTCATGCCCCACAGGTGATGAGGGAAGGGGTTATATTTGCCAGGGTGATAGGATCTATTCTATCTTCAGAGACTTAACCCTTTAAGGATGCATGATGCCTGGAGACATCACCACGCTAAAGACACATGATGCTTGGAGGCATCACCGCACTAAAGACACATGATGCTTTAACCCTTTAAGGACGCATGATGCCTGGAGGCATCACCATGCTAAAGACACATGATGCTTGGAGGCATCACCGCACTAAAGACGCATGATGCCTTAAAGCATCATCGTCCAAATATTAAGAAAAATGTTTTAACAAAGAAATGATAGAGCAATATTCATGAAATCTTCAGAAAATGTAGATATAATATCATATATTTAGTTTTTCTACTAAAAAGAAATAAAATATTTATGATTATGTATCATATTGCATGATTACAAACTTGGATATCAGTTTTAACTATTATGTGGCCGTCCTGTAGCCAGACAGACTGCCACCAGTATCCGTCCTTATGGGAGTAGCTGGACCCCAGGCAGCCATCCTTAAAGGGTTAACATTGGGAACTTGCACTCAACGCCCATTTAAAAAAAAAGAAGTTATCTATCCAATTGCAAACTCTCGCAGTGCGAGTTTTTCAGTTACAATGTACATTGGTTGCTATTACAGAAATGGAAGAACAAAGTAAAAACGTATCTAAGAGGTTTTAAGTACATCTATAAAGATATGTAAGTGAATGAAGTAGTGGTTGATGATAATGAGTTTTAATGAGTAAAATAGGCATGGACTTTTCTCAATGTTCGCTAGAGCTTGCGTACCTTGGTTTTAAACTCTTTTACTGTTTTGCTACGCTGGACACTAGCGGGTAGGCTATCCCACAGGTTAACTTTCCGCCAATAAGGCGATTCTTTAACTGCCGCAGTTTTGGGGCAGGGCAACTTAAACTTAATTTTGGAGCTGCTTCTAGTTCTGCCTATCCTGTTGTCTAGCGAATCAACATTCTTAGTGACTTTGAACATTAGCATCGCTAGCTGCCTTTTCCTTCGAGTGGTAGGATTATCTGAGCCACACTTCTCACGCCCATGAAGTATTTAGAAAAATACTCAATGGGGAATGTTAGGTAATTGTCGCCTCGTTTAGTACGGGCTTAATAAACTAACTCGAATACGCCCGTTTATCTTGGCACACTTACTTAGTAATAAGATAAAATGTATATAGCTTAACGATATGTACTCGTGTACCTCGTTTCTTTCGATAAAAATATTGCACGAGGTCGCAGAGCGAGTGGAATATTTTTATTGTATCCAAGTAAGTACCAGTGAGGTAATACATTTCTATTTTATTATATCTTCAAATATAAGTATTTGATGAATTACATACAGTAATGTGAAAACGTCTCAGTTGGATTCAAAGTGTGCTGGTTCATCTGTGGACGTCTTAAGGCCCGTTTCCATTGGCCGATTTCCCGTCATCGATCTATAGTCAGGAACCACCGACAGACTTTTAGCACTGTGGACCCAATATCGGTCAATGGAAACAACCAAGGTCGTGAAATTTCCCACGGCCTTTTCTGCTTAGATTATGCAATGTGGCACCACCCACCACTGAGTGAAAGCTAGGACACTGAGTGATATCTACTACCATTAGCGATATTTCTATACCGACGCACAGTCAGTGGCACCACTGACAGACTTTCTATATAACTCAAAAAGTCTAAGCAATCTTCGTCGGTCAATGGAAACGGGCCTTATACTGGAAGTCGGGTGCGGAATACTATCCAAGCACATTTTTTCCTTTTTTCCCCTTCAACTCCTGTGATCCTTTGTGCGCATAAATTAGCAATACATCATAAGAAGGTCTAATATTTTTTCAGCCAATCAGAATGTACATTCAGAGTAGGGCGGTGCATCATTTTATACCACCGTACTCTGCTGGTATTAAGAAGAAACCACCAAGTTTTGGTCAAAGTCGTCGTTCTCCATGAGTTTGATGCGGGGTGATATGAACGAGGCGACAGCCGAGTGAATATCACATAGCATTCAAACGAGTTGGAGAGTGACTTCTTTGACCAAAACGAGTTGCTTTCTGTATTTATCTCACCCCTGTACACACCTAAAGAATGGACGACACACAGGATATAAACCATGGAGAACGGACTGCAATACTTGTACAGGCACGGAGAACGAGTTCCCAATGTTCAGCCTATGGACATTTATGCCAGGGGTGAGATAAATATTTAATACCAATCCCCTAGCAGAGGTTGGTATTTGTGTGACATACTGGCACAGGTCTATGATAATCGCTAAATTCGTATACTGTATACACACACAAAGGAGTGGCCCCTTTCTCTCCCCCACCCCACAACAACAATTACTCCGAGCCCGGAAGCCGGCGCTGTTTAGTGATTCTCGTGATGTTTAAGTGGGGCGCGGAGACAACAGTAATCCACACTGATTATGATTGGCGCCTAATTGCGGAACTTGCACCGCAGAGGCAGATAACCAAATCGCTGTGCTAATTACAGGTGTGCAATTAAGCAGGTGTCACGCTCCCTAAGCTCTGGGCCACCACAGGTGGACGAACAGCAAGCAGGGGAAGGGTGGCGGTGGTAGTCCTGCCAGGGGGAGTTTAACAATGTGGTCCTAGGAGAGTTATGCCTGTAAGGCCCGGCGTCCACCTACTACGATATGGCTCCGATATGGTCTACGATGCACCTCCCGATAAAAAATCAAAATAGCGTCGGAAGGTTGCCTAACATCGGGGCAGTTGACGACGTTTCTGCGTTTAGACACCGATAAAAACCCCATACAATGCGTGGCGGATTGGCATGTCTAGACATATGTCTACGATTTTGTCCCTTCCCAATATGGCACCGATTTTGACATTTTGTCTCGGTGCCATATCGGGAGGTCTATGATCTTAGTAGGTGGACGCCGGGCCTAAACCTCCTTTCCCTTGGCCGACGAAAAAGGCGGGGACTTTTTGAGTTATACATACACATACACAATAATGACTGGTTTTGTGTACGAGTGGCCGTAATATCTGAGTAGTTGACGCGTAGTAATATCCGGGCGATTAGCGAGGATATTACGTAGTCAACTGTGAGGAGATTGCGGATACTCATACACAAAACCAGTCGTTATTGTATTTATTACCCACCTACAAGATAGATAACATGTCTATTGCATAAAAAGTACATATAGTTCCAGATTACGCCATAGCACCACAGCACTGTCAGGCATGGTGGTAATGCGGTGTATACTTACGCCTGTTATATAGTTCGGTATTCATCTGGGTTTTTATGCGCAAATCTTTTTATGACAGTGATTTCTGACTCCGGAATGGGTGGGTAATAAAGTTAACGTTTAACTATAAAGACAATATTAGCGAGGGACTGTCTTAGCCAAGGATGTTTGATGTTTGACCCATGTCTTACAATGTGTCCTCCACATACCCAAAAGGGTCCTAGACGGGGGACACCTATATAGGTGTCTTATATGATTCAATTTCACAAAGAAAACCTTATTTATTAGTTGAACTAGCGGAAATACGCATATCATTGTATGTAATACAAAACGGCAGTGTTAGAGGGGAAATATCTCCATATTCAGTTAGATTACAAATTATGAAATTAGTTACCACAACCCCCACTATGTGGCACTACCTGCAGTTCTTCGGAATTCTCCCCCCATAGTGATCCCACAGCTGTCTTACAGTCTGTTTTTGTCCTAGCCTGGGACCAAATTCAGTCCTAGGAGACTTATGCAGGATTTTGCTCTTTAGGACACCATTTGTTAAACAGGAAAGGTCTTCCGTCCTAAGATATGTCTTAGATTGCTGGCATGATCCTAGGACGATTCCTCTGCTAGGACCAAAACTTATTAAACAGTGCCCTGGTGTGGTGGTAATATATATGTAGACAATAAATGATAATTTTCTGGATAGGCGCCCGTAAACCACGAGAGGCTGACGTGTAGTAATACACGAGCGCTAGCGAGTCAACCCCTTAAGTGGGGTTACTGTACTGAAAAGAACTTAGATATAGATATTAGACAATAATCGATGGCTTTGTGGACAGGCGGTCGTAAACCATGAGTGATTGACGCATAGTAATATACGAGCGCTAGCGAGTGTTTTACAACGTCAACATTGAGGATTTACAGAGCTGCCTGTCCATAAAACCATTGTTTATTGTACTGATTATCCATCATTTCGAATACATCAAACCCAGGAACTTCCATATCAAAGAGTATAACAATAGGGATTATTTCTTTTACTCTATGGCACAAAGGGACTATTTTCCTGTATACCATGCTTTGGGGCCATATACCACTGTTATAGTATCTGACAGGTTTTATACAATGGGTCGTTACTCTTGTTATTGACTAAATTACACTCAGGAACTGACATGATATTATCAAGAGACGTCACGAGTTTGAGTCTGAGTTTATTTATGCCACGCATTTTGTTGGCTCCACAATTTCACGAGTCGAAGACGAGTGTCATTACGGAGCCAACAAAATGAGTGGCATGAATAAGCTCAAACTCAAACGAGGGGCGTCCAGATCTATCCTACCCTGTTTCCATATTTTTTCAGTATCAGAAAGTAGTGGCATAAACAACACTTTATGTCACACCCGTGAAATAAATAAATCCCTTGTTAAGCCTATGGCATTTTTTATCAGGGGTAGGATAAAGGGTATATCATCTAGGCCTATTTCTTTACTCTCCATCCATAGGCCTAGCACTGTGAATACAACCAAATATACTAGATATCTGATGAAAGAGTGTATTCTCCGTATACAAGGGATTTAAAATCTGTATTCAATATTTATGGTAGCTGACAGTATCTGAATAATGGGTAGTGATTTACCATACATTTTCAATGGGAACTTTGTATACGATAGATAATGAAGCATGTGTTGTCAGTGCCTTGATTATCGCTCATTCATATGGTCATTGGTGTGTACGGATTAGATATAGATGGTTCGAGTTAGTGTTGGCTCTTTTATTACTGGCTTTGAGCTAATACCAGACCCTAAAAGCAGCAGTGATTCTTAGGAAACTTGAGTTAATTCCCCTTTTATATCTAGTTTTTGTGAGTGTAATTTTGTTTGTTAAGTAGATCCATTTGTTGCGGCAGAGGGAAGCATCATTATCACTAATTGTTGATTTTTGTTATTAACTCCATCTTAATGCAATTTGCATCGTCATTTATAGTACATAAACTGTGCTACACAATGTCTGGTGCTATTCAATGTCCTCAGCAAAAAACAACAACAAAAAACACCCCACATACTTAGAGGAAGGATAATCAAAATCACATGGTTAAATTATTTACCAGAGAGTAATTAAATAAACAGTCAGGACTGAACTACGTATAAACTCAGAGACTGTGAACCACTTTTGATCTGAGACAAATCCCATTCTCCACCTCTCGTTAAGCACCACAGTGGTTTTACTGCCCCCCTTTGTGAGCAGTTCATGCCTGGTTTTATGAGTGAGTGACTCTTTGTGGCCTGGTGTGCCCCTGGACACCCCCCCTGATCGACAAAGCCCGCCTCGCGCTGTGCAGGGGTTGACTAAGACTTGCTCAAGTCTTTGATTATGAACATACTATCGTAAAACTGGATGAGTTTTAATCTTGGCCACCATATGCCATGACTGGAGTTTGGCATAGGGACTTCATGAGGCGAAGCCGAGTGAAGTCCAGAGCCAAAACTCCATGATTACATGATTGTGTAGGGGTCAGGGTAGTCGAGCAGCATTGTTTCACTTCACGCTAGATGGCGCGAGTGCCGATCCCTGCCGTGCGGTAAGGTCATGTGTTGGTAAGGTTGCATTGAACACCTCTCAACATTGAAGAGACCAGTATCTCTTCCCGCGCTAGTTGGTGCACCGAACCACCAACATATTGTAACAGAAGTACCGAAATAAAGCTTGGTACACTGAAACAGTCCGGAGTCTGGTTTTGTCTTTGTAGTTAAGCGGTAGGTAGTAGATTCTGCATCTCCCTGCCCTTTCCAGCGGGTAAAGCCGAACCCACCTGTACTGGCACGGTAAGTACAGGGTAGCGACTGAGTCTTGGAACCCCCGGTCAGCTGTTGATCATGGAAAGTGGTAAGACACTTTCAGCGACTAGGGGATACGCTACAATTGTAACAGCCCTCACCTCAAGGGCACTTTAGTCCAAGGGTGAGTGTTCACTGTGACTATGTACCAGGTGTGTCCTCCCATGTGAATCAAATTCGCCATTTTTCCCTGAGACTGGTAGAAGCACTTTGCCATAAGAAATTTTGTACCAACCGAGAATTAGGGTAAAGGTGTGAATTACACCAGTCTCAGGGGGGAGTTTAACAATGTGGTCCTAGGAGAGTTATGCCTGTAAAACAGGTCCTAGGACAGTTTGCGTTTAACTAGTAAGACAATCTTAGCGAGGGACTGTCTTAGCCAAGGACATTAGCGAGATTGTCCAAAAGTGTTTAACAAGTTTGACCCAAATCTTACAAACTGTCCCCCACATAGCCAAAAGTGTCCTAGATGGGGGACACCTATATAGCTGTCTTAGAGGATTAAAATCATAAATAACAACCTTATTTATTAATTCAACTAGAGGAAATATATATAGTATGGTATGTAATACAAAACGGCAGTGTTAGAGGGGAAATATTTCAAATATTCAGTTGAATTAAAAATGATAAAATTAGTTACCACAATCCCCACTATGTGGCACTACCTACAGTTCTTAGGAATTCTCCTTCACAGGGATCCCACAGCTGTCTTACAGCCTGTTTTGTCCCAGCCTGAGACCGAATTCAGTCCTAGGAGACTTATTATGCAGGAATTTTCTCTCTATGGGGGACACAACTTGTGACACGGGAAAGATCTTTCGTCCTAAGATATGTCTTAGATTGCTGGCATGATCCTAGGAGGATTCTTCTCCTAGGACCAAAACGTGTTAAACGGTGCCCAGGAATCAGCCAGGTAGAGTGGATTGTAGGGGGAGGGTATAAGGGGCCATGTACAGGGACCTGTTTCAGTAGTTTCTTGACATGTCTAGATGGCGTCTGTGACACCATACAGACAGCTCACAACATTGCAATCAATGACACGCGGAGTTTCACTCACTTCTCGTAGGAATAAAGCAATGACATTTTAACATGAGTAGGGGATACATATAACCTATAATCGTTCCAAATATGAAGAAGATTGGGCACTCTGATTTTCTGATATTTGCTAGTCTTTTTCCGCTGTTGCTTGCACTGTTGGTGCCGCTGTTGATGTCTGTCTAGGCCTTATGTCACGAGCCTACTGAAACAGGTCCCTGGTGGCAGGCAGGGGGAGGTTGGTAGCACACACTCACACAGGGACTGAGGCCAGTCTAGGGTTGACTACAAACAGCCCACAATCCACAGCAGTGGCCGCATTGTTCAGTGAGTGTCGTAAAATCTCATCGCACGGCCCTGGGTGTGTCTTTAATGTCATATCGATGATCCCCTGATCTGCCACTGGTGATCGTAAAGACAAAGAAAAACACCCACATCACCACAGGTGTAGATGTCTGTGTGTCTGTGTTAAAGCCAGTTTCCACTGGCCGACTATTAGCCACCGATCTGCAGTCGGGAACTACTGATCGATTCTTTTGATATACTGACGCTATATCGGTGAATGAAAATAGACATACACAATAATGACTAGTTTTGTGTACGAGTGGCCGTATTCTCCGAGTAGTTGGCGCGTAGTAATATCCGAGCGATTAGCGAGGATATTAGGTCGTCAACTACGAGGAGATTACAGCCATTCATATACAAAACCAGTCTTTATTGTATTTATTACCCACCTACAAGATTAATCAGAAATATATTGCAATTAAAAAGTTTGTGTAAGCCATTTAGTTCCAGGCACCACTGCACTGTTAAGTGTGGCAGTAATTCGGTGTAGACTGACACCAATAATATAGTTCGCCATTAACCTGGGATTTTAACATACAAAGTGTATTTTCTTATGATAAATAAGATTGTTTTGATTGATTCTAAATAATTAGCATTGAATAAACAATCAAGAAACTTAATTCGAAGTACATGATGATTCAACCTTATTATGGAGAGGACTATTTTTCCGGAATCTCCTGCAGTAGATTCTGACATGCCAGAATTTCCCGGTAGCTGTTTCCAGGTGCCCTATACATTTCCTATGGAGACTCAGTATTGGGTGGGTAATAAATAGAGAGAAGTGTTCACCGATTAATTGTGCATACATTATGCAATAAGGTCACCACCTAACAACTTCTCATATGTCATATCGTAAAGACAAAGAAAAACACCCACAAACACCCACCATTTTAAAATGGCCGACTATTCGCCACCAATCTGCGATCGGGAACCACCGATGCTGGATCGGTGAATGGAAACAGACATTCACCAATTAATTATACATAGATTATGCAAGGTCGAAAGCTATGTACACTCATCTTTATTTTAAACGATATAGACAAGGGTTGACTAAGACTTGCTCAAGTTTTTGATTATGAACATACATTGAATGATTAAAATGAATTACAATGTGCAGAGTGGGACTCACACATTGGGATTCATATAACTCACAGGGTGTGTCTTTAATGTCATATCGATGATCCCCTGATCTGCCACTGGTGATCGTAAAGACAAAGAAAAACACCCACATCACCACAGGTGTAGATGTCTGTGTCTGTGTTAAAGCTATTTTCCACTGGCCTACTATTAGCTACCGATCTGCAGTCGGGAACTACTGATCGATTCTTTTGATATACTGACGCTAGATCGGTGAATGAAAATAGACATAGAGTGAAGTGTTCACCGATTAATTGTGCATAGATTATGCAATAAGGTCACCATCTAACAACTTCTCATATGTCATAACATAAAGACAAAGAAAAACACCCGTAGACGAGGGTTTACTAAGTCTTTGATTATGAACATACATTGAATGATTAAAATGAATTACAATGTGTGTCTGTGTTAAAGCCATTTTCCACTGGCCGACTATTAGCCACCGATCTACGGTCGGGATTGGTTTGGTTTGGTGGTTTGATTTAACGTCTAGTTAACATTGTAGGTTTTCACCAGACTTTCTGAAGGTTCTTTTACACACCAGAAGGGTGGTGATCGAATCTATGTAATGAATTTAGGTAGAAACCTCACCCCTACATATTTACCGAGGTGAGAGTTTTTTTACTTCTCACACCACAGAGACATGGTATGAGAAGGATTGGCCTTTGATATAGCAGGAAATCTACCACTGCTGGGGGTGAAGGAGAAAAGTGGCTGCAGTGGGACCCAAATCATCAAAGTCTGACAACCAGTGCTCTTTACCACTGAACTAACTCCCCACCCCGGTCGCTTTTGTTATGCTTGCATGCAAGCATATCCAGTCTGCACCACGAGGAGGTGAGGCGACCAAGAGGGCGAACAAATTGATAATTGCTGTCCACCCCAGCAGACCTGCAGTCAGGAACCACCAACGTCAGACCAGTAAATGAAAACAGACATAAAACCATTTTCCACTGGCAAACTATTCGCTACCGATCTGCAATCAGGACCTACTGATCGATTCTTTTGAAATACTGACGCTAGATCGGTGAATGGAAACAGACATCCAGAGAAGTGTTCATCGATTAGGGGTGCATAGATTATGCAATAAGGTCACCCCCTAACAACTTCTTCACTCTCCGATAGAATCAAAGGAGTTTCAAATCGTCGGTGATGGTCATCATGTTTGTAATACAGTTCTTCTGGGACCTGTTTCACTAGTTTCGTGACATGTCTGTGACACCAAACAGACAGATTGGGGTTGTCTAGTTTCTTGACAACACAAGTAGCTGCCCTTATATAGGAAAAGACAGACCCCAAAGGTGTGTCTGGTTTAATAAGAATTAGACAAATCTACACATCACAGGATTCACACATCATTTCAGGTTTATTATATTGTCACATTATGTCTACAGTTTTTTTTAAGGGATTGAAATTAACTTTTACTTATCGTTTATGCGGATCGACCAATACTCTTCATTATGAAACGTGACTTCGTTTTGTCCGTTCTTGCTTGCACTGTTGCTGCCGCTTTTCATGTCTGACTTTCATTGTCATGAAACTAGCGGAACAGGTCGCAGGTATGGACCTGTCAAATGCAGCATAAACAAGGCATACACAGCACCTTAACCAATTTCTAGATACCGACATGCAGTTGATGGCAACCACCAACAGACTTTTAGGAGAACTCAATTAATCAGCGCCATCTTCGTGGGCCAGTGGAAAATGGCTTTGTAGGTGTGTCTGGGTGGGGGAGTAGGTGTCTGGGTGGGGGAGTAGGTGTACCTGCCTGTCGTTGAATAATCAGAAATTAATACTCACCTATGAACGTCCTAATTAAAAACCTAAAGGCCGCAGTAAACCACCACCTATGGAATATCATCATTTATCCTACCCCTAATAAAAAACGCCATAGGCTTAACATGGGATTTTTTATGTCACGGGTGTGACATAAAGTGTTGTTTATGCCACTACTTTCAAATACTGAAAAAATATGGAAACGGGGTAGGATAAATCTAGACGCCACTCGTTTGAGTTCGAGTTTACTTATGTCACTCATTTTGTTGGCTCCGTAATGTCACTCGTCTTCGACTCGTGAAATTACAGAGCCAACAAAATGCGTGGCATAAATAAACTCAGACTCAAACTCGTGACGTCTCTTGATATTACCTGAGGGCGAATGTTTCACTTTTACTGACCAGGAATACAGATTCCGTTTATCTCTGAGTGACGAAAGAATATACATAATCCGTACCACATGACCACTTTCATTCTGTCAGTAACTCTTGAAAATGATACGAAATCACTCAAGACCGTAAAACCCACTGGTGCTTGATGAGTTTGGATCCTAGTTTCCGGCAGTCGCAGAAATGGAAAGGTATCTTGGTTCAAGTAGGTTACAGAAAACTATCCATATACTGAATGTAAACCATACTTTCCAATTGTTATACATTTAAAATTCCACGCTCATTCATCAATGATGAACATACCATTTGCCCCTAGTTATATATATATATATATGTTTTAGAAAACCCAACATGGAGAGTGAAAGAAAGTCCGTCCGAACTTTTCTAGTAAACACTACCTATATCTATTTCTTATTTCTTCTATATATTTTCTTTGAAAGGGGAACAGTGGGGAGGGGTATGCTTACATCAGAACATAAAAAAAACCCGCCATCATGGTGAACTGCAAAACGTCTACACGGAAAAAGTACACGTGTAACACTTAAATTAAACAGAATTCCAAACTCCAGATGCTTTCATGCGTCATTGTCACGACATCGTGGAGAAGGAGCATGGATATAGTAGCGTGCATGTGTCCCTGTGTCCCCTTTCCACGCTGTATTAACGGGTATTGCACTTTTTAACGGTCGTGTTAAAGCATTATTATCCTTGTCACTGCACCCACAGCATTGCCACACATCATGCGATGGCCCCGACGCCTGAACTATGCTTGGAGATCGATCCCAATAGAGCCAAAAGGCGAGCGCCGCAGCGAATGATTTATTCCGAGCACAATCGACCAATCAGCACTCTGGGTGGCATTGGGTGCAGGGTCGGGCCCGCTGCAGTGTTAATCAAAGGCGAAAAGCCCCCAGGCCGCCGAGGGATAGGGATAGAGGGCCCTAGCTCAAGCCGACCCAGTCAAAGTTGTTGACCAGAGGTTGCATTATCTAATTTCTCTTCACTCTTGGCATGTCGCTACCAAAACAGAGATCCCGGGTCAAGTTTTCCCCACCTCCTTCGGGCATTGATGAGGGTTTGTTACAGAAATTACAGATTGTTTAAGCACTACTTTGTTACCACCATCCTACCCTTTCTTTTCGAATCTATTACTAAGTCATTTTATTGCTAATTAGTGTCATTCAAAACCATAGAGCCATTAAAGAATCTTGGAAATGAGCAGAGTGAAATACCTTAATTGCCGGTAGAAAATTATTTTGGCAATTAGTTATAATGGTTTATGAGGATGTCAGAAAGCAAATACGACCTCCTTATTTAACTTCCCAAGTTGAATTATATGTTTGTGAGAACACTTTATTTACATATGTGAGCAAGGCAAGAAAAGTGACATTTCCCAATTATCACTCACTTCTTTTGCACCTCCAAGAGTGAAGAACAGCTACTTTTTCACCTCCTTTAGTGAAGAAAAGCTACTCGGGGGACGTCATGGCGGCGCCCATGGATCATAGGCTATATGCCGTATAGATCTGTGAAATCCGACATTAAAAAGGCATAGACCAGTGCCATCTTCGTCTGGAGCCTCGTTCCGTAAAAAAAAACCAATACCCCATCTCGTTTTATAGCTTGTACAGCATCGTCAGGTCGTTCTATATAGTTATACCTTAATTTGATATGTGTGCTATCAACTACCTTTCCTGCAATGCAGCCACGGTTCCCTTCAGCCCCTCTGTCAGATATAAAATATCCACCTCTCTTCAGAATCTGACGCATAATGCAGTGGTAGTACAACTCCGACGTATAAAACTGGAGGGTAGCACTAAGGAGGGGTGAAAACAGTGCTGCGTGTTTCTCCACTGGGATAAGGTGGAGAGGGGGTATAGGGTGGAGCCGGGCGAGGGGGTTCGGTTACCAAACAGATGAAGAACCCCCTCAAACTGAAGGATCAACACTGGTCCTGTGTACACAAGGATTACTGGGATCCAAAGGCCACCCCTCAGTCACTGGCGATCATGAGATGACTCCATGATTACTTTATATTATAGAATCCGCCCTCATTTCTCAGTCCTGCAAGCACAGCAGCAAAACGTACACGGGTTTCAGATAGAGTTGTACAAATTTCGTACATTGGAAGATACACCTGAAACAGTTGTGAGTAAATTTTCTCCGTTCGCTTAACCTCGAAAAAGGTTTGCGTTGGGAGGAAATTTGGGAGAAAAGCGCCTACCCGTACACTCTCTACATTGTGGTCGTAAATGCGATAGGGGTTAAGTCTTACCCTCATACACCTGAAAACAATTGCAATAGAAAGATTCCCCCTCATGTTATAGCAATCCCAATGTTTTTAGTATAGCTCAGATGAAACTTAATGCAGTATGTTGGGTGATGCTGACTACTTGATTGTGTATTTGTCATAACACTGAGTCATTTTTGTCACGGCGGTTTTCATTTCTGAATAGAATTGACTGCAATCCTTTTCTGTTTGCAGCACTTTCAGGTAAAAATGTGCAATGCACAGACAAACAAGCCTCTCATAGACACACGTGTTTACAATACGAAGAACCGCCAGAAGAAAACCAGATAGAAATGTGGAGAAACAAATGTCATATGTAACTGGGGAGAAACCGAGGGAATTCTTAGAAATTATTGCGGAGTTTAACTCAGTTCGCACCCCAACACTTCAGCCATGGAATGTAATGAATAAATTTGTCAATATGAACTGAAAACAACGGGGGTAGGTTTGATACTCAACCTATAGGACACATAGCTATTATGTTATGGAGGCGGCCATTTTGCCCCCCCCCCCCGACGCTATACAAAATACCAGGTGCCGGGCCCAGTTACCAGTAATTTTTTTATAACGGGGGGGGGGGGGGGGGGGGGCATACGATTATCTGTAGATTATCTATAGATTACGACAGCAGAAAATAGTGGTTGTACCCTGACTGCAGTGGCGCTATCCTACAATTTCCTGGCAGATGATGGCAGAACTAGCAATCACTCTCTACCCTATATGTTGCACCCATATTGAGGGTGGGAGTAAAAGAAGCCAATGGACAGGATTTGAAAGTAACATATGTGTATATGAAATACACAGAGAAGCGTTTGTTGTTAAAGGTAGAAATATGATCTTCCTTTTCCTGGTCAAGCCATGAACCGTTTTGGAGGAAATCATCTTAGGTTTGTTTTTTGTTTGGGAAAATTTGGTTTGTTTCGAAAAATCACACCCCAAAATATATATTGTGAAAATTGCGGTGCCTTAAAAATATCTTACCCTTTGCTCCAATGGGACGAAATCATTGCATATTGGGTCTCCAAACTCCAAAACTCTCTCTATTTCTGGAGAGGGGCGGGGTGTATGTAGAGTAGGATTCACACGGGGAGACTCATGTACCTTCAGCAGGGTTGTCTGAGACAATTCTCCTGAGATTATTTCTCGGTACATAGTGTCCTAGTGTGACATCCCCAGGTCTCAATTCTCTGAGACTAAGGGGGGGGGGGGGCAGGGAAAATCGTTGGCGTAAATATTCCCTACCAGGGTATATAGTCTCACTTAATTTGGATTATAAACCTGTTTTAATTTTTTCGGGCATTCTAATGAAACAGGCGTACCTCCCACTGATAATGTGGGTCCCCTAGTCTCAGTGGTAAAGCTTGATTAAGGCTATATTCCGTGTGCGTCCTTCCGTGTGAATCAGATCCGCCATTTTCCCTAGAAACTGAGAAAGCTCAATTTCAAGCATCCTTCTCTCCGATTATTGCACAGAGATAAAGTTATCGGAGACTGGGGAAAATATGTAAAATGCAACAAATCCTAGTACATGAGTCTCTCTGTCTGCATCCCACTTTAGGATTTTTGCACGAACAGAAAACAGAGAACCATCTGAGAAAGAGGCCTGAGCCCCTCGGGTGGAGTTACAGTGAGAGGTGAGGGTAGTCGGGGGTTAGCATCGACTCGGACGTTTGATTTTCTGTCATCTCGCGCATGAAACACGATCTCATTAAGCCAAATGTAACCCCAGATAATAGGCTGGCAGTAATGTCCATATTGTTGCCTCCCTTCATTTTCCGCCGCCCCCAGGAGGTACCCGAGTCGGCCTGTAATGGGTAACTCCCCCACCCCCTTCTACCGTACCCGCTCCCCTCCCTCACACCCCACCCCTCGCAGTAACACCCCTCCTCCTCCTGCAATGCCTTCCCCTCACTCACCGAGTAGGCCTACACCTCCACTTATAAGGACCTCATCTACAATAGTTGCCATTATCTCAACCCTGGTATTTTTCTCCCATAGGCTTAACATTGGGAACTCATTCACCATGCCCTCATGAGTAGTGCAGTCCGCTCTCCATGGTCTATATCCTGTGTATCGTCCATTCTTTTGGTGTGTACAGGGGTGAGATGAATATAAAATCATCGTTTTCCAACTCGACTGAATGCTAAACGATATTTCAATCAGCTTCGCCTCGTTCATATCACATCGCATCAAACTCGTAGAGAACGACGACTTTGACCAAAATTTGTTTGTTTTCTTCTTTGATAAATATTAGCGCAGGCATTTGTATTTTCTGAAATCATGGACATGACATAGCCTGAACAATGTCTCATCTCTTGCTCTTGGAGTATGACTTTACAAAAAATATTTCGATCGGAAATTGAAGATTTTGAAAATTAGGGTAAATCTGATTTGATTTTTCACGAAACAAAACACCCCTTGATCATCTTCTCAATGAGGAGCTCTCCAGCTGCTGACCCATTATCAACGTACATTGAATTAATATTCTATAACTCCAGCTTACCATGTAATGCGGTACTCGAGATAGAAACTTCGATTTCATGTAAGGGGGAAGGGTAGACTTGCTCAAGTCTTTGATTATGAGCATTCATGAAATGATTAGACACAATCAGAATAAAAATGACAATAGTATTTATTCTTCTCTGACTGGCCCATGAAGACTTGTCCACTGTGAACGAAATCTCCTGTTTATGGCCCCAAGCTGCTCCCCGTAACCCTATACCTCCTGATACCCCTCCCTGCTCCATTCCTCCAGTTCTCTGGCCACCTGTGTTGTCATAGCAATAAATTGCACCTGCTCCTGACTGTGACCCGATTGAGATCAAAGCGAGAGGGTATCAATCTCCCAGCAGATATCCTGACCAGTAGCCAGGATATCTGTATGGAGATTGTTGGGAATACTGGAGCTAAACAGCGCCAAAAATCCAACATCATTACCGATTGTACCAGTCCCTGTATCCCAGCAAGGAGGGTAGCCATAGGATGCAGAGACTGGAGCCAGTCTAGGGGGTAGGGGTGTGGTGTGGGGGTATCGTTAGACCCCCCTCGGAGGCAATCTGGTGCAGGGGGTGCAGGATTATACGCCTCGCAATGACCAGTCGTGACAACAGCCTCGCGGGTCAATTAAAACAATTGCCATTGTGGCCAATCCATCACGAACAACCATCAGGCACGCCATAGAGCTCTGCTTACTGATATTTCATAGGGGAAATTCCGCCGCGGTTCTGTTATCATTCATTTCTATGATACCTTATTCTGTAGAGTGAGTGGTGAGGATTAGCTATAGATGAATCATGGGGCAAGATACTGAGAGGATAGTGAACCAGAAATAACGTATGTTATACATAATATCAATTTATCCTACCCCGTTTCTATATTTTTTCAGTATCAGAAAGTAGTGGCATAAACAACACTTTATGTCACACCTGTGAAATAAACAAATCCCATGTTAAGCCTATGGCGTTTTTTATTAGGGGTAGGATAAATACGTGTATTTCTGATCATATGGATTACGTGATGAATTGTTATTGTATTTGAAATATTTCCAATAATGCAGGTCCACATATAAGTTTGGATTGGAGATATCTAATTACTTATTAAGATTTGGTAATACAAGGCGAAGGCAATTAACAATCGTAACTTAGGTGTAAAAGGCCTGTTCACACTGTGCAACTGGGGGTTTGTGAGCAGGACGTTCCAAATTCGCAAGCCAAATCAGAAGCTATGCAGAAATTTGCGTGTGAACCCCCCCCCCCCCATTTGCGACTGGAAAGCTTGCACCTGGAGGTACCTAGGTACACCTCGTCTGAGACTGGCGGTAACAAATATCAAACATAGTTTTACAGCCCAAGGAACGCAAAGCAACGTGTATTCTCAGACCATTGTATCTTGGTACCTAGGTACCTTCATTTTCACAGTGTGAACTGTGGATTAATGTGGTCAGAAATTAATGAATAGGTCACTGTGTGTGGGCTAATCAACCTTTTAAGAACGCTTGGAATATGGTCAACCTAACAATTCATAGCTGAGCAGTTTTGAATAAATCTTGTTCTTCTTTTTCATAATCTTTTCTGTGCAGCGCAGATCTATCACCTTTTTGGGGAAAAAGTGCGATTTATTTCCAATGATGCGCGATTAAAAAAAAAAACATGCGAATTTTTCGAAGCTCGAACGGAGGATAATTTAATTATCAGATCTTCCCCTGAAGTTTAAAATAATATGTTTGCGTACATCAATGTGTTATAGGAATAATACAGGTGTGCATGCTACTGTACATACGTATATCCTTTACCTTTTCTCTGAAGGCATTAAAAGTCTGCAGACCTCCCTCGAGGCATCTCTGCCACTTAAATACAGCATAGACATAATTATCCAAGGTACCATTGAGTACAATTCTATAGGCATTCAGCTGTGAGTGCCTGCCACTCAAAGCGACCATGACGGACAAAAACAAGAAACCTTAGACACTTTAATAAGAGAGTCAACATGACAAAAACACACAGAAACCGCAAAGAAAAGATGCCTTTCTCCCGCAAAACCACAAATCGAAATTCTCCTCTGGAGGCTCTAGAAGAAGCAGACGACAGAGAACTGCAGTTTCCCGCCTCTCGCCGCCTCTCGCCGCCTCTCGCCGCCTCAGCGTGGCTTCCTGCGATTCTGCCACACTTAATGGCTTAATAGAACCGCGCCGCTGATCCATTAAGTCGGCCTCGGAGACGAACGCGCCGTTCCCCAATTGACCTCAGAAGTCGTCTGCTCCACAATAGGCCAAAGACGCCAAGCGCTCTGAGGTGAGTGGCGACAATGGCGGCGTCAATAATGGTGCCCCACCGTCCGCAGCGCCGCCTGGTGCCCGCCACAAAAGAGCGGGAAATGGAGGACAAAAAGGCGGGAAATAAAAGACCAAAGATCATGGCGGAGTGACATGGTGGGGCGACCTCTGTCCGTGATCCTCTTGTAGTTTTTTGTCACAGACAAGCAGACGACCGGAGCAGGAGGAGGAGGGAATGGTTGACATCTCGTTGCCGGTACCCGCCGAGCACTCACAGGGAACAAACCGCGCCGCTGGCGACCAGCTTTGAAGTTTTCCCGCCACTGACTCACAGGAACTGGCTGAACATGGTAAATGTCGTCTGCCTTTTGTGTCCCTCACAGAGCCTCCCCCTGTGTGTGCAGGCAGATTACTCAGACTCTAACATTGTAAAAGCTTTATTCCATTACTCGTATCAAAGGCATCCACACATAAGTCATAACGATACAATCAGAAACAAAGCGATACGTTAATGTTAATTTGAACACTGTTAACAACCAACAACAAATATGTTTCAAGGCAATATAGCGTGTTATCCTCATACCCTTTTTACAGATGGTTTTTCAATTCTGGATCAGCTTTGATTCATCGGATCGGCTTTGTTGCTCAGCCTCTACCCTACAGCGGTAGGCAGTACTCCATATCAGGCCCAACTGAAACTAACGAGAGAAACCATGGGTGCCATTTAGGCGTATAGCGACAATTTAACGGGGTGTTAGAACAGCAGGGACGTGGTTACTCTTCACCAGGGGGCACCTCTGTTCAATTCCCAACACTCTGCTTGCCAATCACAGAGATGCGTACAGGACTATCGTAAAACTGGATGAGTTATAATCTTGGCCACCGTATGCCACGACTGGAGTTTGGCACTGTGATTTCACGAGGTGAAGCCGAGTAAAGTCTGGAGCCAAAACTCCAGGAGTGGAATGCTGTGGCCATGATTAAAACGAATCAGGTTTTGATTTTATCCTACCCCGTCTCCCCGATTTCGGAATATTACGTGATAAAATTTCTGTATGCCACTAGTGGCATATAAAACTCTGTATGCCTGGCAGCGTGGTATACGGAAACTCAAGGTTAAGCCTATGGGATTTTATATTAGGGGTAGGATAATAAGAAAGAAACTGATGAGTGTTTGGTCTGTGTTCCCGTATGCCATCGAGTTTAGAGTGCTCAGGGATATGAACGAGGCGATAGCCAAGTAAATATTCTGAAGCGCTTCAAACGAGATGGCTATCAGGGACTTAGACCAAACACGAATATGTTTCTGATTATATCTTAGCCTGGATACAGTTATCTGTTTATCACCCATTGAGTATGAGTTACCGGACTCGCAAGCCTGTTGAGAACGAGTTCCCAATGTTAAGCCCATGGACATTTATATCAGGCTAAGATAAAAGGGAGTCATACACAGATGTGAACAGGGATTTGCTCACCTACACATGGTTATTATCAGAGTGTACTCATATGCCCTATATACGTTACCTAAAGGTTAGAGTGGTCACATATAGACTTCCAGCGTGCTTAAAAAAACCATACCTTCAACGTCTGAGTGCTATTCACTGTGGTATTGGGAAAGAAGCAGGGGTCCAAGCAGTTGCGGGGAAGTTAAGGTAGGTTACGTTTCCATAGGGCGTTCCCCCAAGTCCTCTCAAGTTGTCTCACGTCCCTCCCGTTTCATCCCTGGTGCCTCGAAACGTGAGCGCCATGAACATAGTGAAAACGTAGCATAATGCAGGTTTATACCGGGCCACGGCGGCTCAAGTAGCCACGTTTCGCCACGGTGGTAGCCGTGGCCACCGTAGCTTAGTGTAAACCTATCATAACGTCAGGCATAAGAGATTCAACTCTGGGAATGTAACAAGTGCCACAAATAATGACTAGGAGCAAATAGTTTGTTAATCATTGATGAGTGAGCGTGCAAAAATGAATGAAAAACAATAAAAAGGTTTGGGTTATACCGGGGACACACCAAGCGAGTGAAGGCAGCGATCTCTGGAATCGCCAACACAAATTGGCTTGTATGTGAAATATTATTTCATAGGAATATCTTTAGCAACTTGGAAGGAATAATCAGGTGAAATAAGAAATGATAGCTCACAAATACGCCATTTTGTGTTGGCAATTACGGAACTTGTTGCGTTTCTCGCTTGGTGTGTCTCCAGCTTAAGATTCAGTCAATATATAGTTTTCTGTAACCCACTTGCACCCAGTAAACTTTCTGCAACTGCCTATCTTGGATCAAAACATATCAAGTACCAGTGGGTGTTGAGGTATTTTGGTCTTGAGTGATTGGTCATGGTCAGCTGGGCACGCCTCTAAGATCCCGAAACACTGTCTCCCTGCTCTGTTCTCACTATCACAGTGAATAACATGCAGAAAGTGAAGGGATAGTTTTCTAGAAGCACGCTGGAAGTTCAAAGTGACCACTCTAACCTTTAGGCAATGTATATAGCCCGTGCAAGCACTCTCTAATAATAAGAATGAGCCATGTATCAACATATAGGATGACTACACATTCGATGAAACTACAGCACTGTCAAGCATGGTGGTAATTCGGTGAATGCTTATGCCAGTTATATAGTTCGCTATTGTTCTGTGTTTTTAAGTATGAAAAAAGTGTTATGACAGTGATTCCCGATGGTAAATGAGAACATTATAACTGATTATATATATTTGATATTGAACGAACAATCAAGAAGTACATGATAATTTGACCAGATTATAGATGGGACTTTTTTCCTGAATAGGATATTCTGACAAGCCAGAATCTCAGGGTAGCGAATTCCAGGCGCTCTATACATTACCTATGGACACTCCATGATAGGTGGGTAATAAACTTGATGACTCGACCTCTTACCTGACCGACCCTTGTTCACCACCTCTAAGCTTCATCCCTCCTCCCTTTGAGTATTCCCCGACCTCCAACCCTCAAACAACTAAAATGAATTCAAATCAAGGTCGGCGCTCTAAACTCGTCCGGCCACCAGGTACAAAGGGCGGGCGTCCCTCCCGCGTCCCTCCCGCGTCCGTCCAGCGTCTGTCCCGGGATCCGGGCGTTCCATCCGGGGCCTCCTGGGCCCTCTCCTGGACCACAATGGACCACAATGGACCCTTTGTGGACCAGGGCGATGGGGATCTCCCAGCAGGCAGATTGGTGGGCGCTGGTCTGTGCAGGTCAGTGGTGGTCAGTGGCGGGCTCTGGCGGGCCGCATTGTGCCCCTGATAATTGGTGGAGATGTAGAGACTCTCGCCGAGTTGTCTTCACGAGGTGATCACTGGGTCCTGGGCCCTGTTTTATTTTCAACTGTCCTTGTAGAGGAGAGACCCCACGAGGGATAGCTCCACGGAGGATATTTTTGAGGAGAGCTCATAGATCGTCGCCCACAACTCTCCTTCTCCATGATATATTGAAATATCGAACCCAAACTCTCCTAGGACCTCTCCCCGGGCATTTCAAGCCTCCTCGGGCGAAAAATAAAACAGGGCCCTGTTCCTAAACTAATCTGGGGCTCGTTTAATAATCCAGGATCGTATAGTAAGGGTACAGTGCATACCTGGTTTCTACTGCGTCCATACTGATTTAATTTTCACATTAAAATCTTGAGGATCACTTGTGAAATCAAAGCGTTTTCATTTTGACTGTCGTTGTAAGTTGGTCGGTAATAGCCTTATTGCTTAATCTTCACCAAAAATGTTGGTTACAATATCATTCAGTTACTACATGTACTATGGTCCAGGGACCCTTTTGATAATCTCGGATCGTACATGAAGATCCTATTCTGTATGCCATAGAAACCCAGGGAGATGTGGGTCAACTTTATTCAACACTTATGGACGACCTTATGGACTGATACTCTCTTAGCAAACAGACTTAAATATCATTAAACTATAACCCTTGTACGCGTTACTGATAGGGGTCTTTGAAGACGATCCTAGATTATTAAACAGGCCCCTGTTTTGTGAATTTTCTCAACTCGGACTCAGAATGGACATTTTCATGTTGGCAAATTGAACTTGTCTTATGTTAATTATGTTTATGGGACTATTTTTCCGGAATGTTCTCCGGGAGATTCTGACATGCCAGAATCCCCGGGTAGCGAATTCCAGGTGCTCTATATATATATTCCCTTTGTATTAGTTGGGTAGTACATATAATAATACCCCACCTAATTGGGCATAAATGATCAAGGCTCAGTGTATTATCGTAAAACTGGATGAGTTTTATTCTTGGCCACCGTATGCCACAATTGGAGTTTTGCATAGTGACTTCATGAGGCGAAGCCGAGTGAAGTCCGGAGCCACAATTCCAGGAGTGGAATGCGGTGGCCAAGATTGAATTAATCAAGTTTTGATTTTATCCTACCCTGTCGCCTCGATTTCGGAATATTACGTGATAACTATTCTGTATGCCACTAGTGGCATATAAAACTCCGTATGCCAGTCAGCGTGGCAAACAGAAACTCAATGTTAAGACTATGGGATTTTATATTAGGGGTAGGATAAAAACCAGATCAGAATCACTGCAACCAATCCAAGGCTTCCTGGCGACAGTTATACAGAACCTTCACCTCCCAGTAGAATACCAACAGACAGGAACAATGTCAGAGAGGAAAAAGCTGACCCTTTGTATCGGCGGGGTGATCGGGGTGTGTGTTGGCGGGGTCGTGGCGCCGACAGCCCCGGCGACAATGGGCGGGGAACTGCCGGCCTCTGCCCGCCGGGAGGCCGGCAGATACCATCACGGCTCCCCGGTCTCCCCGGCCCCTCAGACGGCCACAAAGAGAGGCTGATCGTGAGGATCGTAGGAGATAGACTGAGTGACAGCGACATGCCCACAGAGCGGGAGATGGGGGCGGGGGTGGTTTATAGGGGTGAGGGTAAGATCCCAGAGGGTGGGTAAGAAACTACCAGCGGGAGTCTGGGATTTGGAAGGGGGTTGGGGGTTTGGGGTTGGGGGAGGGTGCAGTTTTGGGCAGTGAAGGCATGGATTTTATTTAGTATACGATGACAGTGATAATGTTGTATGTATGTGTGGATCACAATTCGAAAACATACAAGCAGAAATTATTGAGGGACAATTTTAGTTTTTCGTCAGAATTGCATACATCTCCAAGAATATGGATGAGTTAAGTAAGGAGACAGTGGGTGGGTGGGTGTGTGAGTGAGTGTGTGTGTGTGTGTGGGGGGGGGGGGGGGTACTTTGATGAAACTGCAAAGACTTGTTATTGAGTAGAAGGGTGGATCATTTCCTGAACTTTTAAGACACGAAGGCATAGATTTTAGTACACGATGACAGTGATAATATTGTATGTGTATGTGGATCATAATTTGAAAAGAAAAAAACATGCAGTAATCACGAATGGGAAATTCTTGGGTTTTTTCCCTTTTCTTTTGGTTTAAACTGCATATACCCACATGAATATGCATAAGCTAAGTAAGGAGACAGGAGAAGGGGGGAGGGGGTACTTTGATGAAACTGCAAATACTTGTTATTGAGTAGAATAGGGGAGTATTTCCTAAACTTTTAAGACATTACCTTTTCATTTTACTTGAAATATTATCATTACATCAAGGTGAATGATCCTCAATGAGGAAAATACACTAATACTATAGATGAAACCCATGAAAGTTTAGGATCTGAGCTCATATCCCATCGAGTTTGAATCACGTAGTAATTCACAAGGCGAAGCCGTGTGAATTGCTATGTGATTAAAATGAGATGGGATCGAGCTCTGACCCTAAACTTGAATGGGTTTCTGAATTTATCTCACCCTTAATATTGACTAATGGGCTAACATTTGTGACATTATCCCCCATTGGATATATTTCTTAAATATCTAATGGGTGTTAGATACGAGTTTTCAATGTTAAGTCTATGGAGAAAAAATATCTGGGGTGAGATAAACTCATATATCATATATGATGGTGATATATTATGGTGGAGGTATAATGTATCATATAACACACACCAGGGAAAAAGAGTCTATAACACCACAGAAAAAGTAGGAGGATCTTAGATCTTATATCTCACCCCGAACACAAAGTAACCCCCCCCCTCCTCCCTCCCTTCTCTCTCCCCTCTGCGGCAGTGGGAGCCGAGTTCGAGCACATTGACAGTGTAGATTATGTGGAATCATAGCAACCTATGGTGGCTTTTCATTTTTCTTTAAATATCACTATTACATCAAGGTGAATGATCCTCTATGAGGAAAATACACTAGTACACTTATAAAGCATATATGATGGTGATATAATATTATGCTGGAGGTATGATATATTATATAATAAACACTAGGGAGAGAGAGAGTCCATAACACCAGAGAAAAACCAAAGGATCTTACATTTTACATCTCACCCGAAACACAAAGTACCCCCCCCCTCCTCCCTCCCTTCCCTCTCCCCTCTGCGGCAGTCGGAGCCGAGTTCGGGGCACATTGACAGTGTCGCGCGGGTGACACCCCGAGCCTTCCCGCGTATCGTGACAGCTCGGTCACATCTGATAGCGTCTCGGCACAAATGAAGTTTTATGTCAGGTGTTATCAAGATGGCGGCCTGTCGGGCCCGGGGGGCGGGGCGGGGCTCTGTCCGGGACTGTCCGGCGATAAGGCGGGGCGCCCGGCAGATCGATGCAGCCCGCGCGTCTCTAGTCATTGTCTTCTAAATGTCGTCTGCTGTGAGAAGGAAGTCTTCGCGGGCTTTTCTCTGATTTCCGACGAATGGGTTTGTGGGCCACTGGGGCCCGTTTAATAACCTAGGATCCCACCTAAAGCTCGTTTCCATTGGCCGATTAAAACGGCGGAGATCATTTTATATCTCTTAAAGGCCCGTTTCCATTGGCCGACGAAAACGGTGTGAATTTTTTTAGTTCTCCTAATGGCCCATTTCCAGTATGGCCAGTCTTCCAGTCATGGAGGCATATTTTTTTTTAATTTTCGACGATTTTCGACGAATGTATTTTTGTGCTTCTGGGGCCCATTTAACACCTACCTAAAGCCCGTTTCCATTTGCCAACGAAAACGGCGGAAATTTGAAGAAGAAAATACATACAGTAATCATTAAGTGATTTTTTTGTCTTTCATCATAACTGCATATATATTCATTAATATGGATGAGCTCAATAAAGAGAGAGTGGAGAGGGGGTACTTTGATGAAACTGCAAAGATTTATTACTGAGTAAAATAGGCAAGTCTTCGGGTCATTGAGGCCTACTTTGATACCTACTTAAAACCCTTTTCCATTGGCCGACGAAAACGGCGGAGATTTTTTTAGTACATTCCCTATGGTAATCAAGCAAATGTAGATTAGCCTATAATACGTATTAAAATTGGATAAACTGGATAAAACATTAAATTTACTCATTTAAAATTATGAATAATAATAATAATATCAAAAAATGACTGATAATAAACAATATTTAGAAATCACCAGATGGCGCCTGCGTGAATTGTCCATATGCCTTTAAGGTTTTCTCGCAGCATCTCGCAGCATCTCGCAGACTCACGTCGTCGATACCTTCCTCTCACCACTCGCCACAGCACAGACGCCAGCTGACAGTAGCGCCGACTGGCGGGCGAATCAGCTCACGGCGGCCCATGACGATACGTCATAATGGTTGCTTAGTGACCGTGATACGTCATAATGGGTGCCGGGCGGGTTGCGCGCGCAGCGGCACGCCTGACAGCGTCCGTGACGAGCGTCTCCAATCCCCGCCGCCCCCACATCCGGGCATTGTGACGACTCAGGGGTGCACTGCGCATGCTCGCTGGACACAGATATGGCGACTTCCGGTCGCGGGCACTGATTCGGAGTGAGGCGCCGCCGCTGGTCGCCGTATCGCCGATGACCAGCGGAGGGTAGGGGTGCAGTAACGATCGTACGTCCACCATGTGGGGGTAACTTGGGCCTGGCTGTATTGGGGGTGCTGTAACTTCTTATGACACGGCTAAAGGATGGAGACCTGATCGGTACGCCTCTTCATCAACGGCCACTCGTGCTCATGTGCTGATAGAAGCACCTTAAAGGCGTATCCTTCCAAACAGAGTGGCGCCACCTGGTGATTATGAAATACTGACAATTCAAAGTGGTTCCTTTGATTCACACTAATACCTAATGAGTGAAGTATAACAGATTGACTTGGACCTCACTTGGTGAATTAGGCCTAGTTACATTTGACTGATTTGTGAAAACAGCCTTTTAGAAATTTTATATATTCTATCATGATATTATCATAATATTTATCTCTAAATCAAAAACTAGCATGGTGACCCCCACTTTTTCAATTAGATATGTGTTCTACACTCATTCTACAACAGATCATAACATTCAATTTTCAGCATGTTGACATGGGTTTTCATTTTAAAGGCTAATTCTGAGATGTCTTTAAGGTACAAATAATGGTACGATACTAAATGCTTTTTAGATATAGATTAACATACCCTTAATTAGTTTCAATGAACATATTAACGAGTAAAGAAATGAGCATGTGACCATCAACGCTAGCTTCTTGTCACTCTCCACCCATTGGTGTTAGAAAATCAACGCTAGCTTCTCCTCACTCTCCACCCATTGGTATGCGTCCATCAGCATGGCTTCTTGTCACTCTCCGCCCATTGGTATGCGTCCATCAGCATGGCTTCTTGTCACTCTCCGCCCATTGGTATGCGTCCATCAGCATGGCTTCTTGTCACTCTCCACCAATTGGTATGCGACCATCAACGCTGGCTTCTTGTCACTCTCCATCCACTGGTATGCGACCCTCAACCTTAGGTTATTATTGTCAGTCTCCACCCATTGATATACGACCATCAACGCTAGCTTCTTGTCACTCTCCGCCCATTGGTATACAACCATCAACACTAGCTTCTTGTCACTCTCCACCCATTGGTGTGCTACCATCAACACTGGCTTCTTGTCACTCTCCACCCATTGGTATGCGACCATCAGCATGGCTTCTTGTCGCTCTCCACCCATTGGTATACAACCATCAACACTAGCTTTTTGTCACTCTCCACCCATTGGCGTCTAAGCCGCTCCTGTACCGTCTGTGTTGTGGAGGACATCAATTTCAAGTCGGTTGTAGTGAACGTGTTAATTCCTAGTTACTGTGGGATACAACTGGTGCGAACGTCCACCAGATCCAATTTACCTGAGATTAATTAAGGCAATATACAATGTGCGCCTAGACTGTTAACCATGAACTTCAATGTGAAATATCTGATCGGGGTTTTATACTATTCTTCTGTTTATGCGTCTCAGACAGCATATGGGGCATTAATTTTCTCATGACTTGTGTGTGAATCAATGTCTGTCTTGTGTGTTCTCATTGTCCTTTTCACAATGACGCTGATAGAATTATGCTCTCTTTGTTCCTTCATTAAGCAGACGACATTTTCCAGTTTCCGGTTTTGGCGCGAACAACAGCTTTGTGTTCGTGTACTCCAAGCCGTTGTTTAGTCTGATTCATTATCCCTGATTATGATTGAAGCTGACACTGGAATCTGTTTGGAGATCGGTTGAGGTGGTGGCGCCATGAACCACTGTGACCTTGCCATGACCTCAGTATCATTCTGTGAAAACCTTACACCCTACACGGAATATCCTGCCAAAAGCAACCATTAGGACGCCCACTTTAGGAGAACAAGAAAACTGTTGTTTCTCGGATCACAGTAGTAACAAACACACCGACACACCAACTATTACTTTGTCTGTTGGGTCGCCAGCGATGACCTTACCGCTCGAAGGTCAAGCGCCCAAGGTCACAAAGATTACCACTGTCTGGTTATTCCTGCTTTCCCCTTACTGAGGCCCTGCCCATCCTCTCCCCCCTCCATCCACTCCTCTTATTGTCTCCCCTGTCCGCCATTTTCTCATGTCGTTCCAACGACCTTGGGGCTTGACCTTGGCCGCGGGATTTAGGTCTCACAATAGCGTTTCTGTTGTTTGCAGCGTGTTGTTATCAGCGGCCGCTAGGAGCGTGCCGACACGCCGAAGGGCTGACAAGGAGGGTTGTTGTGGGCGACAATAGGTGTTGTAGTCGGGCCAGGTGAGAGGCTGGTAAACCTCCTGTGAATCCCAGGTGTGTCCAGGTACACCCCTGGTACATCCAGGGTGCTTGGGGATCACCGTGCAGATCTACTGAATACCGTGACAGACTCAAGGGATCATCGTGGAATGCCACTTAAATCTATGGGATTTTATGAAACCATTTTTCCACACCAATAACTCAGGACAAACAGGCGCAGTGTAGAATACTGTTCGAGGCGAACTTATCGATGAATGACCGTGGGCTTTGAAATTCAGACAAATATTTTGCAACAAATGGTTTCGGAAATAGATCAGCTTGCTCAAGCATTTGAAAATAAACCAAAAAACACAATGGATATTAGGAAAACATTACAGTGAAAATGGTGGAACAGATAAATTGGATACTATCCTCCAGGTTTGAATCATAATTAATTTCTTATTTCTAAGAAAGGAAACATTTATGTATGATGTTGCCATCTATATAAATATACTTTTAGGAATGTAGAACCTCTTTTAATCAGGGCTAAATGTACGATAATTAAATTACTCAATCTGTCGTATCTGAACGTTTATTTTAACCCAAGTCTATAATGTACTGTAGAGGAAACCTATTGGAGTTTAGGGTTGGAGCTCGTATCCCATCTAGTTTGAATCGCGTAGTAATTCACAAGGCGAAGCCACGTAAATTACGTAGCAATTCAAATAATATGGGATCGATCTCTGACCCTTAACTTGAATAGGTTTCTGAATTCATCTCACCCTTCATATTGACTAATGCGCTATCCTTTTTGTCGTAATCCCCCAATGAGTATTTTTTTTCTAAATATTCAATGGGCTTTGGATACGAGTTCCCAATTTTAACTTTAGGGGGGGGGGGGGGGAAATACCAGGGGTGAGATAAATAAGAGTACCATTAAGTTCATGTTTTAAATCTCACTCAAATAAGAACAAAATGGAAACCACCACTTGTTGGATACGAGTTCCCAATGTTAACTTTATGGGGGGAAATACCAGGGATGAGATAAATAAGAGCACCATCAAATAAGAACAAAAATGGAAAGCACCACTTGTTGGCTGACCCCGGGTTCAGGAGGTCGTCTGCGTTAAGGGTGCCTGCCCTGGGGAGGATTTGACTCCCGTCTCAAGACTCAAACACCACTTGACATCTCAAAAACAGAGACCGGCCGACAACAAAGACCACTCAGAGGTGGGATAAAACCAGGGAGACCGTTCCCGAAACTGTCAATCTTCAGAAAATGTCTCTAGTTTATCTCAGATTATTCTCTATTTGGGGCCATCCATAAAGTACACGTGTACGCACTGAGGGGTGGGGGTTGGGGAGTTGGGGGTTGGTCCAAAATTTCGGAAATTTTGCGTATGCTCCTTCTTTGTTCTATTGCGTACAAAATCAGGAGTGGGGTTGGAGGGTCAGAAATTATGCCTACGTACTACGTACTTCGCGTCGGAAGGTCCCCTAATATCTGGGCAGTTGACCACGTTTCTGCGATTAGACACCGATAAAAAACCCATACAATGCGTGGTGGATTGGCATGTCTAGACTTATGTCTACGATTTTGCACCTTTCCGATATGTCTCCGATTTTTTC
This sequence comes from Alentia gelatinosa, assembly GCA_950022655.1. NCBI lineage: Eukaryota > Metazoa > Annelida > Polychaeta > Phyllodocida > Polynoidae > Alentia > Alentia gelatinosa. Next base: position 56,829,624 of record OX465584.1, on the reverse strand, counting down.
TTTTTGTATCGGTGCCATATCGGTAGGTCCAAATTTCTATCGTAGTAGGTGGACGCCAGGCCTTAGTATCTGTTACTTGTGAGTCAATGGCCATATTGCTATATAATTTTTGTATTTCTGTTTTGTAGAGATATCACTCATGTCCCAAGGGAATGGTCATGGTTTATAATAGATATATTTATGCCTGTATTTCTCACTGCTTTGTCTGTCCTTTATAGCCTAGTTTTTTATAAACTCATAGGTCAGTATAGCTCCTAATTATAGCCAACCAGCATAGCAATAATTTAACAAATTACTTAATATGTGCATTAGATAACTAAATTCGTTTAGATAATGTGAATAGGTGCCAGAAACATCTGTTCTGGGCCAGTGAAAACATAAGCCAAAACCATGATATTAGTCATCGATAAGAATAAAGTGATGATTCAGTCACACTTCAAGCACGACGTTTTAATTTGTCTTCCGGACACAACAATGCCACCTACCACCTCCACCACTCCCACAATCGTGCTCTGTAAAAAGAAACCCTAAAAAATCACCATACATCTGTGAATTTAAGATTATAGAGAAACAGGCTTACTGTCTCCGTACGGGTAAAATACGCGGTAAAATCGGCGATTTTACCAAGTTTTTTATCCATACGGAGACAGTCAGCCTCTTTCTCTATTATCATATACCTTAAAATATCCAATTTTTAACCTTGCTTCTGGGGGAGTTTTTGGATTTTGCCGCCGTACATGCCCCGTACGCCACATACATACCCCGTACGTCACCTAGGTGTCGTACGGATCTAAATACGACATGGGTAGGAACGGGCCGTATGTGTAGGATATACTACCACAGGTATATAATAATACAGAAAACGAAAATAAAACAAAAGTTTTGTCCCTCCCCCCATCAGTGTGCCATCCATTAGTCAGCTTTCGGATGTACATATGACAGGGAGGTGGTGGGAGGGGGTCAGGGGTGGTCGGTAAGGGTTATTGTGGGGAGGGCGTCACCTCATCCATCTTATCCCCTCACTGCATGCCCCATGGCAACCCTTTGTACCGTGGGTGGGCGGTGGGGGCGGGTGGTAGCGGATCATCGTCCGTCGAGATCCGTTTACACACTCACACACCACAATAACGGCTCCCTCAGTCACGCCTCATAGTCAGAGGTGGCCAGAGAAAACCGTTGATGGATACAGTCCCGCATCCGACGTCAGCAAAGACAAACGTCTTAAGCCCAATGCCCATCTACCGATTTCGGAACATTCATGTACCTTTGTCGGCGACAAACGGACGGTAATTTGTCTCACCCAAGGCATCCTATCGTAAAACCGGATGAATTTTAATCTTGTAGGTGAACGTGGCGGTCTTCGCGACTATCGAGGAAAGGTGGTGTGGATCGTTATTACCTATAGGTAGAAATACAAGTAGTGGGGGTTGGTGGGGCCACCATGGATCGTTATTTGAAATATCAGATAAGGCTGTATTTAACCCACAGCGATACGATCCACAGTGCTGTGAAGGTCCACGTAAATGCGGCTATGCAATTACGACGCGATCCGCAAAATTTCAGGAGCAATGTTTAGGCCCTCGGATCGCTATTCTGCGATCCGCAACACTGTCATAAATGTAAAGCAAGGGGGTCCGGGTGGGAGAAATGGCATAAATGGGCCCACCTGAATTGGTTAATGTTTGTTAGCATGTTAGTGCTAAAAATGACACAAATGACGTAGAAATAACATGATTTTCGCAAATTTCATGAAATGTAAGTCACGATTTGACATGTAAGCATATATTTCAGTGATATATATCGATGATATGAAAGGTGGGCCCTAACGTCCCGATGAGTGGGCCCTAACGTCCCAACCTTTCGAGTGGTAGTCCCTAACATCTACATACCGGTGACACCAATAGAACATGTGCTAGTACTACACAGTAGATGGCGATGGGGACTGAATATTCCTCTGTGTACACTGAGGCCAGTCGACCACGTGGTAATAGCGTCTGGACGGAGGAATCCCTGGCCTACAATAGCGCACGAGTTGCCAACATTCCGCATATTGTCTCACCTGCAGGCTAGCCTCCACCACGACCTACACGCTTTGAAAAACACCTTTCTGTGAGACTGGCTCCTCTCAATGGGACCTTCTCTGCAATGGGTCTCCTTTCAGATAAGACTGACCCAAATAAGCATGAATCGGAGGATTGTGACGCCAGCCACTGGGTAATGGGATGGGTCCTCCACAAATGGGATTTTCAAATGTCCTTGTCAAGGTGAAAGCCAAAGACCCTGATTTGAAAAAAAATGTTTCTACATATTTATCCTATCCCTCATATAAACCTTCATAGACCCAACATGGTATGAGCATATGCCGCAGTTATGCCATAAAATATCTGTATGTCATTGGTGGGATATGAAGTTAAAGACATGTGATGGGGTAGGATAAAATCTAAATGTCACTCAATTTCATATAATTGTTTACATGGTGTTCGTTGTCTTCTGCTACAGATATCACTCAGCTCTGCTTCATGATGTCATTCTGTGAAGACAACTCATGCCATATAAACAATGAGTATACTCGTTGATATAAACAATCATATAAAAACATTCACAAAACCAATAAACACCAGTATAAGTTTATAATTCCATAGTTGTTTATCATAATAGTACTTTAAAGTCAGTACAGATTAAATTTGTTGTCAATCATATTAATTTTGTGTCTCATGATAGTATATCACTGACATAATATGGGACATATCAATTTGAAGATATTCACTACTGGAATTTTCAAGGAAGTGTTCATAAAGTATATTTTAAGAAGGGATATTGATAAGAAAACATACTCGTTTCCCATCAACTGATGAGGCAGAGGTGGAGGCAATTTCCATACAATAAACTCTATGTAAAAAAGGAATGAACTGACCGGCATTTTTCAAAATGCTCACTGCTTTTTAACATTGCCTACCGCAATTGTCTCTATGTTTTTTTGTTATTTTTGTAAACGGAGGGACGGGGTTCGTAATGGCCGCTCTGTTCTTTGACGAAAAAGATAAAGTTAAAAATGACTGCTTCTAATCTGGAGGAAGATGATGGAGTTAGTAATGGCCGCTCCATTCTTCAAGGATGATGATGGGGTTTAGTAATGGCCGCTCCATTCTACGAGGAAGATGATGGGGTTAGTAATGGCCGCTCCCCTCTTTGAGGAAGATGAGGGGTTAGTAATGATTGTTCCGTTCTTCAAGGAAAATGATAGGGTTAGTAATGACTGCCCCCCTCTTCGAGGAAGATAATGGGGTTAGTAATGATTGCTCCGTTCATTGAGGAAGATGATGGGGTTAATAATGGCCGCTCCCCTCTTCGAGGAAGATGACGAAGCTAGTAATGGCTGCTCCCCTCCTGGAGGAAGATGATGGGGTTAGTAATGACCGCTCCCCTCCTGTAGGAAGATGATGGGGTTAGTAATGACCGCTCCCCTCTTGGAGGAAGATGATGGGGTTAGTAATGGCCGCTCCCCTCCTGGAGGAAGATGACGAGGCTAGTAAAAGCTGCTCCGTTCTTCGAGGAAGATGACAGGGTTGGTAATGGCCGCTCCCCTCTTGGCGGAAGATGATGGGGTTAGTAATGGCCACTCCCCTCCTGGAGGAAGATGACGGGGTTAGTAATGGCTGCTCCCCTCTTCGAGGAAGATGATGGGGTTAGTAATGGCCGCTCCCCTCCTGGAGGAAGATGACAGGGTTAGTAATGGCCGCTCCCCTCCTGGAGGAAGATGACAGGGTTAGTAATGGCCGCTCCCCTCTTGGAGGAAGATGATGGGGTTAGTAATGGCCGCTCCCATCTTGGAGGAAGATGATGGGGTTAGTAATGGCCGCTCCCCTCTTGGAGGAAGATGACGGGGTTAGTAATGGCCGCTCCCCTCTTGGAGGAAGATGACGGGGTTAGTAATGGCTGCTCCCCTCCTGGAGGAAGATGATGGGGTTAGTAATGGCCGCTCCCCTTTTCGAGAAAGATGACGAGGCTAGTAATAGCCGCTCCCCTCCTGGAGGAAGATGATGGGGTTAGTAATGGCTGCTCCCCTTTTCGAGGAAGATGATGGAGTTAGTAATGGCCGCTCCCCTCTTGGAGGAAGAACACGGGGTTAGTAATGGCCGCTCCCCTCTTGGCGGAAGATGATGGGGTTAGTAATGGCCGCTCCCCTCCTGGAGGAAGAACACGGGGTTAGTAATGGCTGCTCCCCTCTTCGAGGAAGATGATGGGGTTAGTAATGGCCGCTCCCATCCTGGGAGAGTTAGCCCTTGGTCTTGCCCAGAGGAGACCATGGCCATCAATATGCTCCCCTGTGGACGGCCACCGCCTCCTATCTATCCATCGCTGCCCTCCCGTCCCCGCCGCACTATCGCTTTTTCTCGCCTTTTCTCGTGGGGGTCGACAGCCTGCTTTTAAGGTCTCACAATGCCGATTGTGGCGGCTTTGTCGGCCTGACGTTTGTGGCTCCCCGGGCGCCCGTGAGAGGGCGCGGCGGTCGTGGTGGGTTTGTGTCGACGGCTGTGATTGGTTGAGGCGTGGGCGTGCGGGATCCGCTCATTGTGGGCTCTGATTGGTGGATTTGTCGACTGAGACGCTGGCCTTCAGCGGAATCAGACGTCAGGGGAAAGAGTCAGGGACGTCTGTTGTTGTTATTGTCCGCGCGGACCCGGTCACAATGGACTGGCGACGAGCGTAGACTACACATAAGGGCAGGGTCCACTTTCTCCCATTCTGGAGAGACAGGCATTTTCCATGGGATGTCACTCTCGGGGCTAAATCGAACGCTGGAGCATGCACAGAAGACCAATGGTGGATGTTTTTGTGTGTGAGGATAAGAACCTAGAATTGACTTTACAGGGAAGTGCACCTCATGAAAAGTGCAGGTCGATGATGAAAAGAAACCCCACTAGATACAATATGAAAGTCTATCTCTGTCCAGATGATGGTATCATATTACTGAAATGGTGCCATTCAGTCCATTTCACAGACTTATTGTTGTAATTTGATGATATGCAATAATCAATAAGATCACGGAGTTGTGACGTCTTTTCAACCACTCTATTTAGAAATAAACCTTTAAGATATATATGTGTTGTGACAACAAATTTCAGAGAGATTGACGAAGGGAGGAAACCCGTCTCGTAAGATGAAATTTGCACCCAAACCTTTAAGATATGTTTTGCTTTCATTTGTAGGATATTCTTGGATCTTTGTCTCATGGTCATACCACACTGGATCCCGTTCTAGCGACATCATCAAGCCATACAAAGGTATGCTTCATCTTTATTTTACAATTGCCCATATGAAAATATTGGACATTTAGCACTTAAAGACAGTTAAGGCTGGTAGTTTCGGAGGATAGTTTTTAATCTAGCAAAATATATCTAATCAACCAACAAAAGAAATTAAATATACTTTTTCCGGGAGATATGTATCCTGAATGGGAATATTGATAAAATATGCAATAATGGAGAGATTAATCCTTAATGCCAGTTCATATTGTGCGAATTTTTTTATTTTTTTGGGGGGGGGGGGGGGGCTTGCAGAGGGTACCTCTAGCCTGAGACTGGAGGTACCGCGCTTGAAACTGGAGGAACGCCCAGTTGGCAAGGTATGCACAAATATATGTGTGAATCAGCCTCGACCTCCCTTGCGACTGGAAAGCTTGCGACTGGAGGTACCTATAGGTACGCCCATTCTGAGACTAGTAGTACAAACATATTTGATATTCAAAAAATGCTTTTAACCTCCAGGTACCTCCAGTATGAGGCTGGGCGTACCTGGTACACCCAGTCTCAGACTAGCGGGAAGCGTGCAGCTCACACTGTGTGCTCTGCCGTGCTGAGCGCTCGAAGGTACACCCAGTCTCAGACTAACCGTACCTATGTACCTCAAAACGCACAGTGTGAACTGCCTATTATTATATACCTGTGGCGGTATATCCTACACATACCGCCCGCTCCTACCCATGTCGTACTTATACACGTACGACACCTAGGTGACGTACGGGGTATACATGTATGTTGTGTACGGGGCATGTACGGCGGCAAAATCCAAAAACTCGCCCAGAAGCAAAGTCAAAAGTTTGATATTCTAAGGTATATAATAGTACGAAAACAGGTATACTGTGTCTGTACATGATAAATGCTTGGTAAAATTGACGATAAAACGAACCTCTGCCTGCGGCATCGGTTCGTTTTATCATCAATTTTACCGCGTATTTATCACGTACAGACACAGTAACCCTGTTTCCGTATATTACTAGAACGTGTGCAAATATATGGTTTCTACTTTTATATCTAGAGGTACAAATTTCGCCAGATAAGACGTGATCGCAATTTTATTTCTCATAATTATGCAGATTTTTAAGAGATATCGATCAATAAACCTTAATAATAGATTTTAAAGGGTGCTGGACTCTCGTTTCATAGCGTCATTTATCTAAATGACAATACATTAGCAGGACTGTTGACAATGTAAGATTCCTTTGAAGTTCAGTAATAATCGCTACCTTTGTATTCTTTAGTATGCAGTCTGCACTTAAATATGCAATCTCTGATTCTTTTCCCAGTTCACATCTAAAAAGTACACAAACAATTATAGGGAAATAATCACAAGGTGATTCCGCATTATGTATCACACAATACATCCCATTCCGATCCCTTTTGTCTCGCTTTTTTCATCTATCCTTTTGAAGAGAAAAGAAAAGAGAATTTTTCTCTCTATTACCCATATTTATGTGCACATTGGCAATGGCCGCTGGGCCCTATAGACTGAGGGACAATGTCCTCGTACCCGATACACAAGACAGGGGGCGTTGTTGCTGCAGAGGGCATATTGGGGCGGTGTTTCATACAAGGGGACAGTGTACAGGGTAGACTGGGCTCAGTCTCTGTGTCCTACCCACCTCTCCTACTGCCTGCCGACCGCCACCACACTCCGTCCTAAAGGCCCATTCCCATTTGGCGATTCCTGCCACTGAGACTAAAGCTGGGCATAATCGCCGGGAAACGGCAGTCGCACAGTGGTTGGGAGGGCTTAGTCAGAGACTCAGTCTAGTCGACTATGCCCTGATATTTTCCAAACATGCTTGAAATTGAACTGGTGCCCTTTTTAGAGGGAATCCAGTCACCGACTCAAGTCCGAACAACGGGGGGTTGGGCTATAGTCGCTGACAATTTTGCCATTTTGCATTCCCACTTGGTGACTCGGCAAATTCCTAGAAATTTTGGCTGATAGCCGGTGCCTTCTGAATGCCCCAATATCGCTTAGTGAGAACCAGGCTTTACTCCTCCACCTACACTCCCCTTGGCCTGGTTGATACTATAGAGGAAACCCATGAAAGTTTAGGGTCTGAGCTCGTATCCCATCGAGTTTGAATCACGTAGTAATTCACAAGGCGAAGCAGCGTGAATTGCTATGTGATTCAAATGAGATGGGATCGAGCTCTAACCCTAAATTTGAATGGGTTTCTGAATTTATCTCACCCTTAATATTGACTAATGGGCTAACATTTGTGACATTATCCCCATTGGATATATTTCCTAAATATCTAATGGGTGTTAGATACGAGTTTCCAATGTTAAGTCTATGGAGAAAAAATATCTGGGGTGAGATAAAGGTTGGTTCCTGAACCTGCTAGTGGAATGTATTTCATACTGATTTATTCTAATTATTAGGATTGTTCATAATCAAAGACTTGAGCAAGTCTATGTACAGGGTTACATGGGTAGGAGTCAACCAGAGATCACCTCCTAGAATTCAGTCTTGGGAGAGTCTTGCGTTATCTTACTATTATCATCTTCACCTTTTTATAACCCCACGAAGCACATAACCGTCATACAAATACTGACCATCTGTGATTACTTAAAAATCCGCTCCATTTATATATCACTATCAAGGCAAGTATTCCATCCTTAAATCCAGCTCTGAGACTGGGTTAAGAGAAAAAATTCCCCAGACTGATTTTCTCTCAGGAACAGCGGGCTTGTTGAATAGGCCCGGTCGTGGTGTGGAGAGGCTGGGCCGCATTGTGAACCATTGTACCTGTTATCGCCACTAATGAGCCCACCTTATTGTCACCCTCCGGGCCCCCCGGGCGATGAAAATACCTTATAGGGCACCCTCACTATCAAACGAGGGCGTGCCAATGAGGCCTGGGCGGGGCCTCCCCCTCGTCAAGGGCGTATAAGCCTGACACATTTTGATACATTTTGAGCGCCCCCCTCTACTTCAATTTGCAATCCCCAACTCAAGAGCTGACTGTCCCCCTTCAAGGTGTTCAATGGGTTTTGTATGACGGAATCTAATGGTTTATCCTACCCCTAATATAAAATCCCATAGGCTTAACATCGAGTTTCCGTATGCCACGCTGACAGGCATACAGAGTTTTATATTCCACTAGTGGCATACAGAATTGTTATTACATAATATTCCAAAATCGAGGAGACAGGGTAGGATAAAATCAAAACCTGATTCGTTATAATCGTGGCCACCGCATGCCACTCCTGAAGTTTTGGCTGCGGACTTCACTCGGCTTCGCCTCATGAAGTCACTATGCCAAACTCCAGTCATAGCATACAGTGGACAAGATTAAAACTCATCCAGTTTTACGATAGTATTCGATACTATTATTCTGAGTTTGGGGATCTAGTTGGACTGATTCTAATGAGAGTTTTTAAATAACATCGGTCTAGCTGCATAGTACGGGTACTCCGTACAGTACAGTATCTCCTCTCAGAGCTGTCATAAGTATGAGTACCAAATAACAGATGTTCATTATTATTTTTATTGAGTGAATGTAAACACAGGGAAACACACACTATATTACTTATTTATATATACATGTACTATGTTGGTTTTTGTGTGTGCTTTTTTGTGTACAATTTCCTTTTATTGAATCATATAGTAGTACAATCGTGTCTCATATAGGTACATACAATAATACTAATTCAACACAGGTGGCAACTAGCCTCAGTTGCTGTGCAACTGGTTCTCATGGCTATGCCAGTAGCTACGCCCACCCCAGTGACATGATTAGATATAGTTAATGAAACGTACATGTATCACCCTGATTGTACAGTATCACTGGAGTAGCCTCGATATACACAAGGGTAAGAGCTTGGATGGGTCCGCGACAATAGAGATACATGAGAATATGTCTCATTCGGCAGTTTATCAAGTACATGTATATGTAATAAGAAACAAATATATAAATAACTGTTTAAATGAAATACTGTGATGTGATAAAGAAGAACAACATAATTGATTATCGATAACCATGGATCGACGTCCTACTTCACACATTGATATTGTTTAATATTTGCTCAGCCCTGACCCTTCTCAAATAGGGGAATTATTCAAACAATACTAAGCTCCGTTTAGGGGATACTAATGTGCAAATAAAGTAATGTATGCATTGAATATGCATTTAGAACTGGTGTCTAAATAGTTCCCACCTGGTTTGAATTAGTATTATTGTATGTACCTATATGAGACACGATTGTACTACTATATGATTCAATAAAAGGAAATTGTACACAAAAAGCACACCAAAAAACAACATAGCACATGTATACATAAATGTGTAATATAGTGTGTTTTCCCTGTGTTTGCATTCACTCAATAAAAATAGATATTCATACACATGTTCATATACATGTGTACCTTTATATTTATGAAAATGGTTACCCTTCACCTACATTGCCCGAATGTATGTAATATAGAATTACTATGTTGGCGCTCGTGTATGGGAGGTGTACGCAGAGGTTTGTCTCACGGCCGTACTCACCAAGGCGTTATTTTTCAAAGCACTCCGTATGTCGTTCAAAGCACTCTGTATGTCAATTCCAAAGACGATGCATACCAAGCTAGATGGAGTACTTTTGGTATATGGTATTATTACTATACCGCGAGGAGCAGTCAGTAATCGTAGTGAGTTTGAGCACAGGTATATAATAATACATCCTACATATTCATGTGAAGCATATTGATATTGTCTTGCTATAAAATGCACTTTGATGAATCAATTATTACTAATTAGTGACATCACAGAACCACTGTATGTCATATATACATGTACCTACCTTGTGCACTAGAAAGATACTCTTCGAGAGTCCCTGTTAATGATGGAGGAAACAATGCTAGGAATAAGAGAAGACTTTATATTGTTGTCATGGTTATTTGCCCTTGATCGACCTGATGAGGTAACTATGTCGAAACTAAACAAAACCCTCCCACCTTGTACTCTCTGAATGTTAATGTTTATGATTACATGAGACCAGGTACCATGACAGGTGGCAATTAGCTGTGATAAACTGGGACTTTGTACTTACTATTGTTATATGTAAACAGTATTTGAAGACTAATAACAAAGCGCTGACGTATCATGAAAATGGTAATACTTCTAATTTGGCATAATGAGCAGTGCTCAGGGAACGATTTCATTTAGATATGAATTTTACATCACATGCTTATTACGGTCTTTATAAACGTGATATGGGGCTATCAATTAAGTATTATCCAGTAAAAAAACACCTCTTTGTTTCAAGCAGAATTATTTTATCTAGTTCGCATGAGTGCAAGTGCGCCTCTGAGTAGACTTGCCCAAGGCTTTGATTATGGACATAATTAAGGTATAGGTATAAAACATTTTGTTTCGCATTGAGAGTATTTGGCTCAAGGTGTTTAGGCAAGGCCGTTATATTTCTCTTTGAGGGAAAAAATTTCTGAGCAGGATCTTACAATCTATAATTAAGATATAGAACTACTTTGCAATATTTGGACTTCCCCTAATGTCTGAAGCCAGTCTAGCCACTGAGCTACAACAGACTAACTGCTAAGGGGTGTTTACTTCGTTAAGGATGTTAATTGTGTGCATTAATTACAGCGTGCAAAGTGTGTTAAAGGATAGCACCACCAAGCCACAGCTACTTATCTGTTAAGATGCTTTGGCGTGTTCCCTTTACCTTACTCTAATGTATGAGAGATCCCTGTAATTTTATCGGGTTTTCTAACTCTATCTGTGATAAGGTTATTTGATTTATCTCACCCCTGGTATTTCCCCAATAGACTTATCAATCTCAACTTGTATCCTACGCCCGTTGAGTATTTAGAAAGAAATACCCAATGGGGGGGGAGGATATGTCACCGATATAAGCCAATTAGTCAATGTCAAGGGTGAGATCAATTCAGAAACCCATTGAAGTTTACTGTCATACCTCTGGTATTTTAGTCCCATTGGCTTTACATTGGGAACTCGTTCTCCATGCCCCTATAAGTATTGCAGTCCGTTTTCCATGGTCTATATCCTGTGTGTTATCCATTCTTTAGTGTGTCCAAAGGGGAGATAAACATGAAAGCAACTTGCTTTTGGACAAAGTCATTGTTCTCCAATGTCTTTGTATTATACCTGATATCGAATCGGCTTCGCCTTGTTCATATCACTATGCATCAAACTTTGGAAAACGATGAATCTGACCTAAACTTGTTGGTTTCTTCTTTAATCAACTATCAGTTAGTTGGTGGAGAACCAGTGTTAATTGTGTAAACCATGTATCACAATCTCTGCACTGCTTATGACTTTTTACAAGTTGATAGTGCTCCTTTAAAGGGCTGGTTCCACCAACGCGATGGATTTGCCATGGTATATCTTGATATATCTTGTTATATCTTATAGTGTCGCAATATATCATACCTCCTTTGTTGCAGTACGTCACACGCAATGATATGTGCACTTTTTCATGATGTGTGTATATTTTGGTATTCCATGACTGTGACACCTCAAGATCTATTGCCGACATATCACGGTGTACTACGATCTATTGCGATAAGAACACGGCACAGGTGCTTTAAAGGCAGGTGTCCACCAACTACGACAAGGCTACGACAAGAGCCGACAAGAAATTTTCAATCGGCGCCTTGTCGCAGCCTTGGCGTAAGAAGGGGGGCTCTGCGGCAGCTTTGTCGGGGCGTGTTGTAGACATCGCTGGTTCCCGTAAAAAAGATGTCCATGGTACCGACACATTACAACAGTGGTATCGAGGAAACCACAACACTCCACGACAAGGGTCCAGTCACGGGAAAAATTGAGCATGTTCCATGTTGTCGTAGCCTTGTCAGAAGGCGCCCGACAAGCTTCCAACTGCAGCCAAATCGTGGCCTTGTCGTGGCCTTGTCGTAGACTCTTGTTGGGAACTGGGGTCCACAAAACACGACAAGGCCTTCAATCGTAGGCCAACTGTGGACCTTGTCGGGAACCCATTATCGTAGCCTTGTCATGGTTGGTGGACGCCCCCCTTTACCAAACTGATGCATCGCGGTAAATATGCACGCAATTATTCAAAACCTAGCAAGATTTAGAAAGACAACCAAATTGTGACTAATCTCGCTATATCTTGTGTGTTGGCAGAACCAGCTCTTTAGGCCCGGCGTCCACCTACTATGATAGAATCGTAGACCTCCCGATATGGCACCGATACAAAATGTCAAAATCGGGGCCATATTGGGAAGGTGCAAAATCGTAGGCATGTGTCTAGACATGCCAATCCAGCAGGCATTGTATTGGGTTTTTATCGGTGTCGAATCACAGAAATGTGGTCAACTGCCCCGACCTTCCGACGCGATTTTGATTTTGTATCGGGAGGTGCATCGTAGACCATATCGGAGCCATATCGTAGTAGGTGGACGCCGGGCCTTAAAGTCCCATTGAGCAGTAGTGACAGTTCCGCTTTAACGCTGAAGTCAGTCGGTGCCTGTGAACCAGTGCAGGCGGTACACCGGGCGCCCGCCATGTGAAGCCGGGAGATCACAACGGCCGAGTCTCCGTGAAAAAAAGAAGACATGTCTTCCTTCTAGCCGAGATCCCCTTTCCCTTCCGTCCACGAGTCACAGCCTCCGCCTATTATAAAGTCGTCTTTTACCGGACACCACACACGACCTCTCCGCCTGCCAGAAGGACAATTAGGCTTTTGTGGCCGCTGGCTGGGGTCAGGGGTGGGATTGGCGCATTGGCCGTCGTCCGCTAGGAGGTGCTTTGTCGCCGCCCCCGGGGTGAGGGGGCGGGGTCAAAGGGCACGTGGTGGCGCCCCCTACAGGCCCTTTGCCGCGGCCCGAACCCGGGCGTTCCCCGGGCGTTCCTGGCCCTCGCGTGCCTCGGGCTCTGGACCCCGGCCGGAGACGCAGGCGGGCGAGCGGCGGGCGAGTAGCGGGCGAACGCCAATTGTAACATGTAACCGAGTTGTGTGACATTGTGCGGCCGTGTCACGCATGCGCAACGATAAAGGTCCTACCGAGACCCCTCGTGCACCCCAAAGCCCCCTCGCGCACCCCTTATACCCCGCCCCAGTCCAGTGTGCGCCCCACCGCCAAGGGAAACTACCCCCTGATGACCCCCCTCTACCCTAACCCCCCAACCTCCAGTATTAGCCATTCGCTTCAGACCTCGCCATATCAAATAGGTCCGGGACCGAATGGAATTCCCGCGGATTCTCTGTATAATTTTCAATCGCGCGGCCTATCAATCAAAAGGCGCCGGTCGGGAAAGGGACCGCAGAGCAGACAGTCAGCACGGAGGAGGGGTGATGTGGAAGAGCAATAATAAAAAGGGGAAAAAAGGGTGTGGGGTAGGAGAGGGACAGAGGAGGTAAAAATCTTCGGGTGGGAACACTGGGGTCGGGTGGATTGAGAGCTGGGTAGATGATCGTGGAGGTGGGAATCAAAACAGTTAGATTTTATTCCCATTAATTTTAATATGATTTTTTTTTTATATTTCGGTGTTGGCGGGTGGGAAAAAAAGATAGGTTTTGAGATCGAGATGAATTGGGTCGAGAAAAGACCCAGAGAAGGGCCTAGGAATTGGAAGCCTATTGGAACCTGTGAGAGTGTTCACTGACGATGTTTTCCACCCATCTTGTCGCAGTATAGGCCCGTTTTCATTGGCCGAATTCCCGTCACCGATCTACAGTCAGGGACCACCGAAGGACTTTTGGCACTGTGGACCCAATATCGGTCAATGGACACGACCAAGGTCGTGAAATGCCCGTCGACTTTTTCTGCTTAGATTATGCAATGTGGCACCACCCACCACTAAGTGAAAGCTAGGTCAATGAGTGAAATATACTACCTTCGGCGATTTTTCTATACCGACGCACAGTCAGTGGCACCACCGACAGACTTTCCGTGTAACTCAAAAAATCCAAGCAATCTTCGTCGGGCAATGGAAACGGGCTTTATGTCATATTGCTTGAATGCGAGAGTAACAAGTATTTTGATCAATGAAATTCTTGACCAAAAATGAAAAATAAAAAAAGATAAAAAGAGTGGGAGGTGTGTACTTTTAGGTAAGCGATGGATATTCTGGTGGGATCTTCTCCATGCTGTGTGGGGTAGGATAATGGAGGTGGAGTGTTGCGGATTTGGGTTGTTGGGTCAGCAGAAAAGGGCCTTAGGGTTTCGTGTGTGTGTGTGTGGAGGGTCGGGGGAGGGTCATAGGGTGGCATGTGAAGGCTAACTATGGCCGAATGCCCTCACCCACCACTTCACCCCAACAACCCTGGAGTAAAAAAAAAGCAAAAGCTGGTGGGAGGAGCGGAGAGGAGAGGAGAGGAGAGGGAGGAGCAGGGGGCATGGAAGGGGGGGAGGCTGATTTGGATAAATTCTCGTTGGCAAGTCTTGTCTGAAATACAGTTTGCACTGAATGGTGGGGAAAGAATCGAGTTAACTGCCACTGCGACGGTGTGGCCACCAAATGGCAGGCGGGAGGGCAGCGGGGCAGTGGTCAGGGGTTGGTCGATACCGCATGTCAGTTTCGTGACGGCTTCCAAAGAATTACTGCATCCCTATGATCGGGTTTGCTGGGGCCTCCAGAGACTGGGCGTGGTCACTGAGTGGCAGGGCAGGGGCAGTATTGTCTCCCAAGGCCACATTGTTCTTGTTTGCCGGGTGCCTGGTCCAAATGAGACATGCCAATAGGGCAGCCACCCCTCTCCCTAACCCTGTCAATTGGTCATGCACCCTGGAGATGATTCTTTTGGATCCCGCCCCCTGCCCTCCCCGCACACACCCCAATAGTCCCGACTCTTGGCCCAGCAATGTAGTGTAGGGCCTATTTCCACCAGCAGACAATATGATCGGAGATTTTTTAGGAAGCAGGGCCCCGTTTAATAATCTAGGATCATGCATGTATACCCTTTTTTGTATGTCATAGAGATCAAGGGAAGATGTGGGTCTTAGAAGGAAACGCACGAGATGAGAATTTGACTGTTCTCCCTGACCAAACGTCGTCAATAAGGGTTGAATAAAGTTGACTCAAATCGTCCCTTGGTCTAGAAAAGGGTTTTCATGTACGAGCCTAGATTATCAAACAGGCCCCTGAACAATTAAATGAGAGTGCCATAGTCATGGTGATGTATAACCTTCTGTTGATATGAATAAACATAGTTGCTCAAACCAAAGATAATTTGCACAATAAATTGGCGATTTTGAACACCTTTGCTCTTTTTCCACTTGCCGACCGATTTTCGATAATATATCTGACCCAATTCATCCCCGACAAAATGTTGAATTCGTGACAAATTTGTCGGAAAGTGGTACCGAAACAACACTAAAGTCGAAATGAAATCATTAGCCGATTTTTTTTTCTTTTTCCACCTGCCGACTTTTGATCATGGTAATGATCATGATAATGATAAAAATCCGTCGGCCGACAAATTTATCGGAGGCCAAAGTTCGGCTGGTGTAAACAGACCATATGGATCTCGGTTCCCTCCCTGTGCCTGCAGTGTGTTAGATGCATGGAGTGAGGAGTTCAGAAGTTAACGCTCTCCTGAGGGTTTGGATTGTCGTGGTTACAGAAGAAATGCCTGACTTTGATGTGACAGACACATCGGATTAAAATGACAGTTTGAAATAATCGAAACTAAAGTATTTAGCCTTGTGAGGTGACAATCCTCAAATCATATTTATTTGAACTTGCTTTCCACTATTATAAACTGACAAAGAACATCTCAAACCAAAGTGAAAAGTCATGTTATATCATTAAACTTATAGATTGTATTCCTGATTTCAGCTTGCCTAATGGTATTTCATTTCCCTTTATAAAAGTATATTCTCTTTTATTTTTTTATATGAGGGGATGACCTGAGAACATACTTGCAGATACATTATATACGACGTGTTACAAATATTCTCTTATATCGACTGGAAGAAGGAACTGCAGGATCCGATACACTTTATTATGCTAAGTCAGAGATTGGAAATGTTCTTCACAATTCTACACAAAATACTCCCTTGGTGAAATACAATACATGTACATATACATGTATAGATGTGTTGTATACTTACTGAAAACCTTCAGCTTGGGAACAGTAATGAAATAAAGTACAATTAGTAATGATTTATCATCCATCGTATACAAAGACCCCATTGAAAATGTATGGGGGCTTAGTAAACCATGACCCATTATATAAAAACTGTCAGATACCAGAACTGTGTTACACGGCCTCAAAGCCATGGTGTATGGGAAAAATAGTCCCTTTGTGCTATAGAGCAAAGAACTACGTTGTAGATCCTATTGTAAGGCCCGGCGTCCACCTACTACGATATGGCTCCGATATGGTCTTCGATGCACCTCCCGATACAAAAACAAAATCGCGTCGGAATGTCACCTAGTATCGGGGCAGTTGACCACGTTTCTGCGATTAGACACCGATAAAAACCCAATACTATGCGTGGTGGATTGGCTTGTCTAGACATATGTCTACAATTTTTCACCTTCCCGATATGGCACCGATTTTTACATTCTATATCGGTGCCATATCGGGAGGTCTACGATTCTATCGTAGTAGGTGGACGCCGGCCCTTATACCCTTTAATATGGCAATTACTGGGTGTATTTTATCAAAAGATGGATAATAAATGCAGCAAACAATGGCTATATGAACAGGCGGCTCTGTAAACCACTCGAGGTTGATGTCGTCAAAAACTCGCTAGCGCTCGTGTATTACTACTTTGGTGGTTGATGGCTGCCATCGTTTATTGTCTATCTTTCTCCCTATATATATATTATCCATATATATATATATTTATTATGGAGAAACCAAACAAGAGTTAGTCATGTTGTTGTTTATCGAACGACGGTAAGATCGCGTATTACTGCACAAGGCGAAGCCGAGGGCAGTAATACACAATCTTGCTGGAGTGTGATGAACAATAACACACTAACTCGAGTTTGGTTTAGAATTTATCCTACCCCACCCATCTAAATTACTTCTACATTAACAAATGACGTCATTTGTCAAGTGTATCCCACTAGAGCAATATTTTTCATTTTTCTTAACTCCAGACCAAATACAGTGACCCAATGTTAAGCCTATGGAGTTTTTTATTAGGGGTAGGATAAATACATGTATACACACACACACACATATATATATATATATTATCCATACTGCATTACCTAAGGTATGATTTGTAACTCTGACCTACGCCATTCGGCTCCCTCTGAATAACAGTAGACTCACTATATGCAGTGCGACCCCCACCCCCTACCCCCACACACCATATCACCCATTGAGAGGGGGAGTGCATTCAGACGGGGTGGGGGGGAGGCACTCAGGGGAAGGTGTTAATGTAAATTGATGTGTCAACATACGAGGCTTATTACTCTGTCGAATCACCTTTCGATTAACATTATTAATGATGGTCATATCTACCGCACTAATCCCCTATTGAACGGTGGTGGGGTATGTGGGGAGGGGTTGTGGGGAGTCATTGTGAGCCCGCATGCAATCCTCAACCCCCTCCAGCGCCCCCTCCACTCTCCACCCGTAGGCTTCACTCTCCGAGCAGAGATTCACGTGTACGGAGAGTGAACGGTATCGATCTTCTTTTCTTCGTTTGATAATGATTAGTACTGATTTGACCCCAATATAAGATGCTTTTATTATGATACAATGCTCATTTTACGATCTTATAGCTTGAACTGTGATGATAAAGAATAGGCGGTAATTGTTCCGAACAAGACTCTAGAGCAGGCATCATTGTAGCTGGAAATCCGCAGATCGTTCTTCTCTTGCATGCTTTTTTTCATCACTTTATTGTCAACATCTGACATACATTTTTTTCCCCCAAAAAATCTCTCCTAAAAAATCAGTGGTGTCGTGAGATTTATTTTCGCATCCTCATGATTTTTGATTTTTGGAGAAAAAGAAATACAGCCAGTTCTTCCTGTTGTAAATGATCCACGAAAGTCACACGGGTACATCTAGATAGGTGGGTGAATATGCGATATGAGATGTGAAAATTATATTAAGCCCGGTTCCCACTAAGCGATTTTGGGGCATTCAGAGGGCACCCGTCGCCGACTATCAGCCAAAATTTCTAGGAATTTCATGAGTCACCAAGTGGGAATACAAAATGGCAAAATCGTTGGCGACTATTGCCCTACACCCCATTGTCCGGGCTTGAGTCGGCGACTGGATTCTCTCTTAAAAGGGCACCAGTCTCTTGCGATTCAATTTCAAACATGTTTGAAATATATCGGGGCATAGTGGCGCTCCCACCCGCTGTGCGACTGCCGTTTCCCGGCGATTATGCCCGGCAGTAGTCTCAGGGGCAGAGATCGTGGTGAAAGTGGGAATGGGCCTTTAGCAAACACAACCTTCTGATTCTTGAATTCCTTATAGGCCTGTCTGTACCATTTCCAACCAACCCAAATGTATCAGATACCGGCTGCGTTTGGTTTGGCCCGGCGTCCACCTACTACGATATGGCTCCGATACGGTCTACGATGCACCTCCCGATACAAAATCAAAATCGCGTCGGAAGGGCACCTAATATCGGGACCACGGTTCTGCGATTAGACACGGATAAAAAACCCATACAATGCGTGGTGGATTGGCATGTCTAGACATATGTCTACGATTTTGCACCTTCCCGATATATCTCCAATATTGACTTTTTGTATCGGAGCCATATCGGTAGGTCTAAATTTCTATCGTAGTAGGTGGACGCCAGGCCTTAAGTTAATTTTGGATTTTTTCTATGTTAGAACATCTCGCACACATCCACGAGGAAGAGGAATGTGAAAAAATAGGAAAGATTTTTCCAATCGCATAATTTTTTATTACACCCTACCTCTCGGCCAGGGGCAACCAGTTCACTTATCCCCTTGCTGAGTTTCTGTATCGAGACCTGAGTTCATGCTGTTGATTTAAATAGAGTCAGTTACAAGCGTGGTAACCTGCAAATATTAGCTCCTATGCATGTGAGAAAAATAAGAACATTCGTATAAAAAACATAACCGAGTCATTCATAAGGGGAAAAAAACGAGATAAAACGAATTGGCTTACAAGGATAATGTATATATATTCAAAAGCAACCTTGGCAAATACACCAACTACAGCTGTATGCATTCCCAGATTAAATAAGGCCGGCTGAACATGGAGGAGTTGATAGACTGACAACAGCGATTGTTTGGCCAGACAAAACTAGCGCTAGGTGTCTCTGTGTGACTGCCTCTGTGGGCGATAATTGAGGAGATCCAGGCATGGGAGCCCGCGGAAAAAAGTGGCTTCAGGATGTGGTAGTCAAGATATTGACAGATGCCTGTGGTTTCTTCATGACACCATGACATGCGATCGGAGTGTCCTATGTGCTGCCTATTATTGTAATGAGATGTGGCCTATTGTAATAGGGTGTGGCCTATTGTATTGACATACGGCCTATTGTAATGAGATCTGAATGACTATTCGTATTGGTGTCGAGGAGGATTAATGTAGCGTTGCAGGCAGTTAATCAACAATTGCACGTTTCTAATGAATGATCAATGAGTGTCTATAAGCACTGCTCTTGTTCCGCATCCACATAATAAGTGTGCATCTCATTATTAGTCGGACATAGACACGTACATAGACACATAACGGTATCCAACATGCATCGCTTCTCTTTCGCCTGACAGTTTATCTGACGTCACAATCGTGAATATGACGTCACACGCTAATATGACGTCATAGGCGAATATAACGCCACAAGTTACTATGACGTCATAAGTATAGATGAATAGCATGCAAAAATGAGAAAGTACGATCGTGGCACTGGAGCTCACTGGAAATAGGGTCTACGGGGCCTAGTAGAATCTCCAGAATAAAGAAAAACTGAAAAAGTTACGACTTTGTATCAACTGTACCCATCTTAGCCGAAAGAATGGAGAAAATGTCTCGATAAACTCATAGAAATACTAAAGAAGAAACCAACAAGTTTTGGTCAAAGTTGTCGTTCTCCACGAGTTTGATGCGGAGTGATATGAACGAGGCGACATCCGAGTGAATATTGCATAGCATTCAAACGAGTTGGAGAATGACTTATTTGACCAAAAGGAGTTGCTTTCTGTATTTATCTCACCCCTGTACACACTCAAAGAATGGGCAACAAACAAGATATAGACCATGAAGAACGGACTGCAATACATGAAGGGGCATGGAGAACGAGATCCCAATGTTAAGCCTATGGACATTTATTCCAGGGGTGAGATAAGGAGTATAACCACCATTAGGAAGTAGGTTACTAATAAGTACTGAACGCAATTATGACTGGATTCTTTCTTTATATAATCATTGCAAACTCCGAACGTCAGTAATAGCACTACCATTAGGCCCGGCGTTCACCTACTACGATATGGCTCCGATATTGTCTACAACGCAATTCCCAATACAAAATCAGAATCGCGTCGGAAGATCACCTAATATCGGGGCAGTTGACCACGTTTCTGCGATCAGGCACCGAAAAAAACCCCTTACGATGCGTGGTGTATTGGCATGTCTAGACATATGTCTACGATTTTGCACCTTCCCGATATGTCTCCGATATGTCTCCGATATTTGGTTTTTGTATCGGTGCCATATCGGTAGATCTAAATTTCTATTGTAGTAGGTGGACGCCAGGCCTAAAGCCTTTAAAGCCTATAAGACACCGACCCGACGGCTGTGCCCGATTCTACCTTTCCCCGACGGATCCGTCGGGTCTGTGACAATCTGCATCAATTGGGTCGGTGTACGCACTTCACCGACCCGATTTTATTGCTTTTCCCGACGCGTCAGACATTACTACCATGTCAGATATGACCGACTGTCCCCGACCTTAAGATTTCGGTGTATGCACTTTCACCGATTGTTACCGATTCTAAGTAGGCCATTTGAATAGCGATGCTACCTATCCCCTAGTCGACAGATCCGTCGGGCAAAGGTAGAATCGGGCACAGCCGTCGGGTCGGTGTCTTATAGGTTTTACTCTGCTACTGATTGTTTAGCTGTTTATGGTAGACCCAAGATTCATAGATCTGAGGAGCCAAATCTACAATGACAACTTAATTAGGCCAGAACCATGGAGCGGAACCACCACAACCACCAAACTCCACGACCATCGACACCAAACGCCAAAGAGATGTCTTTGCTTCATGCCCTTTACGTGATATATGGTTAGATACCATTCACTTCCGTTTGTCATGGAAATTGCAGAATTAGGAAAACATGAGATTACTACTGCCTTCAGGAATTCATTCCTATTTCATTCTCTCGGCCCTATTTCTCATGAATCACGAAACCTATGTACCTGTAATTGTAACCTGTGTCCCCTAATATCGCTGTCTATAGTAGAAAAATAAAACTACCTACAGTAATTCTGGTATGATAAGAATGGAGGGGATGTAACTTGGGTTTGACAGATCATACCTGATTCCTCCCATCTTTGGGTTGCATTGATGTACGTCTTTAGCACGGGATACAGGCCAGTGGATTCTCAAGGCTCTATGCCTAGTTCGTTAAGAATCCCTCTCCCGTAGAGCGTAGTGAGAGTACAGAATACCACTTAGAGAGGGTGAGATCTTATGAGAGGGGTGGTATGTGGGGTGTAGGGGTTTGGACGGGGAGGGGGTAAGAAGTGTGCCGATCACACCCCGTCATGCCTACCCCTTGAGAGGCTCTGCGGCACACACTCTGGGGGATAACAGGCATTTGTGTATAGGTTGGGAGGGGTGGGGAATCTCTATATCATAAGGCCCGCCGTCCACCTACTACGATAGAAATTTAGACCTAACCGATATGGCACCGATACAAAAAGTCAATATCGGAGACACATCGGGAAGGTGCATAATCGTAGACACATATGTCTAGACATGCCAATTCACCACGCAATGTATGGGGTTCTTATCGGTGTCTAATCGCAGAAACTTGGTGAACTGCCCCGATATTAGGTAACCTTCCGACGCGATTTTGAGTTTTTATTGGGAGATGCGTCGTAGACCATATCGAAGCCATATCGAGTAGGTGGTCGCCTAGCCTAATAGTACAATAGCAACTGTGATTTCAATTGTTTTTGTGTTAAAGTAGTTTTAATACTCATTGATTACAATTAATACGTGATTGTTTACTGTTGACATTATTTGAGGATGCATTCCATTCCCTTATCGGCCTTAGACTCGGGTTAAATTTACTCTCTTTCAACCTTATGAGTTATTGCTGTTTTTTTCTTTATTTGAATGTACACTCTGCTAAGTCTATTTGCATTGAGTTTCTATGTAGTTGAGAAGAAAAAAAAAAAAGAGTCATTACACCTCTATAATTATGGCAAGGGAATACAGGATAAATAGGCAATATAGATCACAGGAAACTCTAAAAGAAATGGCTTACGAGGGTTGGGCGTGATATTATGATAATATTTATCTTTTCATTATAATCATTATTGATATCGTAATTATTGCATTTGAAAGATATAATGCAGCATTTCATTTCTCCAGCTGAAGAAAATAGGAATGCAACATACAGCTCAAAGGTGTGTTCATTTCGTATCTTTTTCGAGTATATCTTTTTTATTCAATCTATTTATTATTTGCTCAGAGGGAGGTTGGTCTACAAAATGCAGTTACCTACAGGTGTGAAAATGACCCCCTCCCAGACTCCAAACTTTCCCTCCCTCCCTGATCAAGCCAGGTTCCCAAGGGAGGAGTAAAAGAAGGGGTAGACTGGCTCAGTCCCTGCATCCCCTCCACCTTCCATGTCCCTCCTCGCTGGGATACAGGGCCACTCAGGGAAGGATTTACACACATTATAATGAACTTTTTTCTGATTTTCTTCAATCCTTTAATGACTGTTCATAACTTAAGACTTGAGCAAGTAGTCTAATGAAGGGGTAACAGCTGATGGGGTGGTGCATGGGCTGATGGTGCTGTGAGGGTGGGCGATGGGTGTGAGAGGGGTGTGAGAGGGGTGTGAGAGGGGTGTGAGAGGGGTGTGAGAGGGGTGTGAGAGGGGTGTGAGAGGGGTGGAAGAGGGGTGGGAGAGGGGTGGGAGAGGGGTGTGAGAGGGGTGTGAGAGGGGTGGGAGAGGGGTGTGAGAGGGGTGTGAGAGGGGTGGGAGAGGGGTGTGAGAGGGGTGTGAGAGGGGTGTGAGAAGGGTGTGAGAGGGGTGTGAGAGGGCCGGGAGAGGGGTGTGAGAGGGGTGTGAGAGGGGTGTGAGAGGGGTGTGAGAGGGGTGGGAGAGGGGTGGGAGAGGGGTGTGAGAGGTGGGGGAGAGGGGTGTGAGAGGGGTGTGAGAGGGGTGGGAGAGGGGTGGGAGAGGTGTGGGAGAGGGGTGGGAGAGGTGTGGGAGAGGGGTGGGAGAGGGGTGGGAGAGGGGTGGGAGAGGGGTGGGAGAGGGGTGGGAGAGGGCCGGGAGAGGGCGGGGAGAGGGGTGTGAGAGGGGTGTGAGAGGGGTGTGAGAAGGGTGTGAGAGGGGTGTGAGAGGGGCCGGGAGAGGGCCGGGAGAGGGGCGGTGGATGGCGGGGAGAGGGCGGGGAGAGGGCGGGGAGAGGCCCGGGAGAGGGGTGAGAGAGGGGTGGGAGAGGGGTGGGAGAGGGGTGGGAGAGGGGTGGGAGAGGGGTGGGAAGAGGAGGGAAAGGGCCGGGAAAGGGGCGGTGGATGGCGGGGAGAGGGCAGGGAGAGGGCGGGGAGAGGCCCGGGAGAGGGGTGAGAGAGGGGTGGGAGAGGGGTGGGAGAGGGGTGGGAGAGGGGTGGGAGAGGGGTGGGAGAGGGGTGTGAGAGGGGTGTGAGAGGGGTGTGAGAGGGGTGGGAGAGGGGTGGGAGAGGGGTGGGAGAGGGTGTGAGAGGGGTGTGAGAGGGGCCGGGAGAGGGGTGTGAGAGGGCCGGGAGAGGGGTGTGAGAGGGATGTGAGAGGGGTGTGAGAGGGGTGTGAGAGGGGTGTGAGAGGGGTGGGAGAAGGCTGGGAGAAGGCTGGGAGAGGGGTGGG